>JASVEL010012778.1:0-82218 GCA_032618575.1 Nicotiana noctiflora
CTTCTTGAATCACCTTATTCTTGAAAGTTCCTTGCTTTCCTTTCTTTTGCTTGACTGGAGGATATGATAGATCTTCATTCAATTTATGGGTCATGACTTCCGGTGGTATTCCTGTCATGTCAGAATGGGACCAAGCAAAATAATCTATATTAGCTTTTAAAAATTCAATCAATTTACCTTTTACCTCCGGGCTAAGATTAGCACTTATATACACTTTTCTCTCGGGCTAATGTATAAATAACATCATGACCTCTAGCTCTTCTATCGTTGTTTTGATGTTCTCGTTCTCCTTCGGTTCTTAAATGGTATCAGGTCTTGAATCCACATCTGTTTGCCTTTGTTTAGTGGAGGTTAATGCCGTGTTACCCCCACCTACATTGTGTAATTGCTATTCGTCTTCACCCTTAACAGTTGAATCTGCAACGGAGATGATATTTCTAGATATTTGTTGATCGCCTCTGATTTGACATATTCCCCATGGTGATGGAAATTTAATAACTTGATGTAAGGTTGATGGAACAACATCCATGTCGTGAATCGATGGACTCCCAAGAATCATGTTGTAAGCCATTTCCATATCTACGACTTGAAATTTGGTATCTTTAACAACGCCTTCTAGCGAATATAGTAAGTATTGCTTCCCTTTTTGTTACAACACTAGATTTATCAAATCTCGATAAAGTATGCGCTTTTGGAGTCAATTTATCCTTTGCTTGCATCTCACACAATACTCGTATCAAAATAATATTTACAGAACTATCTGGATCAATCAAAACTCGCTACACGTTAGTGTCATGTACAAGTAAAGATATTACCAGTGCGTTGTTATGCGGAGTTAAGAGACCCTCGGCGTTTGCGTCGTTGAATGTAATATTCTCTTCTTCCAGTACATGTCGCAACTACTTTCCATGAGTGATTGTTATTTTGGAAGTCTTATTAGCTGCGGTATATGAGACACTCGGGCCGAGTATGGCACTGGGTGCCGGCCACGCCTCTTCAAGTTTGGGGCGTGACAACGATACAAACATATCAAATTCATCAAAACTCTGTTCAGGGGTCTTCTCTACAAAAGTCAAACCTCGGAGAATATTTTCAATTTAAGCTTATAAAGTGGGAATCACTCATCCAAATTCATCCTGAAACCTCCGAGAATTAAATCTGACCATGCACACAAGTCATAATACAACGTATGAACCTACTCAAGACTTCGAACTACTGAACGGAACATTAAAGCTCAAAACGACCGGTCAAGTCGTTACATTATTTTAACCTTAGGTTAGGTTTATCATTTATCGAGTACATAGAGTCAGTTGTACTCATACTACGTTTCTACACCTTGCATGCAGATCTTGGAGTTGATGTCACTGTGTATGGTGGGAACTAGCATTAAAAATATACCCGCGTTCTGGTTATAACTGCTACTTGTCCTTGGTAGCTCTAAATTTTCAAATCTGTTTATGTATATTTCAAACAAGTAATATATTTATTTCGTAGCAATTTTGTCATCTTCGGTTTGTCAAAAGTAGTTAAGAGTCATTACAACAAGGCACTATTCCGAGCATGGTACCCAGCTAGTCCATTTAGAAAAATAGCTCCCAAATATAACTCAATTGCTCTCGTCCTTAGCAAGCAATTCAGCAACATCATTCGCTTCCTTAGTTTATGAGTTATTCTCTTCTTCTATGACACTCCTCATTATTACAATTCATCTTCCATTTCACAGAAAAGTCGCTCACAAACATTTGATCTTATTACAAGGAGTAAAGAATTTCTGTTTAAAATTTTAATATAGGGTGAAAAAAATCTTATTCTTTTCAAAAGTTGAAGATGTCCGATTTTCCAACAAGACATCGGTCAGACGAATAAAAAAATATATATGCATAATTTTATCACTAATTGTTTCTTTATTTTATAACTCATAATACGAGTTTTCAAAAATCTAATAAAAAGGAAAATAATTGAATTCAAGTAAAAAATATTGGTGGACAATTATTTATTTCACAATGTGCATGATGAAGTGCTAAATACATGACCTTAGTGGAAAGCAAATTGTGGGGTTTCCTTTTGGTAATATTATTTGCAGAAAATAAAAGGTAAGTGCAGGAAGGAACACACGGCTTGAGGTATGAGCATGAGGAAAGCACCTTTATATTTGTAAAAGCCACATGACATCATTTTGAAGACATAGCAAATCTAAAACATATATCCACTTGGTCTATAATTTGTACATTTGCTGTCTATTTCAGTCACAAATAGATACCAAGAATAGCCAATTTGTGGATAAAAATTGCATTAAAAAGGAGATCTGTCATGCCTTTGTCTAGGAAAGAGACATTGGACTTTTTTTTTCCTTTTTACTTTTTTCTTTTTATTCCATTAGAAATTATGTGTCACTTCTTCAGCGTTGCAAAATCATTTTTACTCTTTGTTTATTCAAAGGTGTGGTGGTCACTCAAGTTGGATGAGATCATAGGAAATTTTAATTAGGTTCAAATATTAGTATAAACAAAAAAATGTTAGGTTATTCCTTTTCATTTATTTAAATTTTGGAGAAGAGGATTATCAAATACCAGTACAGTCAGATATTTCTATAACATTATTTTTATATAATAATATTTCACTATAATAACTAAGATTTTTTAAAATTAATTTTTATGTTATGTTATAATATATATTATCTATAACATCATTTCGTTGTTAGAGCAAACGAGCATATTATACAGAAAAATGTACTAGCGGAGAGAACTATACTAGTGGAGGTAGCGAGTATCTGGTAAATAGTCGATGCCAGTAAATTGATTTAGACAAAACTATTGGCTAAAATAAATAATTATATTTACCACTGTTGGAGAGAAATTTGTGGGGACTGCTTTTATGCTAGACAATTTTAATTTCATCAGATTTGTTTGAACTTTTGACCTAATCATGTTAATATTATAATAAATTCTCTACATATTTGTGCCAATTAAATAAATACACCTAAATTGGGATAGAAACAATAACTATAATTTTTTATTCATCTTTGATATGGAATGCCAACTCTAAGATACTTAGGCTCCATTTGGACGTGAGTTTTGTCAAAATAAATTTGGAATGTATTTTCAAAACCAATATTTGGCCATAAAGTTTATCCACATTTTGGCAAAATCCCAAATTTCAAACCCCAAATTCCAAAATCACACAAATAACTGATTTTGGGCCAAAGTCTCAAAACTTGGGACTTATATACATGTTTTTCCAAAATAAAGTTGGGAAATATATTTTGAAAATGTATATCCAAATACATTTTCATCTTCAAACTAAACTTTATCCAAATTAAATTTTTCAAAATAAATTTGGGAGCATTCGAACCAATGTCTTTTTCTAGCACTTTGGCATTTTATGCCAAAAGCATCCATACTTTTGATGGAATGGATTTTGATGCAAAGATGAGTGGGAAAGGCATCAGTGTCTCTCTCATATGCACCCAAAGACAAAAGGCATCTCAGCCGTCTCTAACACAAATATGATAAATCTTGAAATAACAATTATCAAAGATTTTGTTGCAAAGGAAAATCTTGGAAAGAAAATGATGTAACCAAAAATAACTCAGTCCAATTGGTAGCTTTAAGGGAATATAACACGTCATTGTACACTTCGCTAATGCTACCAAATATCCAAATAAAAAAAATTGAATGAATTAGACTCGTTTGCTTCGTAATTAAATTCTTAACTATAATAAGAATATACAAAAGTTAATATGCACTGAAACACCCTATAAATGACCCCTAACAATTCCTTAGAGGGTATTGGTTGTATGGTCAAGATCATCAGAAATGTTTTAGAATGATTGTGTGGAGAAGAATAAAAAGGAATCGTTTACTAATAGCCAGTTTGGCCACTTTTTTCAGCCAAAAATACTTTTTTCGACCAATTTTTTTTTTAAAGTTAAGGTATTTGATCATGCTTTTAGAAGGAAAAAACTGTATTTCTAATAACAAAAGTTTAACCAAACATTAAAAAGGTAACTTCTTCTCAAAGTATTTTGAAAAAACTACACTTAAAAATACCTTTTAAAGTTTAACCAGACACTAATTACTGTTCAAAAGAATTTTTCAAATTGAATAGTCAAACCAAGTTGCTTCTTACCAAAATACTTTTATGAAAATATTTTTGAAAATAAGCTGATTTTAAAGCATTGGCTACGGGCTATAAGAGTTGTGACATTGAATAAACAACGAGATATTTGCATCTATACCCACTATTTGGATCAAAATTTAACTTATACCCGCTTTGCAAAAACGTCCGGAAGCGCACCCATTTTTCGGGTATCTTCAGACATACGGGGCCTGAAGTAGCAAGAATTTATATATGAAGTTTGAACTTCAGAACTGTTTGCGTGAAGTGTGATCTTATCAAAGTAAAACTTCAAATATTTTTGTCTGAAGTTTGGTTTGACGTACAAAAGTAATCAAAAACTTCAGTTCGTAGTGCAAGCTTCAGATAAATTAGTCTAAAGTTCTTCAGTTTGTAGTGCAAACTTTAGATTAGTATGAAGTTCTTTAATTTATAGTGCAAACTTTAGACAAAATAAGCTTGTTATTGTTTGAACTTCAAATAATTTTTCCAAGCATGATAGTTGCAAACTTCAAACAAAATTTAACCTGGTAATATCTGAAGTTTGGCCCTGCAATCCCGTACTTCAGTTGATGCTTCTTCGAGTTTTGATAATAAACTCTTGTTTTGTTATTTATGTACTTTGTGTTGGGATCGATGTATTAATATTTGAGAGTAGTGACAACTCTTTTTTTCTTCTTGATTTGGCTTTGTTCAATTTTCAGAAATAATAACATATGTAACTTACATGATAACATGTTTGAGAGAGAAAAGAAGAAAAGATGAAAAGAAAAGGAGGAAGAAAGGAGTGCATCAGTCGCAGGATCTGAAGTTATCAAAATTAAGGTATAAATTAAATAATTTTAAAAATATGGGTATAGGTTAAATGTGACCGACCAAATAGGGCGCTCAATCTAACTTTTCGTATTGCGTCTCGGGCCTGCTTAGAGCTGCAAACATGCATGTGATATGACATTTCATTTAATTTTTATAGTTATAACAGGTGCGGACCAACCAATTTTATGGCATAAAGCCAAACTTTATGAGGGGCCTTAACTTGTTAATTTATTATTATTATTTATTTGAAATTTTTTTTAGATTTTCTTCGATACAAAGTTATAAATAATTCTCTTACAAAAAAATAACTCCTAATAAGTATTTCTCAATTGACAATATAACTTATTCATTTAACTTTTCTTGTGACATTATTGTTCTTAAGTACGATTTTATCAATTTAAATTTTGAAATTTCTTTCCGCTAAAGTAACCGTAACATGAGTTATTAACATTATTTCGGAAGCAATTTAGGCATTTGGAAAAGAATTAAATCGTTTTATTTGATTAAGTGTATCAATTAAACTGTTATCTTCTAATTATACTATTTTTCTTAATGCTTTTAATTCAAAAATTAAATTTAAATCACCAATATCAAGTTGATTATTATGCTTTAAGGAACATTCAAAATTAAGACAAAATTATTTCAAATTTTGCAGCATCTACCGATCTTAGTCTTTACTACTAAATAGAAAACCAAAAATATTTTCATATGCTTCGAATTATTTAAATCTATTTTGATGTGAAAAAATAACAGTGTCTATTATATATAAAAGTAATCAACTCTAAAGGATTCTTCGAAAGATTTTCAGATTTCATTATCAACATTGCACATCAAATTGTTACTTCCTATATATCATACGTTTCTTGTGAAATTCGACCTCGATATTCATTTCACTTTTCAAGTGCAATTTCTTTGGTAAAAATCATTGCAGTTACCAATCGTTCTTCTCTATATTTGTTAAAGAAAAAAATCAACGTTTTTCACTTTACAGAACTCTTTTTAAAGTTATACATAGTCTATTAGGTGTAACAAAAAATGGGGCCCCATAAATATGGGGTCTAAAACGGTTTTTACCTAGGTATGCTATATTAGAAACTTATTTACCTATGTTTTCTATGTTTTGAAGTTTTTTAATAAGTATCTAGGTTTTTCTTACAAGTTATATATATTGCTTCTTAAAAGACTATAACTCCATTATTAGTGTCTTGAATTAAGGGATTAAATTCTATTATTTTCTTTTTTCCCTCTCCTTTTCTCTTTTTTTTTTTCCAAACTAAAATCCCTTAATCTATGCTCATAATCTTCATATTCTCTCTTTTCATCATTATTATTCTGAAATTTTATGATAACAGTAGGATAACTGTATCATAATTGTATTTGAATTGTATCAGCTACATAAATGCTTAAAACATAAATATATCACACTTGTGTCAGGATTGTATCTAACTTGTATCTGGTATATTAATACCCAAAATAATACATGATAAAATACTAATAAATTAATATACAATTATTATACTTGCGATACAAACTGTGAAATTCGCCATGAACGCACAATTGCTCGTAAAAATATGCAATGAATATACAATAATCATACATTTGTAATACAATTCGTGCAACAATGATACATATACAATCACGATACATTTCTGAAATATTGTGATACAATTATGATCTTCATCTTCTTCAAGTTTCAATCACAATTCTACACTAAAAAATTAATATAATCATATTATAATTGTATTAGTATTGTATCGGGTACTATTTTGGGTATTGATATATCGTATATAAGTCACATACAATAAAGATTTTGGAAAGAAAGAAAACAAGATTCAAAACTTACCACACTTGATTCTAGAGCAATATTTTGAATTTCGTCTACGTTACATCAATAAAAAAGAAATAGAGATTTGGGTGATTAGTAAGAAAGAGGGAAATTGAATTTCAAATGCCTTGGAAGAGCAAAAAAATCTGCATTTTGTTTTGGTAAACGAAAATTCTTATTGTGGGCAAGAATAATTTTTGATAATTGTTAAGAAAGAGAGAAATGTTTTTGTAATCCTTTGGAAAAGGAAAGAATCTTAAATGTATGGGCAATTATTGGAAAAGGAGGTTGGGTGTCATGTAACTCATATGCTAGATTTAAGGGATCTTGATTTTCTTCTTTTTTATGATTTTGTATAGAACTAGTAAATATAGATATACAAAATAATTAATAAGGAACCTAAATAAATATAGTAAATAGGTTTCTATTATAGTATAGTTAGCTAAAAATCTCTTTTACTTGCTTTGGAAGGGCCGTCCTTAGTTATAACACAAAAACTAAAAATAGAAAGAAAAAAATCAATAAGGTGAGTCCCTACACATTTGTGGGAGAGATGGCGAGAGTCCGTGTCTTTTATCTTCTCTTGTTACAACAAGGAAAAGGAAAGAGATATTACGATGAAGGTTGAACCTTTTAAAACTCAATTTATCTCCTTCCTACGGGGATAGACACAATCTCAACATTAACCAAACATTATGATAATTTCCTATAAATATGATTGAAAGGCGTTCTTGAAAAGCTAGCCTAAGAAGCCCCACATGAAGGAGGAAAAATCATATAAAAAACGAAAGGGAAATTTTGATTATGAAATTATAGTCACATTGGTAACAACTTTATTCTTGTGGTCCTTAGCATACCCCAGGCCAGCAGGTGGCTAATGCAATCAACTGATAAAGCAAATGCCTGAAGTGGTACTCTACATATATACTTGGAAAGCACAAGTCAGGAATTATTTTATGATACCATAATAATTGACTTGATGTATATTGCCAACAAGGCGAATGGAATAATTCCAAAAATGGTCCATTTTTCAGATCTAATGATCAATTCACAAAAATTCTATATCTGCAATTCCACTCTCTAACACATCTAAGTCATAGGCCCCATCTGCCATATCTACACTTTTTTTTTTCCTGATATAGTATCCCATTGGATAAGAAGGATATTGTTTAATCCAAAAAAAATAGTTTTGTGGACTCAAATCAATTAAAAATAATACTGATTTTTAACAATCAGTTTACTTCACTTTCCCAAATATAAATGATATGGAAATTAAATAATAAGGAATAAATTAAAATAGTAAAGGAAAAAATAAATCTTATTGATGATTGCGGCTTTTCTACCGAAGGAAAGAATAATTCTTCCAGTAATAGAGAACAATGAGAGACTTTCGTAATAGACAATATAAATTAGTAGAATTTTCAATGGAATACAAAATATGGGAAGAGCGTTTAAATAGTATTATCTCTTGCTACCATTTGCCTTATTGATTTATAACGGAAGAGGCAACAATAGCAAATTACGTGTAATCAAGGATTTGACTGATCCTTTTCTTATTCGTAGCTATTTAAGACCTTAATCATCAATCTCGTGGCTATTCTCTTATGTTAAACCTCGAGATTAATAGGTATGTTATCTGCACAAGCGATCTGAAGGTGTTGCTCATATCTTCGTTACACAGTCATCTTCTTTGTCATTTTATTTCTCATGACACATGTCATCGCGGTATTAGTTCACATGGTGGATTTATTTTTCACTAATACATATAGTCCCCTCACTACCTGGATATTCTCAATTGAATATTCGGAAAGTGAAAAGTTTGTCCTCCTTTTATAAGTGGAAAGGGTAGTAGCGTGTCTCCGCTACATGTCAAGTTTAATTTGTGCTCCTTTTACTTTTCAGCATCTTCTTCATCTATATTCTTACTAGCTCTTTTGTGCTGGTATTTTTATCCTTACGGCAAGGGTTTGTTGGAGTAGAGATTTGCACGTTAAAGGTAAGTAATGCTTCTAACTTGGTTCTGAGGGTATGAATCACTGAAATTACGTATTATATGATTGGTGTTGAGGTTACGCGCATGGTAGGTGGCAGGCATGCACCGTAGTAATTGTGATTCAGTCGATTCCTTGGAATTGTATAGTTATCTTCCTGAATATTATTACTGTAATCTATGTGTTAGAGCATTTGAGAGGTGATTTATGTTAGAAATCATGTTTAGGCTATGTAATGGTACTATTGGACCCAAAATGGTCTTTCTTTGTTGTTAAGTTATTTGCTTAATTACAATTACGTACTCAGTCGCATTCATCATTGCATATCATATCTCAGTCTCTGTTATCATACATTATCATATCACGTATCTTTAATTTGTGTTGCTTAGCATGAGTGTTATGAGCCCGAGAGACTAGAGAGATTGATGATTGAGTGAGCCTAAGGGCCTGTTTGTGAGTGTTATTGATGGGATCGAGCTACACACCAACACCACCACCAACAACAACAACCCAATAGAATCTCACAAGTGGGATCTGGGGAGGGTAGTGTGTGCGCAGACCTTACCCCTACTCCAAGGGGGTAGAGAGGTTGTTTCCAAAAGACCCTCGGCTCAAGATAATAAAAAAGGCAAAAGAAGACAGCATTAGATTCACCGGGAAAATCATATGGTAAAAGAAACATAGAAAGCAGGAAAGGAATAATAATAATAATAATAATAATAATAATAATAATAATAATAATAATAATAATAATAATAATAATAATAATAATAATTCAAAGCAAAAATGATGGTTTGTAAATGGATCCTGCATCAAAAATAGGAAATAGTAAAACACGACATTGCCCCTAGATATCTTAGACAAATACCCATCGAACTAGTCCACTACCTCCTAGCCTACAACCGTAATACGCGACTTCCATAACTTCCTATCAAGTGTCATGTCCTCGAAAATCTGAAGCCTCGCCATATCCTGCCTGATCACCTTTCCCCAATACTTCTTAGGCCGCCATTTGCCTCTTCTCGTGCCTTCCACGACTAGCCGCTCACACCTCCTTACTGGAGCATCTGAGCTTCTCCTCTGTACATGTCCGAACCATCCGAGCCTCGCTTCCCGCATCTTGTCATCAATTGGGGCCACGTGTACCTTTTTCCGAATGTCATCGTTCCTAATCTTATCCACAACATATATTATTTATTCACGATGAGATTGGGATGCGCGCCGCAAGATAATTTATTAGCGTTTGGGCTGGATCTACACCTCCAGAGTCTAAACACCCATAGTGTGCGCAATTTCTATTGGTTCATAATGTGATCGGGCTGCACGTCGCAGCGGGTATTATACAGTGCTGAGTGATTGAGCGTGATGAGTAAGAATTAAGGCAGTCGGGTTGAGTACTTTGAAAGTGTGAGTACGCGAGACTTTCATTGTGTTGCATCACATACGACATACATATTGCCATGTAGATATAGAGATGTCATATTTCTCATATCATTCAGACTTGGCATATTTACATGTATCGAGTTTAACTGTTAAACCTGGAAGCATGTGTATTTTGCTGACTGTTACCAAAAGATTTTGAGTTCTCTGAGATATTATTGTCATATTTTCTATAAATTCACGTACTGTTAATTCTGTATATGGACTGTATTGTTCGAGCTCATTACTACTTTCAGTCCAAAGATTAGACTTGTTACTTATTGAGTTGGTTGTACTCACGCTACACCTTGCTTCGTGTACATATTTAGGTGTTTTCGAGCACTGTGGTTGCTGATCTTGGAATTTAAGTCGTTCGGAGATTATGGAGGTAGTTGCCTTTGCGTTCGAAGACCTTGACTCTCCTCCCCTATCTCTCAGTTATACTTATTATGTTCCAGTTTCTTAGACAGTGTATCAGACTATGTTATTGTAAAATGCTCATTACCCAGTGACACCCGGATTTTGTGAAATTCTATATTGAGTTTTGGCATTTTCATCCAGTTTTATGAGATTTTTACTTACTTAAACTTGTTTCAGCATATTTTGAAAAATATTGCTATGTGTGAGTTGTCAGATTGCCTAGTATCATGATAGACTCTATCACTATATGTTAGATATTCGGTCGTGATATATTTAGTTAAGAGCGCTTATAGTATTGTGGTAGTTGGGTAAATAGGAAGGCGGTGGTGGAGGAAGAACTTATATTGCCACATAACATCTATCTCATTGAAAAATGAGGCCATGCAGAAATAGGGTTGGCCATGGTAGATGCTCTAATAGAGAAAATATATTTTTTTCACCAATTTTATAGTGTCGGGCCTATTTTTGACGGATAGTATAAAATGGATGGTATATAAAAAAAATTTCGCATAATATAGGGGTATTTTTGACCTTTTTCATATTTGTTTTTAAGATTCTATATTCATATATTATTTTTATGCATGTCACGACCCCAAATCCGGTCGTGATGGCGCCAAGCACACTGCTAGGCCAGCCTGACCACTCAATAACAATAACGGAGCGAAGAGCTCGCTTTATCCCAATTAACATATCAAAACATGAAACAACACTAATATATATCGAAAACGGGGAACCAAGTCCCAACACATACCAACTCCCATAGACCGAAGGGTCGAGAGTCATGAGCCTCTAATGAACATAAGTGTAATAATGGTTTACAAGATACCAAGTGCGGAAAGAAATAGCAATACGGAATCAAAATACGGTAGGAATATCGGGTCCTGCGAACTCGCGGCTACCTCGAATATCCTACGAAGTCGCCTCGAACGACTACTGGGATCCTTTGTTGAGAGGTACCGGATCCGCACACGAGGTGCGAGGAGTAAAATGAGTACTGCCGGACTCGGTGGTAATAAACGAGGGTAAGACAGCGCATATAAGAAATCCGTGATAAAGCACTATGTAAAGGCGTAATCAAATACCCTGTCACAGAATCAATATTGACTATACCTGTACCAACAAGTATCGGCAAAATAGTATAACAACTATCGGATGTAGCTAAATGCAATGCGATGCATGATATGACCGCTACGGCGCATATCCCGATCCAATTTAGGTACCGTGCTCATCGTGGGGGTTCGGACTCGGAGGGGCTCCTACGACCCAAGCACAATATTACTGCGGCGTGCGATCCGATCCAACATAAATATATACCGCTGCGGCGCGCGGCCGATCCACTACCGGTCGACTAATATGCAAATATAGCCTCGCGAGGTTCAAAAGTAGTTTTGAAAACCACTTTTATCATTTTTCGGTTGGAAAACGGTAATATCGAGTTCCGAGAGATTGGAAATAGCATGATAACGAGAAATAGCTACGGACTGGTAGTAACTAACATGTCAATATCGTAAGACAATGATAACGATCCTCGCGGGATCCAATAAGTGGCTCATGGCCCACAAGTATACTCAACCGCCCAAGAAGGGGGTCCAATGGCTCAGAAGTGGCCAATATCACAATATATAGTATGCAACCATCCGAGAAGGAGGTTCGACGGCTCAAGAATAGCCTACTATCATAACACAGTATCAACAAGTCAGACTAAGCCATAGTCCCCAATCACAATTGACCCCGCACTCACAAGAATGTACGTGTCTCGCTGCTATACAGCGTCACAAAGTGGTATACCGGGGTTTCGAACCCGCTGGTCATCACCCACATCTATTACTCACCTCAATACGGCGCGACGACTACTCCGCAATGCCCTTGCCACGAGAATCAAGCTCCGCACGCGTAGAATCTGATCAAATACAGTAGAAATACAACAAATTAGGCCAATGGAACGACACCCAATCAAAGCAACTCAATTTACATCAAAATTCCCAAAGTTGTCAAAACCCGACTTTCGGTACGCCTCTCGAAAAATCACGAAAGTCACGTATTCGGAACCCTCATCTCGATACGAGTCTAAGCATATAAGATTTACCAAATTCGGACTCCATTTGCCCATTCAAAACGTTGATTTTCTAAAGTTCAAGCCTAGGGCTAAATCCTCCATAAATTACCCCAAATTCCTCCATTTTCATGATATAATTGCATAATATTATCAATACTAATCATAGTTTAAGTCCATAGTTGATTACCTAATGATTTCCCTTGAGTTTCTCTTCAAAATCGCCCAAATCGTCTCTAAAGCCGAGACCCAAATGTGTGAAATGTTTCTGAAATTTTCTAACTTCTGATATAATTAAACCCTCTGCGATTTTCGCTTCTGTGGACATTTTCTGCCTCCGCGAATGCGCTTCCGCGACCATTTGGTCGCTTCTGCGAAACCCCAGGCCCGGCTGGACCCTTTCGCTTCTACGAGCCCGGGGACGCTTCCGTGCGTCTGCTCCTGCGGAATATTCTCCGCTCATACGGGACTTCCCGCTTCTGCGAGTAAGAGTCCGCTTCCGCGGACTCGCTTAAGCGAATGACCTTCCGCTCCTGCGGATTCCTCACTCATCGATCCTAGGTCGCTTATGCGACAAGGCTTTCGCACCCGCGACTCTACCTCAGTGGAACAGGATCCGCCTCTGCGAACCCAGGCGCTCATGCGCCCCAAATTCTTCTCCTGCGGACTCGCCTCTGCGGTCCCATTTCTGCAGGGGCGAAAACAACAGAGCAAAATGCCCAAACCTGCAATTTTCCATGTTTTCTTCTCGTTTACCCATCCGATAACAACCCGAGGCCCCGGGACCTCATCCAAACACACCAACACATCCTAATACCTTATTCGAACTTGTTCCAATCCTCAAAACACGTCTAACAACATCAAAACCCATAATTCACATCGAATTCAAGCCTAAATTCCTTAAAACATTCCGAATTACACAATCAATCAAAAACCCGACCAAACGACGTTCGAATGACCTGAAAATTTGAGGACATATCCAAAATCGCATAACAAAGCTACAGAAATTGTCGGAATTCCATTCCGACTCCCGGATCAAAATCTCACCTACCGTTCGGATTTCGCCAAAATTCAACCTTAGCCAATTCAAGCATATTTCTACACCGGGCCTCCAAATTCAATTCCGATCGCTCCCCTAAGTCACAAATCACCTCCCGGAACTAACCGAATCATCAGAATCCGATTCCGAGCCCTCTAACCAAATAGTCAACTCCGGGTTGACTTTCCTTATTCAAGTTTCCTTCAAAAAGGCTATATGCCTCATTTTCAATCCAATTCACTCCTAACTCACCCGATGGACTCTAACACTGATATAAAAGCATAAAACATATAATTACAACATAACGGGGTGGTAATTCCCGTGACGACGGGCCGGGTCGTCACAATGCATGAAACTTGTAAGCTGACTGTTGGACACTTGGATAGTGTTCTTATGCATGAAACTTGTTAGCGGACTGTTGGATATATAACTTAGTAGAATTTTCTATGAAATACTACAAGATATGGGAAGGGGGTTTAAACAGTATTATCTCTTGTAATCATTTGCCTTATTTAGCTCATGCCCGTCATTGCTATTCATTGCATAAATTGCCCGTTACGTGATTGATTTATAACGGTTGAGGCAATTATTGCATATCATGTAAAGGATTTGATAGATCTTTTTGATATTCGTAGCTATTAATGACCATAATTATCAATCAAGTGGCTATTCTATTATGTTCATCCTCGAGAGTAATAGGTACTGTATCTGCACATGCGATCCGAGAGCGTTGCTTACATCTTTGTTACACGTTATTCTTCACTGTTATTTTAACTCCCATGACACATTCTTTTTAGGATTCTGGATAAGTATTCTATCACAAGAACAAGTAGCAGAGGTGAGATAGGATCTTCTTGTCTGAGCGCTCTTACCTACAAAGTAACGATACCCTACTCCATTGACTTTCACTGAGAATTTAGGAGTAGAGATATTGCTGGTAGTTACCAAATGTCTAAATTTTCTATATATTAGAAGAGCCAGAGTTTCGACCTGGCTGCTTCATGACAATAAAAGTAAAGTTAGGGATATTTTAGTCATTGTAGTGCAAACTGTACGTGGCTTTTTTGACTGAACCCACCGCATACACTCATCCTTATTTTGCTATTCTTCTTCATAGTCAAATTTCTTCTCTCTTGATCTTCCTCGGTGATGCCTCTGATTTTCAATGAATTTTACTGATAATACAGAACTAGGTATCTTTTTTTGTGCTCAATTCAGGTTTTCTTTTACTTTAATTTCAATTCAGTTGGATTTTTTAGGTTTTTCTGCTGTTGTATATAACTAAATTGATATTTGTTCAATTTCAGAGTTAATTAAGGAAAGAGCATTATGTACCGAATAAGGTCAGGAAGAGGTCAAGAATGGTACGCTCAATGGACATGTCTCTCTTGATATTATCAAGTTGATAATTTGAAGTAAGATTTTTCTTTTGCACCATTCGTCTTTGATGACATGCAAAGCCTCTTTGCTACTCGAGTCATAAGGTTTAGATTTATTCTATTGTTGAATTTGATGGGTTCTGCTTCTTTGTTTTTGCAGGACTTTGTTATTGTAAAATAAAAGTATGTAAATGCACTGCCAATAGATTTCAGTGTTGTATATTTTCATATAGTTGGTATTTGTGCTGAAGCTAACGACCACTTTCCTTTCTCTATTTTCATGATCTGAATCTGATTTCTCAAAATAAAAATTCTTTGTCGACAAGGTGTATGACAAAATTCTTCAAGAAATTGGATTGTGTCTTTGGTTTCTTATGCATCCCCCGGAGGTAAGAGAGAAAATAGAAAATTACGAATGCATGTATATTCTCAAAAGCGGAGAGCCGAATGTTTGACTATTAAACGACACCATATGTATTTTAACAAGATAATATGTTAGGTCTTTAATAATTTTATTTGTAGGTATATTGTTAAGATTTCTTGTTCAGCTTACACTCTGTTTGTCTTCGTCCTCTCAAGTTACAGGTCAATTTTGCCCATATCTGTATCTCTTTTTTCATCGTTATTTTCCTAGGTTTGTTTAAGGTTCTCTTTATTCTTCTTAGATCTTCTTATCTCTTCTTCTTCTTTTTCTTCTTTTTATATTCTTTGGGTAATTATAAAAGTCAATGGTTTTTGCAGGTTCTCTTTTCCTTCTGTGTTCTTTTGGGTAATTGAAGCATAATGGTTTTTGTAGGTTCTCTTCTCTCATATCTCTATGATTTCCCCTCTTTTAATTTTTTGCCCTATCTTTGGGTTCTCTTCATGAATTTTAATTTTGCGATTCAATAACTGGTGTGTTAAATTGGGTGGTAAAAGTGCATTTTATGCTCTAAGCTTGCTGATTTTTAGAATTTTGTAATTTTTGTGTTCTTCACATACTTTTGATTATGCAATTTCATAGTTGTTGTGTGCTATATCGGAGTTCAACCATACAACTATACTGTAATATGTTGTAATTGTAGATTATCTGAACATGAAAGAAAGGTTTAATATCAATGCAATTACTTCGAAAGGATACCCAAATATGTACAACGTGGATAATATTTTTCATTTATTCCTGTCAATTTATGAGTTCAACATAACCTACCTTTTCATCATGCATAATCATAAGTTAATACCTTCTATGTTATCCATAAGTCTGCCTTTAACAATTACATGAAATCTGCAGGTCCATTCTTCTATTTTTGAAGTAATCACATTGATATTAAATCTTTCTTTCATGTTCAGATAATCTTCAATTACAGTATGTTCAAAAAAAACTAAGCTTTGTGACTGCTTACAGAGTTAGTTTATTTTTGTATTTAGCTGACTATGGGAAAGTAATTAATTTTTACATTCATTACTGAATGCCTTTGTGGTTATTAAGTCTCTTTGGATAGTTCTCATTATACATCATGTGAGCTATCAAAAATTTATGACACAGGTTTTCTTATATCAATTATCTAGCTTGCTGAATTTCAGAGTGCTTACAATACGATGATAATTGCTTAAAGTATTGATATTGCATATCTGAGATGCATACTTAGAAAAGATTGTGACACACTTTGCATTTCTTTTCCAAATTGAATCTGTTTACATTATGAAAGCGTTTAATCTTTATGCATTTGAATGCCTCATTTTTTCTACAACCTCGACAACATCACTAAGGTAGATAATATTGTCTTGCTTCTTTATTTACATGTCTTTTTTTGTCAATACATGCTCAAAAGAAGGCCATGAAGACCAAACACCGCAGTTTCATGCAGCGCTGTTACCCAGTATGTAAATAGCTATGCCAACAATTTAGTTAATTTATAGCTATGCCATATATGATGGAAGTACTACAAATGTTGTCCGAATTATTTACTGCCCATGGATGTGAATAATGTATATTTTACAGCACTGTTACCCAGTATATAAATAGATATGCCAACAATTTAGTTAATTTATAGCTATGTCGTATATGATGGAAATACTACAGATGATGTCCGAATTATTTACTGCCCATGGATGTGAATAATGTATATTTTGATCTAAATATGTACATAATAGCCAGTCACATTGAGTTGCCTACCTGATGTGCAACTTTTATTATATGCAATTCCAAATCAAACAAAATTAATTAAGTAAAATAATAATTTTAACTTTCACGATATTGGGCCTGTGCTGGCACAGACCAAATGTCTAAATTTTCCAAGAAAACCGACGCATGTCGGAGCTTTCCTTAAAATATCATAAGCTTTCCTTAAATCTATTTTCATCAAGCACATCTTGGTTTTATTACAGTGCATAAGCAAATCATGATAAATCGACACACTGAACCAATGATCTTCTTCAACAAATGTTGCCTGATTGTCTGTCACAATATGACTAATAGCTCCCTTCAATCTTCGACGGAGCATTTTAGATATGCACTTATATACTATGAGAGTGTTTGAATTGGCTTATAAAAAGTAGCTTTTAAGCTAAAAGGCCAAAAGTCATAAGCTCGTAATACCCAACTTTTGGTTTTTGGCTTATTTTATACTTTTTATGCCTAAAAGTAAGTATGTTTAAACACTTTTTATCATTGTCAAACACCACATATATGATATATTATAACAAGATATAGGTCTAAATTGGCTAACATTTGTTGGAACATCTACCTTAGGAATCAGATATGTTATTATGGAATTGAGTTATATGAGTAGTTTCCCATTACTAATGAATTCCAGGATTAATTCAGCCTACTTTAGTTTTCTGTGTTTGATTACTGAAAATAGATATGTGGTATTGTCACCCCCAAGTCTGATCTATGTTGCCTTACTCCTCTGCAGCAAAAATATTTCGGCTAAGCATGAAGACTGTTTAAACTTCTGATATTTCACCTTCTCGACCTGTTCATGTATTGCATCCAAAGTATTGCCTTGTAGGAATCTCTGTGCATGAAACAAAGTCTGTGTCTTTATCAAATTCTGTAACTATATTTCTTAGATGTTGACCATTTAGTTTCAGATCAGTGCAAAGGAGCTTGACCTCTTTTGCTTATTAGGGCCATTAAGGTCCCTAACATTTCAGCTAATGAGACTAACTATTTACCGAGAGAGCCATAGGTTGTCCTCCCTCATTCCTGACTGAACTTTTTTGATTCTGCATAGTTGTCTCTGCTTTGTCCAACACTTGAAAAGAATTTTGAGCTATTACTTGTTGCTTCTGTTTATTTGGTTGCTTGCTAGCGTTTAATGGAGTGACCCATCCTGTAGTCAATTTAGTTGACTTCACATCTTGTGTAACTGCATCCTGCTGCTTGCTGAAGACTACAATAGTATTCTTTTGGCTTCTCATGGAGTCGTCCCTGAGTCAATCCTTCTGTACATCTATATATGATTTATGTATTTTCCTGACTATTAGTTGGTTTACTTGTACCTTCCTGATTTCTTTTCTGGTTGCCTCAGGCTGAGTATCTTGCTTTTCTGGTGATTCGGGTTCTTGGGGTTTCTTCTTCCTACAGTCTTCCTCAGAATGACCATACCTTTGACAAAATTTGCATAAAGTAGGCATCCAATCATATTGTACATTCTGCTCTATCAGTGCTCCATTTTCATTCATGAACAAAACTGTACCAGGTAGCTTAGCATCCACCTCAATCTCTACCAGCAATCTTACAAAATTAAACCTCGCTTTCTTCTCTGTATCGTGATCAACAATTAGTGATTTTCTCACTAAACTACCAATTTTACTTAGCCCTTCGGGACTCCAATATTTGAAGTCGAGAACTGGACGTTTGATCCAAATAGACACAGTATACAATTCCTATGTAGTGAATTTCATGTTAGAAGACCAAGCTTTGAATACGATTCCCAAAATATTGTGAATCTTTGGTTTTATTTTTATCAAGCATGCTCCTAATAACATATAGTCACCCAATCACAGCATTTTTGGGCATTTATGTCACATTTTGACATAATATATGGGGTAAAATATTAACTTGAAAAAAAAAGTTCTTAGTATGTGCAAAATCTTGTTCAAAGAATCATGGTCAAATTTTAATATAATGTACTCTGTCAAAGCGGAAAAAAAAGTGGGAGTAAGATTACTATATTCTTTTTCTCAAAATGCTTGAAAGCATAAGACTTCTTCCCTTTCTTCTCCCCTTACCAAAAATCAGCTTCAGCCTGGTTAATCCTTATAAATTAAAGTAGCAGATCTTTTCAATGTTCCTGAACTCACTTGCATTAAAGTAGATGCGGATCTAGAATTTCTAGATCATGGTGCACCACTAAAGAAAGTGGAAAAAAAGAAAGTATAAAATAGAAAATGATCCATGGTCGTCTAGTTAAATAATTAAACCTTCAATCAGTTACACCATTTAAAATTTTGTGAGCATGGATGCCAGTAAATAATATTAGGTCAATTCTAGAAAATATGTAAGTAAAATAACCTAGTTTGGCAGAGAGACCATGGATTCACATGCATCATAAATTAAAAAATAAATCAGCCCCTGCATTAAAGTATTGTGCTTCACCTTGAAACACCTCATTATGACATGAGGTATTAACAGTAATGTTACATAATGGCACAAAATAACATTCTAGTGGTACACCTGAGTTTCATAACCAACTTCAAATCTTCACCAAATTTTACAGACATGAGAATTATTTTATTTAGGGAGAGCATAGAAGATAACACAATTATGTTCAGCTTTTGTGTTACTACAGTGTATGCTGAATAATGAATTGTTGAATACCAGTACTCCACGTTCTTTAGCAGCCTCACAGTTTGATGAATTCTAGTTAGGGATGGTAATGAGGCGGGGCTGGTTGACTGCTTTTTGTAAAAAAAAAAAAAAAATCAAGTGGGGCAGTGCGGGTTGTGGGTTGAAAGTTGAAACCATTAAAGCAATCTACTCCCTTTCTTGCTCTTCCCCAGTTTTGACATTAAGCTTAAACACGTCACCCAGTTTGGTTTGCCTATTAAACTATTTTCTTTATCTCTATATTTTATGTTACTTGGTGAGATTATCAACTCATTTTCTGCTAGACCCAATTGCAGTAGTTTAGTTTATGACAATTCTTTTTCCAGTTTGTGACAATTGAATTGATAAATTCTTGGCCTAACAGAGTCATCTTTTTATTTTCCTTTTAATTAAAAATGACCAAAAATAACTGAAAAGGTGTACTATCAAAAGAATTTGAAAAGGTAACAAGAAGAGGGTTATTGACTTTGTAAATACAACTGGGTCAATAAAAACAACGAGGCGGATTGAGTACATTTGGTTAAGAGTCAGTTGAATATTAATATTTAAACATTCTTCTTTCTGAATTCAAGTAGGGTCTTTCCTGGAGACCACAATACAAAGGAAAAAAAAAACCAAAGTACTAAGTTGCTTGAGTAGCATAATTGATAAGCTCTTCATATACAAAGAATAATGAAATGTTTAACCTATTTGTTTTAGTTAAATAAAACATTGGAAGAAGAAAAAAACTAGTGTGGGTGCGGGGCGGGGCTTTGCGAGTGTAGGCGGGCTGGTGGAGGTTCAAATATTTGTGGGTTCAGTCCAAACCCGCCCTGCACCCCCTCCTTTCCGCCCCACTGCCATCCGTAATTCTAATATTTAGAAACATTCAGAAGGTTCAAATTTATTTTACTATCATATAATAGTCCTCGCGATCCCAATCAGGATTCACATGGCACCTTGTTGAGGGTCAGCACTTGGGCACAAAATGCAAGAGGATGCAAGAGGAGTTAATGAAAATGTTCAAGTAGAATAACCATCAATACGAATTGATGTAGAGATGAAGCCCTCATAAATAGAACTTCATTATCCAATATTTCATAAAATAGCAATCAAATGCGAATGGACGTAGGGATGGAGTCCTTACAAAGGTACTTCACTATCCAAAATTTTATCCATTTGCCTAAGGTTCAACAACATTCTTTTTTTCTTTTTTGTTAACCTCTCTTAAGTGGTTCAATAGCATTCTGTTCTGTTATACTTCTACAGGTAAGTGGCATCAAAAAAGATCTGAAAATTTACAAAAGATATCGACAACTTCTGTTACACATACCTGATCAGTTTGAACTAACTTCTAGGTTTGAAGCAATCCATGTAGTAGCATCTCACTGACAATGGTCATCGCGTCTAATGAGAACACAGATGCTCAAAACAGAATGGATGACAAAGGCAGTCAATAGCATGTATCAACTTTCTCCGAGGACCAACAGCATGTGAACCCATCTCCTTGAGCTTTTCCATGGTCAGATTTGCCAACTGATACTTGTTGATGCTCTTGCTCTGAAAGATGTTCAGAAAATGATCAAGGCCCCTAGAAACCAACCAACTTCTCAAGCCTCCAGCACTTTGAAGCTTGCGCTCAAGATTAATTGCTCTCATTCTTTTATTTATCATTGCACTCCTATCAGCAGTGATAATTGATCGCTTGGTAATCTTTGAGGCAGAGCAAACACCAATCGTTCTATTAGTTCTGAAACTAGCCATTGGTCGGGTTTTTACACGCTCTCTTTCAATTAGCCTCGATGCTTTTGGCAGCTGAGAAATTGATTGAGAAACTACTTTGGCAACTGTTGGTATAGCAGGTTTAGGTGCCAAAGACATTGGCTCCTCCATACAAACTACGTCTGCTTCAGTATGCATCTCAACTTGATATGTTTGAGTATCAGTAGGTTTAATTGTTGGTGCATGCAGCAGGCTTTCTCCAGCGTCATGCACCACGGACTGCTTAAGTACAGGTAGGGGAGGGATCAAAATAGTGACTTTCTGCTTCTTGACTATTATCCAGCTATCTTCACTCAGCTGGTCCACCAGTGAAGTACCCGAACTACCTTTCTTAGTTTTAGGAACAGGCACAGCTTGTTGATGCTTTTGCCTTGCCATTAGTTGCTGACCTGCTGAATGAATATGGAATGGATAAAAAATAATTCTGGACACTGAAAATGAGCATGTATTGACTTGTATCAAGAGCAACTAAATAGAAAACTTTGGAGGGGCAGAAATATGTCAACGACATCAATTCAAAATACAATCCCCCTTCCCCGCCCTGTCAACAAAAAGGAAGGTAGAGAGAACAAACCTAAAGAAATTACTTGTAACAAGATCTGCAACACAAGGCTGTCTAAGAAAACTAGCACAAATCAAAGAAGTGAAAGACCTAGTACTACGTCTCAACCCACCAAAAGCACAGTATAAACTAAGTTGCTCCGACATGGCAGTTTAGGCGCCGCACCTGTGTCGGCACGACACTAGTATAGGTGTGGGCATGGGATCCGTATCGAATGTGGTCAAACAATTTTGGGTAGAGGTAAGGCCTATCTACATATTACCCTCCCAGACAGAAAAATTTGATATGAGATACAATTTGATTCCAGAAATCAGATCTAGGAAGTCAATCATTTACTTATTTATAACTTGAGAATAAAAAAGAAATTCACGCTTTACAATCTATATGTAAGTATTCTACAAAATTTCTCCTAATTTATAGATATTTTTATATTTTTGAATTATTTTTATCTCTACACTTGTATCCGTACTAGAATCCATATCCCCGAATGTTAGAATTTACATCTCGAAGGATCCATCTAGATCCGCACCCGTGTCCGAGCAACTTAGATTATAAATATATCAGAAAAGGGCAAAAACTATCCCCATCTATTGGACAAGGTATACAAATGTCCTTCATTCACATATTGAGCCCTAAATACTCTCACCGTTATCTTTTGGTTCAAATATAATTCTGAACAATTAAAAAGGTCCAAATATGCCCCTCGTACCAATGGCAAAAGCCACATGAGGGTATATTTGGACCTTTTTAATTGCATAGGGAAATATTTGGACCAGTTCAAATGTTAAGGGGCATGCTTCAAATTATTACATATATCGCTAAATATATATATACTTTATTCACTTGGCATAACACAACTATTGAGAAATATCAAGAAGTATATGTTAGAAAAATAATAATAGCATATCATATCTCTCTAAAAGATTGTCTCCAATAAAATTAAAGTAAAAAGTGGGATGTATTAGTTGTATGCCCTTAGGATTAATTTGACCTAACTCCAACTATTAGAAGCCAAGGAAGAATAAATTAATGAATGAAGTAATAAATAAGAACACTATAATTGAAAAGATTAGTTTATAAAAAAGAAAAATAAAAAAGAGCTAAACATGGTCCAAGTTATCACATGTTGGAAAGTTTTGTTGTCTTCTAATAAAATTTATTGCTTTTCCTTATTTATTAGAAAAACTTTATCTCTCTCGAATAAGTATTTGTAGTACTAGTCATTTGCTTATACAACGAGTAAATTGTCTAAAAAAAATTTTTCCAATCTTCAAATAAAATTAATTTTTGTTTTACTAGCTTCATGTGTGATATTTTCTTGAATATATTTTATTAAAATTGTGTTGTCTCTGTTTTCTCGTCAAAGGAGATGTCTAAGCTATATATATATATATTTGTTGTTGTTGTTGTTGTTGCATCTTTGTTGAAAAATAAAACGTACATATTCAGCAACACATGAAGCAATTTGAAGCATATCCCTAAACAACTAAAATGATCCAAACATACCCCTAAGAAACTAAAAAGGTCTAGATATACCCCCACCTGGCTTCCGTTGTTAGTGCGAGGGGCACAATTAGACCTTTTTAATTGTTCTGGGGTATATTTGAAGGTATTTGGGGCTAAATAGGTTAACGAAGAGCATTTTTAAATCTTGTCCAATAGATTATGGACAGTTTTGGCCCCGTCCGTAAATATATTTTAAAGCAACAATCAAAAAAATGTACTCTAAAGCACAAGCTTCATAGTGTCTCTAGGTTAAGAACTTCTAAGGGGCGTGGTCGATCAGAAGGATGTTCATATCAAACTAAAAAATAAAAATTATGCATGGGTAGTAGGATGATTCATGATTCGGGACGCCTGGACCTAATGAAGAAGGGTTGTCCCCTCGCATTTCCAAGTGTACTGTCAAATAAAATTATGAACCCTTTCTATTGAACTTTTGCACCACTAGAGATACAGAAAACAATGAAAGAACAAAAAAGAATTTATTGATGGGATTTTACTACTATACTAATGCTTAGAGGTTTGGAACGTATTTCCAACATTTCGCTTGAATTGTTGAAGAAGATTAATCTAATTCACTTTATTTTGCCATAATCACAAGCAGCACCACCCAAATTATGAAGTTTGACCGTCTGGCTCCTCAGAGCTGTCGAGCCTACCTCAGAAAATTAGTGTACTCCATCATGTACCAACACATTTTAAATGTTTTCTGATACTAAAGCATCAAAAGACTACAGTGCAAGAGGTAATTGCATTGAGCATTCTCCCAGTAGTCAAGTCAGTACTCTGCGGAATAACAGTCAAAAATCTTCCTCAGAAGCAGAAAGTAGGAAGACCAAACTAATAATGCCACATCCTCCCTCAAAATTGAAAAATGCCAAACCACAGGAAGTTGATGGCTGAATTATAGGCTAGATACATCAGGTACAGGATGTTGGTATCCACAATTCATATATTCCAAATAGCAACTCTGGTACCACAATCTAAGAAACCAACAATGCACAGACTCCATCCACAACTTCAACACACTTAATTTGTTTAGTAGCTTGTAGGTAAGGAAACCAAAATCATACAACAATCATGTCTCTCGTGGCGCTATCCATAGAGGCCATGATTAACAGAAGAAAACCCTTGGTACATACTCAATAAACAACAACTTGTAGTCAGATTTCCAATTCATCAAGCATTGCACCAAACTGGATAGATAGTTGCATCTGTGCCACTTGGCTTCTTGTTCTTAAAATGAATCAGCATTTTCCTTCAGCAGATGTAATGTTTTAGTTTGGATGCTCGCTTTTTTCTTCAGTCTTGACATAATTTTCCTTTGACAATTACCATAATATCCAGTGTAGCTTCGAAAAAGCATATGCTTGGTCCGCTGATAAGATGTGTTTGTCTTCTACTTATACTAAGCTTTTACTCTGTAGAGCACTTTTTCATAGCTGCAATTTTTTAGTGGACTACCTCATTTAATTTCTTATATTAATACATAAGTAGCATGTACCATGGAACATCATTGTGTATACTATAGGTTTGTTTATCCAAAGGTAAGCATGTCCAGACTCTGCGAACTATTCCTGTATAACTACAGTTGTGAGAACTCCCGTTATATCTCCTCCAACCATTCTCACACTTGTGATCGCTCCTTCAAATATATCATTTATGTCATTTATATATGAATTTATGTCTTCTTAATTACACATCTGGGAATGCGACTCTTCCCCGGACCCTGCATGAACACGGAATGCTTTGTGCACTGAGCTGCCCTTTTGGTTACCCACTAAAAGACTTCTCTTGCTACACTTATCATCCACATTTTATTAGTCCATGAATATCATACGGAGATCCTTCATCCCTAGTAATTTCCATCAACCTTCATTATAAAATACAACCTCTATAATAAACTTGCATGCGATCCAATCCAAGCTGGCTCTCTACCCTAATAATATCCCCAAATCAAATGTGTATCACTCTTTCCAAGAGCTTTGATGCCATCTAAGCTAAATACCGCGATTTTGCAATATCTCCTTTGGTTTATGCATTGGAATCAACTCTTTATCCACTTATTTAGCAACTTCGCATACCATAATAGAACATTGAGTAGTTTGGTAAGACATACGTCTCCAAGCTTTACAAGGGAATCCTGAACCTCGATATAGATTCCATATCGACGACATGCTTTTCTACCTCCCGTGTTGCTCATGGCAGAGGCTACCTTAGCTGGTAATGCTCGAGCACATAGGTCCAACTCTAGTGGACAACCTTCACTTGCCTTGAGACGACCTGTTTATGACTCTTCACCAGCCAGACCACATATTACTAATTCTGCTCCAAACACTAAGTTAGCTTTGCATGCACCTAGAGCTCCAGTTGTTCCTAAGAATAGGACAATTTCTCCTGCTGAGATACAAGCTAAGAGGGCTCAAGGCTTATGTTACTTCAGTGATGAGAAGTATTCACCTGGCCATAAATGTACACTTCAAAATAGTTGTTTGTGTTGGACTTATAATAGGCGAAATACATACACCGCCCCTTGAAATTGTCCTCAACGGTCAAACAAACACTTCAAGTGACCCATTTACCATTTAGACACTTCAACTGACTATTAAGTGTATCTCGTAGACACTTCATGCTGACATGGAAAATTACGTGTATTTCAGTTACATTTGGGCGCGTGAGTTTTTTGGCAGACTTTTCTTTCTTGCTTTTAGAATTGAATTAAAATTTGTAAGTGGGTCCCACAATATATTATTATTTTATAATAGCAAAATATTATTTGGGGCATTGATTTGATGTGGAAAAAATAGTCAGCTGCAACTAAACCTTTCTTCTTTTCTTCTGAACTAAACCACCTCAACCCCATTGTGAAACCGCCATAGAGGCGAAGAAAATCAGCCATTAAAGCTCGAACTAAGCACCGAAAACTATCAGAAACTGTTACCTTTCACCACAAAACTCTATTGCTCGTAATCTTCATAGCTCTGCCTAGTTCCGTCGACCCAAAATCAGTCCCAGATCCAGTGAACCAACAACAACAACAATAACTACCCAGTATAGTCCGACAGGGTGGGGTCTGGGGAGGGTAATATGTACGCAGGCCTTACCCCTACCCGATAGGGCAGAGAGGCTGTTTCCAATCGACCATCGGCGCAAGATCGGGAAAAGGAAGAAAAACACAAAAACAAAAACAAAAACAAAAAGAAAACAAAAGGAAAAACATTAGTAACTCCAGAATAAACCACAAAATTCTAGGAGTAGTCACAGAGATATTAACCTATCGGGAACCCTCCCCCAACCCATCGCTATTCCGCGAAATAATAGAAGCCCCTAACCTACAACCTTGATACTAGACCTCCAGACTTTCCTATCAAGAGCCATGTCCTCGGAAATCCGCATAATAGTCATGTCCCGCCTAATCACCTCCTCCCAATACCTCTTGGGCCTCCCTCTGCCACGACTCGCGCCAACTACCGACAGCCGCTCGCAACTCCTCACCGGTGCATCGGGGCTTCTCCTCCGCACATGCCCGAACCACCTGAGTCTCGCTTCTCGCAGCTTCTCATCCATTGGGGCTACCCCTACCATTTCCCGAATAACTTCATTCCTGACCCTATCTAACCTAGTGTGCCCACACATCCACCTGAGCATCCTCATCTCCGCTACCTTCATTCTCTGGATATGGGAGTTCTTCACTGGCCAAGCACTCCGCCCCGTACAGCATTGCTGGTCTAACCACAACTCTATACAACTTTCCCTTGAGATACTGTGGCACTTTCTTGTCACACAAGACTCCCAACGCAAGCCTCTATTTCGACCACCCAGCCCCTATTCGGTGAGAGACATCCCCGTCGATCTCTCCGTCACCCTGGATCACCGACCCAAGATATCTGAAACTGTCCTTCTTGGCGATGACCTGAGAACCAAGCTTCACGTCCCTACCAGCTCCTTCTTCGCTCGGCTCGGAGCTAAACTTGCACTCCAAGTATTCAGTCTTAGACCTGCTTAGTCTGAAACCCTTTGACTCGAGGGTCTGTCTCCAAACTTCCAACCTCTCGTTAACACCGACCCTCGACTCGTCTATTAAGACAATATCGTCAGCGAATAGCATACACCATGGCATGTCTCCTTGGATATGCCGAGTTAGAGAATCCATCACCAAAGCAAACAGGAGGGGCTGAGCGCCGATCCTTGGTGAAGCCCCATTTCCACCGGGAAGTGGTCTGTGTCGCCACCCACCGTCCTAACCCTCGTCTTAGCGCCATCATACATATCCTTGATCATCCTAATGTAGGCCTCCGGCACGCTCTTCGCCTCCAGGCACCTCCATAACACCTCTCTTGGAACCTTGTCGTACGCCTTCTCCAAGTCGATAAACACCATGTGCAAGTCCTTCTTCTTGTCCCTAAACTTTTCCACCAATCTCCTGACCAGGTGGATAGCTTCTGTGGTGGAGCGGCCCGGCATGAAACCAAACTGGTTCACCGAGATTGACGTCATCGCCCTCACCCTCGCCTCGACCACCCGCTCCCATACTTTCATGGTGTGCCTTAGTAATTTGATGCCTTTATAGTTATTGCAACAGTGGATGTCACCTTTGTTCTTATACACAGGCACTACTGTGCTCCACCTCCACTCCTCTACATCTTCTTGGACATGGAGATCGCATTGAACAACCTGGACAGCCACTTCACTCCTGCCCTACCCATGTATTTCCAAAACTCCACCGGAATTTCGTCTGGTCCGGTCGCTTGACCCCTACTCATCCTACGCAAAGCCTCCACGACCTCCTCTACTCTAATGCGCCTGCAGAACCCCGGATCCCTATGGCGCTCTGAGTCCCTCAGTTCCCCTAACTCTATGTCTTGGTCCCCTTCCTTGTTGAGCAGGTCTCGGAAGTATGTTTGCCACCTCTGCCTAACATGAGCCTCCCCCATCGGAACTCTACCATCCTCGTCTTTGATGCACCTAACTTGGTCCAGGTCTCGCGCATTCTTCTCCCTCACTTTAGCCAATCTAAACAACTTCCTGTGCCCTCCTTTCTATTCTAATTCCTCATACATGCGCCCAAGCACTACATTCTTCGCTTCTGTGACCGCTAACTTTGCCTCCCTCATCACCTCCTTATAGCGGTCCATGTTCGCTCTCCTTTCCTCCTGGCTCGAGCTCTTCGCAATCCGAGCAAATGACGCCTTCTTCGCATTCACTTTTCCCTGGACAGCCTCGTTCCACCACCGAGTGGGATATGAGCTGATTTTAATAAAGTACAGGAAAGTGATTTATTTTCTTCTTTAGACATATTTTCTATTTTTTGTTAATTATATGTATTTTTTATTATAAATTATAGGTGTCACACTATAATTGGATCGTTTGATAAGTCATTGGCAATTGGCAATTGTAACTCACGCGTGTAGTATGCTGCAATCGGGTGTTCATTTGATACACTTAATAGTCAGTTGAAGTGTCTAAATGGTAAATGGGTCACTGAAAGTGTTTGTTTGACCGTTGAGGACAACTTCAAGAGGTCGTTTATATATTTCGCCCTTATAATATGGAGATGACGAGTGTTTAGAGGAATCAAATCTACGGATAGAAGGTGAGGCTACCAATGAAGACTGGTGTGTTAGTGAGAGTGATCCTCCTATGATTTCTTATGTGCACGGAGTGGAATACAGATGCTCAAACAATACATGTGACTGGGTACAGTAACAGAAGGCCATTACAAATTCTATTGGATGGAGGTAGTACTCACAATTTTATAGATTATGAATCTGCTAAAAGACTTGGTTGTACCATCTCTTCTACTAAGGTTGGTTATGTTAGCCTTGGTATTAATTCTATGGAGGCTACTTCTGGAGTAGTAAGGGATTTCCAAAGGATGCTGCAGGGTACTTCTTATACTTCAGACCTGATAGTCTTTCCAGTTGGGAGATATGATTTAGTTTTGGGAGCCTTGTGGATGAAAACATTGGGACTAATTACTATAGACTACACTAACTTAACCATGTCATTTACTTATCAAGGCAAGTTCCACTTGTTGAAAGTGCCTCTGAAGAATGCAAGTTGTCCAGCACCAAAGCCATCAATAAAATGAATGGAGACCTGGTGCAGCTCTTTATGCTACAGGCTGAGCTGCCTTCAGGGAATCAGTTTAATGCATTGCATTTATCCAAAGAAATTCATGTTCCT
This sequence comes from Nicotiana noctiflora, assembly GCA_032618575.1. Lineage (NCBI taxonomy): Eukaryota > Viridiplantae > Streptophyta > Magnoliopsida > Solanales > Solanaceae > Nicotiana > Nicotiana noctiflora. Next base: position 29,887 of record JASVEL010012778.1, read on the forward strand.
GCTATTATTGAGGACCTTCTCAATCAGTACCAATAGGTGTTTGTAGATCCAACAACCTTGCCTCCACAAAGAGGTACCTTTGATTATAGTATTCCCTTACAACCTGGGACTAAGCCTATCAATATCAAACCTTACAGGCACTCTTCTATGAAGAAGGATATTATTGAAAAGCTAATTAAAGACATGTTACAAAAGGGTGTGATCCAATACAGCAACAGTCATTTTTCATCTCCAGTGGTATTAGTGGAAAAGAAAGATGGAACATGGAGGTTATGTGTTGATTATAAGGAACTGAATCACGGTACTGTCAAGGATAAGTTCCCTACTCCTATTATAAATGATCTATTGGATGAGTTGTCAGGAGAAGTGATATCCTCTAAAATTGATCTTCGATCAGGTTATCATCAGATAAGAATGGTCCCAGCTGACATACCTAAGACAGCCTTCAAAACTCATCTTGGTCATTATCAGTACTTGGTTATGCCCTTTGGCTTAACCAATACCCCTACTACCTTTCAGTGTCTTATGAACCATTTATTTCAACTATTTTTGAGGAAATTTGTTATAGTCTTCATTGATGATATTTTAATATATAGTAAGAGCTTATCAGAACATGTTTCTCATCTACAACAGGTCTTTGATGACATGGTTACTAACTGTCTTCTAGCCAAACATTCTAAGTGTGTTTTTGGGGTCTCCAAGGTGGAATACCTGGGGCACTTCATTTCTAGTGAAGGAGTTTCTACAGATCTTAAGAAAACCATTGTTGTTCAGCAATGGCCTACTCCTACTACAGTCAAACAACTAAGAGGGTTCCTTGGGCTTGCAGGATATTACAGGAAATTCATTAAGGGACATGGCTTATTAGTCGACCATTAACTGAGCTTCTGAAGAAGGATAGTTTCAAGTGGTCTATGGCTGCTACTCAGGCCTTTGATGCATTAAAGTTGGCCCTTCAGTACTGCACTTGTCTTAGCCTTGCCTGATTACTCCATTCCCTTTGTGGTAGAGACTAATGCAAGTGGGACTGGAATTGGTGTTGTTCTGATGCAGCTTGGCCATCCTATAGCCTTTATTAGCAAGGGACCGGTTCCCAAACATGTTGCTTTATCTGCATATGAAAGGGAATTACTTACCCTTGTATTTGCCGTCACCAAATGGTCTCACTACTTGCTTGGGCAACACTTTATTTAGAAGACTAACCAAAAGGCCTTGAAGTACTTATTAGAACAAAAATTACACACTAATTCACAACTTAGGTGGTTAGCTAAGTTGCTTCCCTTTGATTTTGAAATTCAATATAAAAAAAGGGAAAAAGAATGCTGCTGCCGATTCACTCTCCAGGGTAGATAGTGCTACATTGATGTCCTTGATGGTTTCTTCTGTCCAGACTGATTTATGGCAAGCTATTTCAGATACCTGGCAAAATAATCCTGAGCTTAAGGCTTGCATCTTTAGTGCAGACTCCGCAAAAGCACTTTACTTGAATCAATGAGCAGTTGAGGAGGAAGGGAAAACTTGTCGCGGGAAATGATGATATTCTGAGAAAGAAGATCTTAACTCTGTGTCATTCTACTCCCTCTGGAGACCATTCTGGTATTGATGCTACTACCAGGAAGGTGATGGCTTACTTCTATTGGAAGGAAATCAGAAAAGACGTCCTGGATTTCATTCATAGTTGTGATACTTGCCAAAGGAACAAGTATGACACCTCTGCCACCCAGGCCTCTTACAACCTTGTCTATACCCGTTATACCTTGGATAGACACTAATATGGATTTCATAGAAGGCTTACCTAAATCTAGAGGTAAGATTGTTATTTTGGTAATCATTGATAGGCTCACTGAGTATGGGCACTTTGTTGCTCTTGCTCACCCCTATGCTGTCCAATCTCTTGCAATTGTGTTCATGGATTCCATCTTTAAACTCCATGGTTTCCCAGCTTCTATCATAAGTGACAGGGATCCTATATTCATTAGTTCTTTCTGGAAAGAGTTCTTATCAGTTCAAGGTGTTACCATCCAAACTTCAACAGCCTATCATCCACGGATTGATGGTCAAAGTGAGGTGCTCAATAGGTGTCTGGAAACATATTTGAGATGTTTTTGCACTGATTCTCCTACTGATTGGTGTTACTTCTTATCTATAGCTGAATTGTGGTACAACTCCAGCCCTTATTCTGCTGTTCAAACCACTCTTTTTGAGCTTCTGTATGGTTATCCTCCTCCTATACACCTCCCTTATCTTCCTGGTGATTCCTCCATTGATGTTGTTGAGGACATTTTGCTAGTCAGGGACTTCAAACTTCAGTTAGCTAAATTTCATTTAGGCAGAGGTCGACAGAGAATGCAAGCATGCAAGCACAGGTTAACAGTCATAGGTCTGATCGTGTCTTTAAGGTGGGAGATTGGGTGTTTGTTAAACTCCAACCTTATCGACAATCCACACTCTCTCTTTCCCCTTATCACAAGTTGACTTCCAAATATTTTGGTCCATATCCTATTGTTGAAAAGGTAGGAGCTATTGCCTATAAGCTTCTCTTTCCCCTTAAGGTTCAACTTCATCCTACATTTCATATCTCTCAACTCAAATTTTGTTATTCCTTACCTTCCACCATCCACCATTGTGCACCCTCCTGTTTTGGACTTGGCTAGTCCTTTATGTCCCTATCCTAAAACAATCATGGCAAGACGACTCATCAAAAAAGGGAATAAGGTTGTTGCTCAATGCTTGATCAAATTGACAGATTTAGATGCAGCTCAAGCCACTTGGAAGCTAGCTTCAGATTTGCGCATCAGGTTTCCACAGTTCACCCTTGAGGACAGGGGTTTGTTCATCGAGGGGGCATTGATACACATAATTCAGCTAATGAGGGACCTAATGCCAGCTAGGATGCCATGTGGATGAGTAGTTAGCTTAGCATATTATTGTTGTACCGATAATTCAAAAAGAAGGAAGGGCGGGAAAGTTAGTTAGAAGGAATTTCAGCTCATTTGATCTTCTTTTGCATTTCATTTGAATTCCTTGTATTAACCATATAAATAGGACAAATGTAAGAGGGGAAACACATTATTGAATACTAAGGAACTTCTGATTCTCTGAATCTCTGTTTTCTTTTCTTCTCCTTCTCCTTCTCCTTCTCCTTCTTAGCTACTTCCCTTCACTTCATTCCTGTTTCATTGATCGATACCTACAATTTGGTATCATCGTTGGCATTGTCTAAACTACCACAAGCATGGGGCATCACTTTTCACCCTAAGTCTGCCTTTATCCAGCATTTGGTTCGTGAAATTGAAGCCAACATGCCCTCTTTTTATATTCCTAACTAATCATTGGCTTTTACAGTGGGATTATAAATTATATGCCCGTGGCCTTCACATGAATATATTTTGATGTATGCAGAAAGAGTTGCTGGCTATTAACCTGCTTTTTTGTTCAAGAAAGTTCAAACACCTCCACAGATCAACAAATTAGAAATAATAACAATAACTAATGAGAAGTGCTCTAATCTATTCAAAGTTCAATCTGGATAAACCCATTTTAATGGGACTATTTCAGATTTGCAGAGCAATGTTCTAAAAGCAATTCACGACTACAAGGAAAAAGAAAAGGGAGATTTTAATGGGACTGACCTTACGAAGAGATCGGCGAATAGTGCTGGTAGAGAAGGAGGGAAGTGTGTCACCGGAACTCGATTTGGTATGCACAAAAGAATTTGGATATCAAAACAAAAAATCTCAGTATGTTTGGGTTAGGTTTTGAATAGTCTCTTTAAAATATTCCCATCAATTTTGCAGACCGGATTGTTTGGATTAGCTTTAAAAAAAAATTGATTTTTTGGGTTGCTCATTTTAAGCCATTTAAACTTATTTTAAGTATTTTTTGACTTTTTTTTGACAGGGATTCCTGTAAATCATAATCTGTATTTAGGTGTATTAAGCTGTATTAAGCGGGAAAAAAGTAACATTTTAGCGCAAATCATAGGAATGTGAATCTGTATTTAGGTATATTAAGCGGCGTCATTTCACAAAAAACGGGAGTTATACCATAAATTGGTGAGAGAAAAATATTTTGTACCATCTAATAAGGTTTAAATATAGGAAAGTATTAAATTTAAATTTTTTGCTACAAAATAAAAAAAGTTATTATATTATGTAAAATCTTAAAAAGGTATTTATATGTTATAAATAGGGTACTAACCTATTCTATATGTGGTAAAATTTTCTTTTTTATATAGTTAAATATTGCACCTTTGAGGTTCATAGAGGTATTTTTCATTTTTTTGTTTCCCACCTAGTGTCTGGTACCTCCAAACGTCACCTAAAACCAATTAACCCCCACTCCCCACCTGCCCCCACCCTACTTTTTTTTGTTCCCCATCCGGTGTCCGGTACCCACAGGAGCCAAACTATATTTGGATTCGCGCCGCGTAGGGCTCCTTTCGGGAGGAAGCACTCCCTACCAAGGATGCCCCCATCCTACTTGTAACTAAATATTACTCTCTCAATTTCAGGACAAAAGTGGACCCTCAAGTTTGGGGTAGGTTTAATATTGTCTATTAAGTATACTCTGAGGAGTTTCAGTCCTTTTTAAGTTTGTCAAAAATGAATACTTTTATTTAGTGTCCGTCTATGTTTAACAGTCCCTGGTTTAAATTTAACAATAGTTGTAAACAAATAAATATTTAATGTGAACACACAGTTGATGGTGTATTATTTTTCTGTTTCTCCAATCTTTGGCGTATGTCTAGTGTCTAATTGCAGCCTTTTGCTTCGATTCTGGCTCCACCCAATCCTATAAATAGGTGGAAGGTTTGTTTTTTCAAAAACTCTTGGACATTTCACTTCCAATTATCCTTTCTCATCTTTCCTGGATTTATTTTTACGATTTTCTGCTTTTTTCCTTAATTCTTCACCAACAACTTTCTCTGCATTTTAGTAATTCAGTTGTTAAGCTGTGCTTACTGCTAAAAAGGAGGTTATAATTGGTTAGTTGTTTAGATGGATGAAGTTTGAAGTCTTACCACATTCCAATACCAGCAGAACTTACCACATTGCCTGCATGGTTTATATGGTTTCCGAACATTGTATAATTGATGGGCATTAAGACAAACGGCATTTACCCAAGATGCTTTGGTTGTTGAGCAGATCTCACTGTCAAATGATCTACATAAAATCCACCCACCATTATTTGACATAGTCTATGAAGTGCAAGTATTACTATGCAGAAATATAATCTGTTAGGTTAAAAGCTTTTCCTATTTTGCAATTTAAACAGAAATCCATTTTATGTTATTTTTAAGTTTCACATTTGAATTGTCCATTCATTTGGGAGAACTTGTTTGGTGATCTACAGCGGATGTATTTTTAAGGTATATGTACCTTGTCGGAGGCAAAGCCATCTGACCAATTGGCATAAAAACTACTCACTTCTTTCTTTCGTTTAATTCAGCTGTTGCTGTTCGGGATAAACTGGAGTCATTGTGCCGCGAGTTGCAGCGTCAAAACAAAGTTTTAATGGTAAGATATTAAACTATTTAAAATGTAACTTTTGTTAAGAATAGAATTCTACTTGGAGTGAATGTCTATCTTGTGGAGAGTTTTACTTTGTGACTAAGTCATAATTTCTCCTATAAATAGAGGGGTCTTACCCCATTGTAAATCATCCCAAAATTCAATAAGAATTCCCTCTCTCTCTTTCTCTGCAATATTGTTCTTCTTCTTCTATTATTTTATAACACGTTATCAGCACGAGACTCTACCGTCTCAAGAAGCTCTTTGAGAAGATTAAGGTAATTTTTCTCCTTTTTTTAATTATGACTGACATTATGAAAAGAAAGTTCGCTGCCCTTGAAATTTCGGGCAAGAACTATATGACATGGGTGTTGGATGGTGAAATCCACTTAGATGCAATGAGTCTTGGAGACGCCATTAAAGACAGAAATAAAGCATCCACCCAAGACTGTGCTAAGGCCTTGATTTTCTTGCGCCATCACCTTGATGAAGGGTTGAAAATTGAATATCTCACGGTCAAAGATCCACTTATTTTGTGGAATGGCTTAAAGGAAAGATATGACAACTTAAAGTTGGTCACCCTTCCACAAGAACGATATGATTGGGCTCATCTGAGGCTCCAAGACTTTAAGTCCGTTTCTGAATATAATTCTGCGATGTTCAGAATTACTTCTAAATTGAAACTCTGTGGAGATACTATCAGTGATTATGATATGCTTGAAAAAACGTTTACAACGTCTCATGCCTCCAATATGTTCTTGCAACAGCAGTACAGAGAGAAAGGTTTCAAGAAGTACTCCGAGTTGGTTTCTCTTCTTCTTGTTGTTGAACGAAACAATGACTTGCTTACGATAAATTACAAAAATTAACCCACTAGGTCTATACCTTTGCCTGAAGCGGATGAGGTATATTCCCATTATGCTAAGCGTGAAAAAGGTCGTGACTCTATTCGCAGTCGTGATCGTGATCATAGTCGTGGTCGTGACTCTATCCGTAATCGTGATCGTGATCATGGACGTAGCCGCGGCCGTGGCCGTAGACAAGGAAGAAATTTTCCTGGTGTTAATCATCCCCCAAAGAGAAATAACCACAAAAGGTGGAAAGGGAAAGATGAGAAGCCAAAAGCAAATGATTCAGAAATTGAATGCTATCGTTGCGGTGGAAAAGGGCATTGGGCAAAAATTTGCCGTGTACCAAGACATTTGGTTGATCTTTATCAAGCATCTCTAAAGAATAAAGGCCATGAAGCCAATTTTGTCTCTGACAATGATTTTGACATCACCCACTTGGATGTGGCAGACTTCTTTGAGCGCCCCTGATGGAAAAATAGACCACTTGATCGGTGATGGATCCGTGGTTAAAGATGATTGAGTAGTTTAATTTTTATTTTTGCCTATTTATAATAGTTAGTGAATAAACTTCATGTAATCATAATTTTTTACGTGAGTAGTAGTCATTAGTAGCAATAAGTACTATTTATTTTATGGAATAATATTAGTTCGTTTTAATTAAATATGGTAATCAAATTAAAATATTACTGTTTCCTCCGCTGAATTGAGTATCGACCTCTTTGTGAATATTACCAGTCAAAATTTGCAAAGTTAATTGTTTTATCCAGCAGACCAACTGTGGTATCTTTTGTTACTGAAATTGTGTAAAAAGTACTATGTGACCCTGTTTCTGCTCCTAAATATGTTCCAGTTTCTTTACGCCTTGTAGTATTTACTATTTAGATATGCTTAGTCATGTATCTTGAAAATGCACAAGCATGGAATAGATAAATGTCCCTCCAGTTAGATGCTACTATATAATTTAAAGATGTTTTTTGAGGCTAAGTATCAAATCTTGGTAACTTCTCATTTTTTCAGAATCATGTTACTTTATAATAATACTGTTACTTTTATGAAAAACTAAAGAATGAGAAACTTATCACGTTAGTAGGACAAAGTTCAAATTGAATTGGTTTCAAAAGATGCAATCATTACAGAATGAGTAAGACTACAACAATGCTCGTTCAATGATATATCCGTTCTATATTCAGTTTGGTTGGATCTGTATAGTTGACTAAATTTGTTTCTTTTCCTTTTCTGTGAAAATACTAATGTTTATTTGTATATTTCTTTTGTATGTCAAATTATGGGAAGCAAATATGGATATCCCTCAAAGCAACCTTGAATCAAATTTCAATTGTGAAAATATTTGTTTAGTTGATTCATGTACAACACATACAATACTCAAAGAGAAGAAATATTTCTCCCATTTAAGTATGTGTAAGGCAGATGTTACTACAATTTCGGGTAGTAGTAAATTAATTGAAGGCTCTAGAATAGCTACTATAACTCTGCCTAAGGGAACAATACTTATCATAGAGAATGCAATGTTCTCCTCCAAGTCCAAGAGGAACTTGTTGAGTTTTAAAGATATCCGCGGAAATGGATATCATATTGAGACAATAGATGAGAATAATCTTGAATATCTCATCATTACCAAAAATGTCTCTGGCCAGAAAAGGGCTATTGAGAAGTTCCCATCTTTGTCTTGTGGCCTGTATTGGACAAGAATTAGTGCAATTGAGGCACATTCTATTATAAACCAAAAGGTTACCGATTCCAATACTTTTGTACTTTGGCATGATCGATTGGGACACCCTGGATCAATTATGATGAGACGAATCATAGAAAACTCAAATGGGCATCCATTAAAGAATTTAAAGATTCTTTTAAATGATGAATTTTCTTGCACTTCTTGTTATCAAGGCAAGTTAATTATTAGACCATCGCCAACAAAGGTTGGAATTGAGTCCCCTGCATTTTTGGAACGTATACAAGGGGACATTTGTGGACCTATTCACCCACCTAGTGGGTCGTTCCGATATTTTATGGTCTTGATAGACGCATCCTCTAGATGGTCTCATGTGTGCCTATTGTCATCTCGCAACCTCGCGTTTGCAAAATTAATGGCACAAATAATTCGATTACGGGCACAATTTCCCGATAATCCAATTAAGTCTATTAGACTTGATAATGCTACTGAGTTTTCATCCCAAGCATTTAATGATTATTGCTTATCAATTGGGATAAAAGTGGAACATCATGTAGCTCGTGTTCACACTCAAAATGGTCTTGCAGAGTCTTTAATTAAACGTCTACAATTGATAGCAAGACCGTTACTCATGAAAACGAGGCTGCCCACTTCTGTTTGGGGTCACGCCATTTTGCATGCAGCAATGCTAGTTCGTCTCAGACCGACAAATTATCATAAATATTCCCCGTTGCAATTAGTTTTGGGTCATGAACCTAATATATCCCATTTAAGAATTTTTGGATGCGCAGTATATGTGCCTGTAGCATCGCCATATCGCACCAAAATGGGTCCGCAAAGAAGGTTAGGAATATATGTTGGGTTTGAATCGCCCTCCATTATTCGCTACCTCGAGCCATTAACGGGAGATTTATTTACTGCACGATTTGCAGACCTGTCGATTCGATGAGACACTTTTCCCAAAATTAGGGGGAGAAGTTGGTGAAACCAAACGGGAAATTTTGTGGAAAAATCCATCATTATCTCATCTTGATCCACGTGCCTCTATTTGTGAAAAAGAGGTACAAAAGATTATTCATTTGCAGAGAATAGCAAATCAAATGCCAGATGCATTTACGGATATGAAAAGGATAACAAAATCACATATCCTCGCGGAGAATGTTCCAATCCGTATTGATGTCCCTATTGGACAATCTTCTAGTGTCATAGCTAATGAGTCAAAAGCACGACTGAAACGTGGCAGGCCATTAGGTTCCAAAGATCGAAATCCTAGAAAAAGGAAAATAAATGATCAAAATGACACTATGAAAGAATCTCATGAAGAAATCCACGACTTAATAAATTCTGAGATTCATGAGGAATCCACTGAGCCCGAGACTCAAGAAAATAAGGAACTATCAATAAATCCAATCGATATTGAGACAAATTTGAATCGAGTGGATATAGTGGTGGATTATGTCTTTGCATATAATGTTGCATCCAACATTATGCAAGAAAATGAGGATCTTGAACCTCAATCTGTTGGAGAATGTCGACAAAGACTTGATTGGCCAAAATGGCAAGAAGCAATCCAATCAGAGTTGAATTCACTTGCAAAACGTGAAGTTTTTGGGCCTATAGTCCAAACACCTAATGGTGTTAAGCCCGTTGGCTATAAATGGGTCTTTGTACGCAAGAGAAATGAGAAAAATGAGGTGCAAAGATATAAGGCACGCCTTGTTGCACAAGGATTTTCACAAAGGCCTGGTGTTGATTATGAAGAGACATATTCACCCGTTATGGATGCTATAACATTCCGTTATCTCATTAGTTTTGCTGTCCATGAAAAACTTGACATGCATTTAATGGATGTGGTTACCGCCTACCTTTACGGCTCACTTGATAATGAGATATACATAAAAATTCCCGAGGGCTTCAAAATGCCTAATAATTCAAAATCCCGGGAAATGTTTTCAATCAAATTGCAAAGATCTTTGTATGGTCTAAAGCAATCAGGACGAATGTGGTATAATCGTCTTAGTGAGTATTTATTAAAGGAAGGCTATATAAATGATGCCATTTGCCCATGTGTTTTCATAAAGAAAACAACATCGGAATTTGTTGTACTTGCCGTATATGTTGATGACATAAACCTTATTGGAACTCCTATAGAACTCCAAAAGGCAATTGATTATTTAAAGAAGGAGTTCGAGATGAAAGATCTCGGAAAGACAAAATTATGTCTTGGTTTGCAAATTGAACATTTGGCAAACGAAATTTTTGTTCATCAATCTACCTACATAGAAAAGGTACTGAAACGGTTTTACATGGATGAAGCACATCCATTAAGTACTCCGATGGTTGTTCGATCACTTGATGTGAACAAAGATCCATTCCGACCTCAAGAAGAGAATGAAGAGCTACTTGGTCCTGAAGTACCATATCTTTGTGCAATTGGTGCACTAATGTATCTTGCCAATACTACAAGGCCCGACATAACTTTTTCAGTTAATGTCTTAGCAAGATATAGCTCTGCTCCTACAAGGAGACATTGGAATGGGATCAAACACATATTGCGGTATCTAAAAGGGACTACCGATATGGGCTTATTTTATGGCAACAATTGCAGGTCCCGATCTTGTTGGTTATGCTGATGCTGGGTATTTATCCGACCCGCACAAGGCTCGATCTCAAACAGGTTATGTGTTTACCTGTGGAGGCACTGCCATATCTTGGCGATCGACTAAGCAATCAATTGTGGCTACTTCATCTAATCATGCCGAGATAATTGCTATTCATGAAGCAAGTCGAGAGTGCGTGTGGTTGAGGTCTATAATACATCTTATTCGAGATAAATGTGGTGTGAAATGTGACAAGTTACCCACTATTTTGTATGAAGACAATGCAGCATGCATAGCTCAACTGAAGGGAGGATTCATAAAAGGAGATAGGACAAAGCACATTTCACCAAAGTTATTTTTCACACATGATCTTCAAAAGAATGGTGATATTAATGTGCAACAAATTCGCTCAAGTGATAATATGGCTGATTTGTTCACAAAATCTCTACCGACGTCAACCTTCAAGAAGCTAGTGTACAAGATCGGGATGCGAAGGCTTAAGGATGTGAATTGATGCTCTCATCAGGGGGAGTTAATGCGCGTTGCACTCTTTTTCCCTTACAAGGTTTTGTCCCACTGGGTTTTCCTTGCGAGGTTTTTAACGAGGCAACCAAAAGGCGTATTATTAGATATGTGTACTCTTTTTCCTTTTCTAGATTTTTTTCCCATTGGGTTTTATTTTAGTTAAGGTTTTAATGAGGCACATTACTTATTGAGTAGACATTCAAGGGGGAGTGTTAAGAATATAATTTTACTTGGAGTGAATGTCTATCTTGTGGAGAGTTTTACTTTGTGACTAAGTCATAATTTCTCCTATAAATAGAGGTGTCTTACCCCATTGTAAATCATCCCAAAATTCAATAAGAATTTCCTCTCTCTCTTTCTCTGCAATATTGTTCTTCTTCTTCTATTATTTTATAACACGTTATCAGCACGAGACTCTACCGTCTCAAGAAGCCTTCCTAATCAAACTTAGATAGGAAGTCTGAATATTAAAAATTTAAATTCCATTTAGATTCTACCACTTCAATGGAAACACATCAAATTGAGCACTAATGTAAATATTTGAACTTTTTCGAAAGTTACCTTACATAAGTAAAAATATATAAAAAGTAGAGTTAAATATATAATATATGAGTTCTAAATTAAAAGCACACTAATAATATTGCATATTTATAGAAAGATACATAGTGCAAAATTTCTTCCTAAATTGAGTAACTAGATAAATAGGACACAATAATTATTATTTTTTAAAAACCTATAACTTTTTTTTAAAATTTATTTTACAATAACTCATAAATAATTTTCAATTTAAAATTTATGTAACTCTTTTAAATATTTATATTTATTAATACGAGATGTACGCGTATTGCGCGTACCATAAAGACTAGTAATTTAAAAAAAAATGTAAAGAAGACTTTTGAATCTGGTTATAAACTAAAGGTGAGTATATCATATTTTTAGTGTCCATTAAATTTTTTAATCTTAGATGTGTCATGGTATATTTATAAGAGAGGGTATCATCAAAAGGTAAAACGAGATATTAGAATAACAATCTTATTAAATATAAATTCTATTCACTACAATAGACCAAAATAAATGTAAGAAGATTTTTCATTCTGTGAAAGTGCAGTGGAGAGGTCAGCCGATTGAGGAGGCTATGTGGGAGTGTGATTCTAATATACGGAGTAGATACCTTCACCTATTTACCAGTCTAGGTTCTTTTCTATGTTCGTTCGATAGTGAACGTTTCTTTTAGAGGTGGAGAATGTGACAACATGATCGCTCATTTGAGTACCACACTTTAGTTCTGTATTTTGAAACCACCCATAGCTTCATTTTATGTTTCTTCATTTGTATGCATGGTTCGTGTTGCTTTTCAAAAAGCTTTTGTCTAAAATTTTGAAGAAAATGAGATTTTTGATTTAAAATGTGGCTTGAGTTGACCACAATCAATATTTTTGTAAATGACCTCGGATTATTTTTTTGACGATTCGTGTGATATTTCTTACTTGTACGCACGTTTTGTTGGGGTCCCGCGTGCCCGAGCGCCTTTCGGCTCTTATGTGAAAGATTGTGAAAGTTGAGTTTTAAGTTAAAATTCTTGAGTTTTGATGATCGAGTCTTGTTATTTGATGTTATTTTGATGATTTGAGTTAGCGAGTGAGTCTGTATAATATTATTACACTCGCGCGCATGTTTGGTTTTGAGTCAGAGGGGCTCGGGTGAGTTTCAATTAAAGGACAATCGAGACGGGATCAATTTATTAGATTCAGAGTCGCCACTTGGGAAAATAATGGTGTCCCAAGTCACCGGTTTGATCCCGAACCGAGGAAATTTATGACTTTGTAATATAGTCGGCGAAACTAGAAAACCGGATAAGGAACTCTGTTAATCCGGGAGAAGGTGTTAGGCACTCCCGGATTCCGTGGTTTTAGCACGGTCGCTCAACTGCACTTTTTGCTTTTATCTGATTTCTTTATATATTTTAACTATGTATTTTTAATGCTCCGCTTTTATTTTTTAGAAGAATTGCGACGTCACGAAAACACATTTCGAATCACACCGCAACCAGTACGCCTGTGACTTTAATGTATTTCAGTTTTGCCGAGAGTAAGATTTGGGTCACATAAATGTGCACCCGTATTTAGGAAAATAATTTACTTACAAGTCGTGCCTAAACAGTCTATCGTCTTTATTAACTCCGGGAAAAGGACCGTGAAATTCACTAAATGGTCCTTCCAAGTCTAAGTTTTTATAACAACTAATTTGAGGGCCCCGTAATTGTGTATTTTGTTTGGCGAGGCTCGTCTCATTTTATTATTTAAAGGTCGACTTAAAGTGACTATAATTTTTCTATTTATTATTTGTCTCTAAAAGTGCATAATTAATTTGCATTATTAATTACCATTATTAGAAAATCTTTTGTGGAATTCGAGCATCAAACTCAGGTCCACATTTGAACAAGAGGAAAACCTCCTAATTCAAATATGCTACCTAGCTCGGAAGGCCCAAAACTACGTCTATTATTAAGAATAGAATGATTGTAGTTGCACGAACGCCCACTCCAAATTAATTTAGGATCATAGTCATGTTACACGAACGTATACGCAACCACAATCGTGGATCAAAGACGAGTCTAAAAGCATATAACAGATTCATGAATTAATTTATCATATAACAGTTGAGAACAACTAGGACGTTTTTTTTTTACCACTCAAAATCTAAAGTGATTATATTTGCACTAACATTTAAGTTGCAGTGATGTTTTTGATACTTTTCAAGTAGTGATTATAATTTCAAACAAACAAATTAACAATAGCTTAACTCCTATCTCACATTATCAAACCAACGAATCACTGCAAAACATAGAGAACGAACACAAATGAAACAAGAATCAGATAGCAAATCATGTTTAAATCCATTTTTGACATTGAATAACAGGGATAAAGAGTTAGACAAACAAACAACCATGTATCATTTGAAACTGAGTGGGATAGAAGAGGTGACCTTAGAGATATATTTCCGAAATGAAATCTGAAAGCGTTTAACAAAACCTCCACAGAACCGCGACAGAATTCAACAACGGACCTCGAATCAACACCTCGGATTTGCTAACGAACAACTCGAAACAAGACTGCCAACCACCTCGACGATAAGCTTCTCTCGCAACGCCCTTGACGGGCTGTTTGGGGTGTTACAGGATGGACGCCGGGCTGTGGAGATTGGTCAGCGACGATGGTGGTTGCTGGCTCTTTCTGCTGGTTTGTTCAAGGTTCAGGTGCGACGAGAGGGGCTGTCCACTGCTGGTTATAAGGGAGGTGAGGCGCTGGACGAAAATGGAGGTTCCTGCGACGTGCTGGACGTGACCTGCTTCAGGCGTTCATGGAGTTCGACGGAAGGCAGGCTAGAAGCGATGCATTGGTCGACTGGTTGGGGACGACAGGACTGGTTGATGGGTTGGAGAAGAAGATGGCGAGGTTGCTGCTAGTTTGTGCGATGGACTGGAGTGGCTGGACCTCGACTGGACAGGTTTAGCGTGGGGTTGATATATGTGGTTGTCGACGAGTGCTTCACGAATCGCGTCACTGGTAGTGAGCGTTTTTTTTTCTCTCGTTATTTTTCGTTTTCTAAAATCCCTTCTGCTTTGGTTTTTTCTTCATGAAGAAGACAACAAAACAGTCCCCTCCCTCTTCTTACGTTCTTTTCTTCTTTTTGTCTCTATTCGTTTTGCTTCTTTCTCTTTTCTATTCCTTTTCTTCTTTCTCTTTTTCTATTCGTTTTCTCCTTTTTCTTTTTCTATTCGTTTTCTTCTTTTTGTATCTCTCCTCCTCTCTCCTTTTCTCTCGTGTGTCTATATGTATTTGTGTATATATTGTATTGTCTCCAATTTTGAAAATCCCACGCGAGAGACAAGTGTGATGGGGGCTCACGTGGGTTGGGTGCCCAAGAGTGATGGGTCTTCCTCGTGTTCTGTCCGTGTCCCCCATGTGTGTCCCCCACGTGTGGTGGGCTCGGATTATTATGGGTTATGCCCGAAAATTATAAAACCGGGTAGTTTGAACCCGAATATTATTTTTCGCCCGGAACCGAGAATGAGAACACGGTGTTATTAATTAATCACTACGTAAGCAAAATAACTATAAGACTAATAATTAAAACAAAGTTATTTTTTTTATATTTTTCAAGATTAAAGTTACCACAAAATACTAATTATATTATTTTTTTGTAATTTTCGTTTTTTTAATAAAAAGGTAAAATATAAAGTACTATTTTTGTATTTTTCAAATTTAAAAATGATTACGAAACATTAATAAAACTATATTTTTTGTTATTTTTTATCTTAAGGTAGAAATAAAGTAAAAGAGTCAAAATTAGCTAAAATAGCTATATTAGGCCTAAACTAAATATTTTATGCTAAAAATATATAAAAAAACTCGGGGAGGGTCAAAAATCACGTGTTTACAGCTGCCCCTCTTTGACTGAAAACACAAAGAGTTTTCAGACAAAGAACGACTAGACAAGTGTTTTTTGACCCGACCCTTATTCGGAGGGACTAAACTAAAAGAAGAGGATGTGACCGAGCCCTTGTATCCGAGCTGCCTACATATCCTTGGCTATAAAGGAATCAGGCCACGTGTAGTTCAGAAGTGAGTAAGGATATCGAGTAACCGAGGTGGAGAGCCGGTCGAGGTGCCGTTTCGCCGAGGTTCCGTTCCGTCGAGGTTCCGGTCCGTGGTTCTGCTATTACATCAAGAATCAAAACATGAGAAAGACTAACTAAGCATATCAGCTACTAGTTACAAGATTCCTATCTATAAGTCTTCTGAAGCTTGATCTTGAGTATTGGTTGGTGCTTCATGCGGACTCTAAATTTGAACCTTGATACTTGCTAGTTGTAGGTGTTGCTTTTCGGATCAAGACCGGGTATGCAGTGCTCGTGACCTCGGCCATGTCTTGAGCACACCACATCTTTCATCAACTTCTGCACTTGGATTAACTCTTTGCTCTTTTTTATTGTGACTAACTTTTGTTGATCATCTCGGACTGTTGACTCGCATTATGGTTGCAAGCTTCTTTTGTGGCTAACTTGCATTGCACTCCGAAGTGAATTTCCTTACTTGTGATCTTCAAGCTATTCTCCTTCGAAGTCTGAATCTATCTTTTCTGATCCTTGTTGCCTTTCTTCTGATTCATGCTGGGGATTTCCGTTACACTCTGTCACTTTTCGATTGTTCACTATCATTATCAAATCTTGGAAACTGAGACGCCGTTCCTCTCTTCAGGCGGGCTCCTGACTTTAACAACAAACTTTAATCATAAATTGTCATTCCATTCTGCAGGCGGGCACCTGACTTCAACAAACTTCGAAAATAAATTGCCACTTCATTCTTCGAGTGGGCACCTGATTACCAAAACTTGAACTGTATAGATCGAACGATTACCATCTCAGGAGAAAAAGATTCATCAGACTAAGATTTTGACGCTAGGAGATAATTCCTCGGACTAGGTCTAAATTGTTGTGATCTCAGGAGAAAGATTCATCAGACTGAGATTTTGATATCTTAGGAGAAAGATTCATCGGACTAAGATTTCGACGCTAGGAGATAATTCTTCAGACTAGGTCTAAATTGTTGTGATCTCAGGAGAAAGATTCATCGGACTGAGATTTTGATATCTTAGGAGAAAGATTCATCGGACTAAGATTTTGACGCTAGGAGATAATTCCTCAGACTAGGTCTAAATTGATGCCTTACTTGAAATCTTCCAATTGAGATTTTGATATCTTAGGAGAAAGATTCATCAGACTAAGATTTTGACGCTAGGAGATAATTCCTCCGACTAGGTCTAAATTGATGCCTTACTTGAAATCTTCCAATTGTTGCTTCCTTCTTCTCGTTGCTTTCATCTAAAACCTCTAATTGTTGTTTTTCACTTCCTATTAAATTATCTTTAACTATAACTTCAAAAACTAAATCGCCACTCCATTCTTCGGGCGGGCTCCATGACTTCGACTACAACTCCAAACTAACTCGCCACTCCGTTCTTCGGGCGGGCTTCCCTGACTTCAGCTACAACTCGAAACTAAATCGCAACTCCGTTCTCCGGGCGGGCTCCACGACTTCAACTACAACTCAAGACTAAATCGCCACCTCCGTTTTCCGGGCGGGCTCCCCGACTTCAACTATAACTTCAAAACTAAATCGCCACTCCATTCTTCGGGCGGGCTCCCCGACTTCGACTACAACTTCAAAATTAAATCGCCACTTCCATTCTTCAGGCGGGCTCCCTGACTTCAACTATAACTTCAAAATAAATCGCCACTCCATTCTTCAGGCGGGCTCCCTGACTTCAACTACAACTTCAAAATAAATCGCCACTCCATTCTTCAGGCGGGCTCCCTGACTTCAACTACGACTCACTAATTTCATCCCATCCTTATCGCCTTCCTTTGTTTCTTGTACCATTTTCTTCTTCCTGCATCGTCTCTTGGGCCATCCTTTCTTCTGAATTACCTTGTTTCGGAATTGCTTTCCTCCTGGGTCATGTTATTTTCTCTTGACTGCTGGGGACATCTTTGAATTGATTACTTACCTGCTGGGGATAATGCTGCTGGGGAAATCTTCTTTATTTCCTCCTTTTCTACTTCCTTCAAAACCTATCTCCCGAAATCGCTGGGGATTGAAATGTCATCAGCTGGGGATTACCCTGTTCGGGGATCCCTTTTCCTTCTTCCTCTTTCCAAAACTCCTTCGGGGCTCGTGCTTCGCTCCCTTGAAAACTTGTAGGATATAATGCTGCCGGGGCAATCTCGAAATCAGTGTTTCATTTTTCTGAGAACTGCTGGGGGTGGTACCGGCCTCTTGCCTTTCTGAACGCAAGCTTCCTCGTTTTGTCCTGTCTGCTGGGGGTATAATTTCCTCTATCACGGCTTGTTGTTTTCTTTCTTTCAAAGCTGCTGGGGACAACCGGGTTCAAAGATCATTTCCTCGCGTTATCGGGCTTCTTTCCCCAACCAGGTATTTGGTTTCGAGAAAATTTTCGCAACGGGAGAAAATTTTCTGCCCCAGTTTGAGAATCTTCTTCGTGGCATGCTTTTCTGCCAACAACCCCTCTTCTTCCTGTTTCAAATCAAAGAAAAATTAGTCAGTTTTAAAATGTGGTGGCTGGTTGTGGTGCTCCTGCTGGGGATGGTTCTCCTCTTCTTTCCCTGCTCTGTGTTTCATTGTCAGACCCTGCTGGGGATGTTATCATTTGATGATATTCATGCTGGGGATAGTTTTCTCCTTTCTTACTTCCCCGCCTTCCTTGACGACTCTTTATTCGCGAACCTTTCCACGTGGTTTTCCACTGACCACCCGAATTCCTATAATAGTGACCCTTCGTGAAGACCTTGCATGTTTTACTGGTGAACCATTTCCTTTGTTCACCCTTGTCACTGAAAATACCTTCTGCTGGGGATATCTCCCCTTCTTTGGCGGCATATCTAAGGAATGGGCATTTCCCGACCTTCGAGTCTCATTGGCCTTGGCCTCGAGGTCATTAACCTTCATTGAGATACCCTTTTTCACACCGATCCACCCTTTTGTCGATTTCCTATTGCTGGGGAATATCCTTATGGACACCGGCTTTGCGCTTAAACCCTCCTCACTTATACCACTTGGGTGTACCAATCAAATTCCGTCTTGCATAATTGGAAAGCTGATGGAAAATTTTGAAGTCATTTCTTACAAACAAACTCTATTGGGGAATTTTTTATGAAAGGAGAAAGATAAAAGGAAACAGAATAAAAGACAAAAACAAGGATGACTCTCTAAAAAGAAAAATTATAAAATAACCCTATCAAACGTGGATACCAACTCTAATGGACATGACATGCACATATAGCCTATCCTCCGTCGTTAAGCCGCCTTTTGTAATCTTCTCCTGGGGCTTTCCTATCTCATTTCCAACCTTCATTCGACTTGTAGTGCCCGAGGGGTTTTCACTATCCAAGCCTCTCTCATTTCGGTTTTTCTCTCAGCTTTCATCGCCTTATGGTGCCTGTGAAGGTTTTCACCGCTAAGACTCTCTCGTTTGTGTGACTTTTCCGCTGGGGATTGGTGGTGTTACTGCTAAGGCTCTCCTATTTTCTGCTGGAGATCGGAGTCTTTCCGCCGGGAATCAGAGTGTCAAGTCCCGATGAAACTTCTCTCATTTGCCTAACTCAGCCTCTTTTGAAAATTGGTCAAAAGGTCTTTCTTTGGACCGTAATGTGGGTTTGGACAGGGCTAGAAAGAAAAGGGTATTAAAGGCTCAAAATAAAATAAATTGGGTTCAAAATTACAACCTTCGGAATCCTATATTTTCCTTACGTAAACACTTTTTTTACTGCCCCTGTTTCTTGCTTGGGGATTTTTGGTTTTTATTTACACTATGACCGAGTTGTGAAGCGCCTACGTATCCTCTTTGAGGAATCAGGTCAAACGTAGTTCCCAATTCCTTGTTTTTCTAGTTTTTCCTTTTCATTTTTCATTCTTTTTTTTTCTTTCTTTTTGGTTGTTTTCGTTGTTTTCTTTTTCTCTTTTCTTTCTTTATCTTCCCCATTTGTGTTTCTAATTTTGGTACCGATTCCGAAGGAGGGGTATGAAAGAAATCAAAATAAGGCTCGAAGGGTTGACGATGGATAAAGTGTTTGGATAGCAGAACAAAATGCCTTCGTCATTCCAATCTTCAAAACATGCCAAGTGTAAACAACACAATTAATATTCGTCATTTCTTTAAAGCACTGTTGGGCAACACTCTCATTTTCATTATTATGAACGACCCCATGTCAATTTTGGCAGCTTGCCTTTAACGGTTTTCTTTTACTTGCCCCAGTTTCTCATGACTCGGGTTTCGAATAATCTCAAACCGTTCTTACTTCATTTAAATATCTCGATCACCTCCCAATGGTTTTGTGATTAACTTTTAAGATCAAGCCAGAACTATGCGCGCACGTCATGTCACTAGAGCTAGCAGAAAAAGAACTATAGGAAGGAGAGGACTAAATAACAGAAAATGTCTAGAAATAATGTAAAATAGGTAATTGCATTAACCGATAAAACAACGACTCGAACAACCAAAAACAAAACTGGGGTTACAACCCTTAGAACGAACCTAGACCCCTTTAGATGAGACACTATGATCAAAAGAAAAATACAAGGATAAAAGGTTTGAGCCACAAAACAACATTCGGATTACCATTATGAAATAACTCGGACAAATAGAAATGACAACAAAATAAGCCACCACAAATGACTCTCCAATTGATAAGCCTGACATTTAACCTCGAATTTGATTATCAGAACCACTATGGCCTTCTCTCATTTCGGTCGGCAAATTCCCGAGTGGATTCTCATATTCCATGTCATCAGGCATCACCGCCAGAAAGTGTGTATCATCAGGTGCAGGTAATGGATTCAGCGCGATATTCTGGGTGCCACTGTTATGAATCACAATCAACCTTTCTTGGATCATCCTTTCTATTTCCCTTTTCAAATCCCGACAACTTTCCATGTTGTGCCCCTGGGCATGGGAATGGTATTCACACCTTTTAGATGGGTCAAAGCTCCTTGCACGTGGGTCCACATTATTTGGAGGGATGGGTGCAATCATGTCCTGTTGCTTTAACTTCTCAAATAAGCTTTCATAGGAAACTCCTATTGGTGTGAAATTATCCTTCAACTTCGGTTCCCTTCTATGCCCTTGGTTTGGAAGTGGGTTATAAGGTATTTGGAAATTTTGCAGAGGTGATAGAGATTTTGTGATGCTCGTACTCGCTTTCTTGGATGATTTGATGGCTGAATAACATACTGGGGTGGATCAACTGAGTATGGTGGGTTCGGAGGTGGATAGTAATGCTCAGGGGAGTTATGGAAAACCTGTCGAGACATCGCATACCGTCGAGGTGTTCTTCTGGAACCTTTTCTTGACCCCGATATCATCGTGACTTCTTCATCCCTCTCATTCGTGTCACTAGATTCAAATTGGACAGCCTGAGCTGCAGCCTTGAGAGCCGCTTGACTTATAATTATGCCTGTCTTAAGACCGTTCTCTACCATTTCTCCCATTTTGACTACATCCAAGAAGGATTGACCAACCGCAGACATCATGTTCCGAAAATAATCCGGCTCTTGAGCCTGAAGGAAGACAGTGATTAACTCATGGTCATCCATGGGTGGCTCAGCACGAGCCGCTTGCTCTCTCCATTTAAGGGCATATTCCCTGAAACTTTCACTTGATTTCTTCTTCAGATTTGAAAGGAAAATGCGGTCTGGGGCAATGTCAATGTTGTATTGGAATTGTTTGACAAAGGCATGTGCCATGTCGTTCCAGACGCGCCAGCTAGATGCATCTTGATCCCAAAACCATTCAGAGGCTACTCCTGTAAGGCTTTCCCCAAAGTAAGCTATTAACAATTCTTCATTTCTTCCCGAGACTCCTTAGTTGATTGCAATACCTTTTCAAATGGGCTATGGGATGTCCATGTCCATCGTACTTTTCAAATTTGGGAATCTTGAAACCAGGTGGCAAGTGGACATCGGGAAACAAGCATAGATCTTTGAAAGCAACACTCTTTTGACCTGCCAACCCGTGCGTGTTTTTCAACCGCTGTTCTAAGCTTTTCAATCTTTGGGTTATTTCTTCCTGTACCTTCTTTCGGGTAGGCTTCTCAATGTTTGCAGGAAGGTCGTGAGAGTGGTACTGTTCTTGCTGTATAGCAAATTGTGACTCATGAGAAAGTTGTCCCTGGCCATTGGACCATGCTTGACGCATGTTGGTCATTTGTTGTTTCACTGTTCTATTTTCCTCAACCACAGCAGACCCTTGTTGAACTTTCTGACCCTGAGTCTCTTGAGCACTTGTAACAACTCCGATGTCGGTTATCATTTTCCTTGAATCTTGCTTTCCAATTTACCACAACCAACCACCTCAACTTTATCTAGATTAACAAAACGAAACCACCGGGTTAGCGTTAAGGTATTCCGCTTATTGATTTCCTTTGTTTTTCTACTATTTTCTTTTCTTTTTCCTTTTTGTGGTTTTTTCATTTTTTTTTTCATTTTTTTTTTTTATGGATATGGTCGAATCCTATGTGGATTGCCTACGTATCATGACCCCGCATGAATCAGACCGAGCGTAGTTCTTGCAAATTAATGCAAGAAGTAAAGAGATATTTATTTGATTTTGATTTTTTTGATTTCTTTGAAGAAAAAAAATTGTAAAAGCTCACTCCAACTACAAACTCTCATAAAAAAAAACTTTCACGCCTTGTGCCAGAGATTTCTACAAGAATCAGAATAGTTTTAACGTCAATTATGACTATTTCTACAAAATTGGCCATGTAATGGCTTATTTGGCAAAATGGCTATTTTTGCAAAATTTTTACTTAAGAAAGTAAACTTGAAAATTTTCTCATCCTGGGGCTCATGGGGCATCGTTCGGCATCGCCATAGGCCAACAAAAGATTGAGAAATTTTTTATGTCAATTGTGACTATTTTTACAAAATTGGCCACATAATGGCTTATTTGACAAAATGACTATTTTTGCAAAATTTATTTAAGAAAGATAAACTTGAATTTTTTTTTTTTTTTTTTTTTATCTTGTGGCTCATGGGGCATCGTTCGGCATCACCATAAACCAACACAAGACTATTTTTCATAAATTGGCCATGTAATGGCTTATTTAGGCAAAGTGGCTCTTTTTGCAAAATTTTATTTAAGAAGATGCAAATTCAAAAATTTTTATCTTGGGGCCTATGGGGCATCGTTCAGCACCGACACAGGCCAACACAAGACTGAGGAAGTTAAAATGCAAAAATGTGGCTATTTCAGCAAAACTTCGGCCATATAATGGCTTATTTGATAAAGTGGTTATTTTTGTGAAGTTGAGTGATGACTCAAAACTTGATTTTTTGCGGATACATCCTTTCGCATTTCCGCGAGGGAATATTTCCAGGCTGTGTCCAAAATTATTTACAAATGACTCAAAGTGGCTATTTTTGCAAAAACGGCCTTCCGACGTCCTTTTAAAGGACATTCGGCTTATTTTAAGCAAGAATAGCATTACCCGACTTATTTATAACAAAAATAAAAGTTTTGACATTTTTGGTTATTTTTTGCAAAAAGGGTGTGAACCCGGACTTGATTTTGCGGCTATGGCCTTGCAATATTTCCACAAGGAATATTTCAAGGTTGTGCCCGCAAATTATTAAAAATGATTCAAAGTGGCTATTTTTGCAAAAAACAACCTTCCGGTGTCCTTTCGGAACATTCGGCTATTTTCAAAAACAGCGTCACTTCGATTTATTGACAAAATTAAAAACACACATTTTTTTTGATTTTTTAAAGGGGTGGTTGAACCCGATGAGGGTTGCCTACGTATCTCACCTAGTAGTGAGAATCAAACCTGCGTAGTTCGGTCAGATTATTTTATGACCAATTATTTCAACAAAATTGCTCTTCCCATTTTTCAAATTTTTCTTTTCAAATTTTCGATATTTTTCTATTCCAAAATTCTATTTCCCTTTTTTTTTTCAGGAATTTAACCAATCATCATAATAATACATGATAAATAAATGCAACATATAATATGCTCGGTCCATGATTACCGGGTCACCTGTCCTAGACGGACCCAACCCCTGTGTTGAGTCCCCTAAGTCAAATCAACTTGATGCAAATAAGCGTTTCCTACTAGGGATCCGGCATGAAGTCATGTTATTCTAAGTTCAAAACCTTGGTACGTGATCTAGACTGTGTACCCAAGCGGACAACTCGGGCTGAGGAAGGAGCTCCTTTCCGGGAACCAAAAGGCCAACCGGCTTAGAAACTTTCTGAACCTCTTCTTATTTTTGGTATTGACACTAACAGAAAGGGGAGTCTCAACCAGTAAGCACATCCCCGGGGTAGGAAGAGACGGGTTTTCGGCACAATTTTATATACGGTTCACGCAATATCAAAGCGGTAAACATATAGCAGTTTGTATATACAGTGCAACTAATATCAAAGCGGTAGACATGTAGCACATTAATCAGACATCTAATAAAATCAGATATAGACAAAAACAACAATTTAACTGAGCTCGAATTCTTAAACCCTGAACCGAAGTTCTGGGTTATAATCCCCAGCAGAGTCGCCAGAGCTGTCACACCTCCTTTTTCCGCACCCGCGAGAGCGCAAGGGAGTTTTTCCAATTAAAGGACAATCGAGACGGGATCAATTTATTAAATTCGGAGTCGCCACTTGGGAAAATAATGGTGTCCCAAGTCACCGGTTTGATCCCGAACCGAGGAAATTTATGACTTTGTAATATAGTCTGCGAAACTAGAAAACTGGATAAGGAATTCTGTTAACCCGGGAGAAGGTGTTAGGCACTCCCGGATTCCGTGGTTTTAGCACGGTCGCTCAACTGCACTTTTTGCTTTTATCTGATTTCTTTATATATTTTAACTATGTATTTTTAATGCTCCGCTTTTATTTTTTAGAAGAATTGCGACGTCACGAAAACACATTTCGAATCACACCGCAACCAGTACGCCTGTGACTTTAATGTATTTCAGTTTTGCCGAGAGTAAGATTTGGGTCACATAAATGTGCACCCGTATTTAGGAAAATAATTTACTTACAAGTCGTGCCTAAACAGTCTATCGTCTTTATTAACTCCGGGAAAAGGACCGTGAAATTCACTAAATGGTCCTTCCAAGTCTAAGTTTTTATAACAACTAATTTGAGGGCCCCGTAATTGTGTATTTTGTTTGGCGAGGCTCGTCTCATTTTATTATTTAAAGGTCGACTTAAAGTGACTATAATTTTTCTATTTATTATTTGTCTCTAAAAGTGCATAATTAATTTGCATTATTAATTACCATTATTAGAAAATCTTTTGTGGAATTCGAGCATCAAACTCAGGTCCACATTTGAACAAGAGGAAAACCTCCTAATTCAAATATGCTACCTAGCTCGGAAGGCCCAAAACTACGTCTATTATTAAGAATAGAATGATTGTAGTTGCACGAACGCCCACTCCAAATTAATTTAGGATCATAGTCATGTTACACGAACGTATACGCAACCACAATCGTGGATCAAAGACGAGTCTAAAAGCATATAACAGATTCATGAATTAATTTATCATATAACAGTTGAGAACAACTAGGACGTTTTTTTTTTACCACTCAAAATCTAAAGTGATTATATTTGCACTAACATTTAAGTTGCAGTGATGTTTTTGATACTTTTCAAGTAGTGATTATAATTTCAAACAAACAAATTAACAATAGCTTAACTCCTATCTCACATTATCAAACCAACGAATCACTGCAAAACATAGAGAACGAACACAAATGAAACAAGAATCAGATAGCAAATCATGTTTAAATCCATTTTTGACATTGAATAACAGGGATAAAGAGTTAGACAAACAAACAACCATGTATCATTTGAAACTGAGTGGGATAGAAGAGGTGACCTTAGAGATATATTTCCGAAATGAAATCTGAAAGCGTTTAACAAAACCTCCACAGAACCGCGACAGAATTCAACAACGGACCTCGAATCAACACCTCGGATTTGCTAACGAACAACTCGAAACAAGACTGCCAACCACCTCGACGATAAACTTCTCTCGCAACGCCCTTGACGGGCTGTTTGGGGTGTTACAGGATGGACGCCGGGCTGTGGAGATTGGTCAGCGACGATGGTGGTTGCTGGCTCTTTCTGCTGGTTTGTTCAAGGTTCAGGTGCGACGAGAGGGGCTGTCCACTGCTGGTTATAAGGGAGGTGAGGCGCTGGACGAAAATGGAGGTTCCTGCGACGTGCTGGACGTGACCTGCTTCAGGCGTTCATGGAGTTCGACGGAAGGCAGGCTAGAAGCGATGCATTGGTCGACTGGTTGGGGACGACAGGACTGGTTGATGGGTTGGAGAAGAAGATGGCGAGGTTGCTGCTAGTTTGTGCGATGGACTGGAGTGGCTGGACCTCGACTGGACAGGTTTAGCGTGGGGTTGATATATGTGGTTGTCGACGAGTGCTTCACGAATCGCGTCACTGGTAGTGAGCGTTTTTTTTTCTCTCGTTATTTTTCGTTTTTTTAAAATCCCTTCTGCTTTGGTTTTTTCTTCATGAAGAAGACAACAAAACCGTCCCCTCCCTCTTCTTACGTTCTTTTCTTCTTTTTGTCTCTATTCGTTTTGCTTCTTTCTCTTTTCTATTCCTTTTCTTCTTTCTCTTTTTCTATTCGTTTTCTCCTTTTTCTTTTTCTATTCGTTTTCTTCTTTTTGTATCTCTCCTCCTCTCTCCTTTTCTCTCGTGTGTCTATATGTATTTGTGTATATATTGTATTGTCTCCAATTTTGAAAATCCCACGCGAGAGACAAGTGTGATGGGGGCTCACGTGGGTTGGGTGCCCAAGAGTGATGGGTCTTCCTCGTGTTCTGTCCGTGTCCCCCATGTGTGTCCCCCACGTGTGGTGGGCTCGGATTATTATGGGTTATGCCCGAAAATTATAAAACCGGGTAGTTTGAACCCGAATATTATTTTTCGCCCGGAACCGAGAATGAGAACACGGTGTTATTAATTAATCACTACGTAAGCAAAATAACTATAAGACTAATAATTAAAACAAAGTTATTTTTTTTATATTTTTCAAGATTAAAGTTACCACAAAATACTAATTATATTATTTTTTTGTAATTTTCGTTTTTTTTAATAAAAAGGTAAAATATAAAGTACTATTTTTGTATTTTTCAAATTTAAAAATGATTACGAAACATTAATAAAACTATATTTTTTGTTATTTTTTATCTTAAGGTAGAAATAAAGTAAAAGAGTCAAAATTAGCTAAAATAGCTATATTAGGCCTAAACTAAATATTTTATGCTAAAAATATATAAAAAAACTCGGGGAGGGTCAAAAATCACGTGTTTACAGTAAGTAGCATAAATCACTTAGATTAAATAGGTGGCCACACCTCGCAACTGTTTGGTGAGGCTTCGCATTTGCGATAAGGCAATCAACCTATCAGGTTTACATTTGCGATATATTCCTCGTAAATGTCGCTTTTGCGATGTGGACTAGGGGTAGCTTGTTCGCATTTACGATAAATTGAGTCGTATTTGCGATAAGACCCAGTTTGCATTTGCAAACAAATTATCGCAAATGCGATGGTATCAGAGATGGCGGACCTTCGCAATTGCGAAGGATTTCTCGCTTTTACAGGATTCGCAATTGCGAATCCCAGGTCACAATTGCGACATATGCGCCTGGACTTAAGCTAAGTTAGACAGGACTTAGCTTATTTTACACCATTTTTCAATCCCAAATACTTTAGAGGTGATTTTTGAAGAACTTTTTCTTCCCAAATTTATTGGTACGAAACTCTAATCCACTCTTTCAATTATCTATTACTTTTCATGAGTTTTTAACACCAAATATATAAATTTTTTGGCAAAAATTAGGGATATAGGTAGAATTTAAGGATTTTGTAAAATTGAGATTTAGACCTCAAATTGAGGTCGAATTTTGAAATAAATTACATATTCGGGCTAGGGGTTGAAGAGATAATTAGGACTTGGTCCAAATCTCGAATTTCGATTAGGTTGGCTTAGTTGATTTTTAAGAATTAATGCTCCGATCCCTTATTAACTGATTTCCCTAAGTTTATTTCTGCTAATTTTGTTTGCCAGGACGTTCGGTGTTGAGTTTCAGAGAGTTTTGGGATACTTAGTCCCTAAATGATAGCTTAAGTGTTGAAAAGTGGTCCGTAGTTGGAACAATATGAAGACAAACTCGGAATAAAAATTCGATGGTTCCGTTAGCTTCGTTAAGGTATTTTCGGGCATAGGGGCGTGTTCAGATTTCGTTTTGGAAGTTTTTAGCAAATTTAGGCTTGAAATGCCGAAAGTTGAATTTTAAAGTTTCCGGTTCGATAGTGAGATTTTGATCCGGGGGTCATAGTGGGATTTTGAGTGATTTAGTAGTTCCGTCATGTCATTTGGGATGTGCGCGCAAAATTTCAGGTCATTCAGAGATAGTTTAGTTGGGGTTTTGATCAAAAATATGTTTTGATGAAATTTGAAGTTCTTAGACTTAAATCATTGATTAATTCGGGTTTTCCGGCGTTGTTTTAGGCGGTTTAAGGATTGGTACAAGTTTGAATGAGGTATTAGGTGTTATTTGTGCTTTTGGTTGAGATCTCGTGGGCTTCGGGATGATTTCGGATGGTTGACGGAAGAATTTTGGAAGTTGGAAGAAATCAGATTTTTGCTGTTTTTCGCATCTGCGATTTGGGGACCGCAGATGCGGATTTATGGGTGTCCTTCAGGTTCCGCAGATGCTGAAGTTTCACCGCAGAAGCGGTATCTGCGGAAGAAGAACCATAGATGCGGCTCCTGGTCCTTTAAATGAAAGTCGCAAATATGACAAATGGTCCACAGAAGAGGGACCGCATATGCGGATTTCACTGGTCAGAAATATTAATTTCGATGGTTTAGTTTCAATAGTTAGAAAAATCAAATTGGAGCTTGGGAGAGGGCGATTTTGAGAGGGATTTGAAGAGGAGATCATTGGGTGACGATTCTTTAACCCTTTCTAGTTATATTCCATCAATCTTTTAGTTAATTTCATAATTCGAATTTGGGATCAAAAATTGGAAAAATGGGGTAAAACTTCATAGGCTAAACTATTAGGTTTTGAGTGGGTGTTTGACCTCCAATTTGAGAGATTTTTATATGGTTAGACTCGTGAGAGTACGAGAGTTCTGAAAAAGAAATATTATTCGATTCTCAGATGTTGGTCTGAAGGGCATTTTGGTCATTTTATCTAATTTTACGTCGTAGCTTTGAATTGTAGCTATATTTATGTTATGCGATTAGTTTTAGCTAGACTTGAGTCATTGGGAGTCAGATATTCATGAAAAGAGCAACGTGACAGATTGATTTGAGCGTGATTTAAGGTAAGTGGATTGCCTAACCTTGTGTGAGGGAATTCCCCTTAGGATGTGGTATGTTTTGTTATGTTAGTGTCGTGTACGTGAAGTGATGAGTACGTACACATGCTATTTTTTGTAAAACCTATTTTTCATTAAGTCATAGCATGTTTCTCCTTATTTGAACTACACTAGCATATGTAACTATCCCATTTTAGTTAGAATTAACAGGCCTACGTGTTTTAACTGCCTATTTGAACTTTGTGCAACATATTTAATGAAAATTACCTGCTTTCTTTGACTTGAACTCAGTCTAAACTATGGGTTTTCTTGATGTAACTATTATTTCTATTGGTTGAGCTTCATATTTACTTTGGGACTACGGAACGGTATTCGGGGAGATCCCCGTGTAATATATATTTACTTTAGGACTATAGAACGGTATTTCGAGATATCCCCATATTTTACATATTTACTTTGGGACTACGGAACTGTATTCCGGGAGATCCCTTGCATATTTACGGGACTGCATCCGGGAGATCTACTGGACATGACATTATATTTTGGGCTACAAGATGGTATCTTGGGAGACCCCCCGGTTGTTATATTGAATTTTGGTTATATTCTTCTACTGTGTTTTGTTAGTTGTCGTAATAGTTGTTGTTGCCCTTTATATCATGTGTTATTTAATTACACTTTCATTTCACACTTTAAACCTATATTTTTACTTAATCTCAGTAGGGCTTCGACCTTTCCTTGTCACTACCCAACCGAAGGTTAGGCTTGACACTTACTGAGTACCGCCGTGGTATACCCATGCCCTCCATGCGCATGTTTTTCATATGCAGATCCAGGTACCTCTACTCAGACTTACCATCCTTGAGGCGAGGAGATCTTTCGGAGACTTCGAGGTATATCTGCCGCGTCCGCATGCCGAAGAGTCTCCATCTTTATTCTATCTTGTAGTATTAGCCCTTCTATCATACTGTTGATGTAGAAATTCCGGAGTTAGAGAATTTTACTAAATTTTTCTCTGCTTGTGTTCCCGTGAGTTTTCGAGTTTTGAGATAGTATTTGTAGAAGTTTGAGATATTGTGCTGTATGTGCCGAGTGCCACTTTTCATTTTGTTTCCTTTATGTTAAATCTTGGTTTAAGTTATAATTTCCGCAAGGTTTCGATTGTTTTTTTGCACTTGTTAGGCTTACTTAGTCGTACGGACTAGGTGTCATCACTACAGTCTACGGAGGGCAAACTGGGGTCATGATAGGGCCCGCTTAGTCAAAACTCAAAGTTCGAACCAATATCTGATCACCCAATTCACCCACGAACTGAAATATGCAATTAGTTTCTTATTTGATTTCCTTGTCATCCGAGATTTTTTATATCATAATTCTAAACTTTTGTCTTCTATTTTCTCACAGATGGTGAGGATACGTGCTACCAGAGATGATCAGGCCCCCGTGCCCCCTACTAGATCCGTCAAAGGTTAGGGCCGGGGTAGAGGCCGAGAAAGCGCACGTGGTGCAGCTAGAGCACCCACATGATCTTCCACCAAGATTCCAATAGCAGATCCAGCCAGAGTCCGGGCACCTGATATGCCTACTGCTACTATTACTCCATCTCTCTACTAGACTCGTGCACAGTTCATGAGCATGTACACCACTCTGGATCAGGCAGGTTTTGTTCCCCTTGATGTAGCTACATGTCAGGATAGGAGAAGAGCACTGACTCCCGCCGCATGCACTCCTGAGCAGTGAGTGCATGTTGATCAGATCCTAGAGATTATTCCTGTACAGCCCATAGCTCAAGATCATCCCGAGGACAGGGCAGCGGCCTCCAAGGATGAGCAGTGGACGCTTGAGAGGTTCAAGAAATATAAGCCTCCTCTATTTAGTGCTCTAGCATCAGATGATGCTCTAGGATTTCTTGATGAGTGCCACTGTATTCTCCATTACCATGGGTATATCAAGATCGAGCGGAGTTTCATTCACTACCTTCCAGCTTCAAGGAGCCGCTTATGAGTGGTGGAGTACTTATGAGTTAGACAATCCGGATGAGGCAACTTCCCTGACTTGGACTCGGTTTTCATATATGTTCACGAGAGAGTTTGTTCCCTAAAACCTTAGGGACGCTTTGCGCGCATAGTTTGAGCATTTGCACCAGGGTACTATGACTGTCTCAGAGTATGCTATTCATTTCACTGACTTGGCTAGACATGCCCGAGCTTTGGTTTCTACTATTTGCAAAAAGGTTCGCCGGCTTATTAAGGGGCTTATTCCCAGCATCAGGTCTAGCATGGCTCGTGAGGTAGAGACATATATATATTATCAGCAGCTAGTGAGAATTGCTAGGAGGATTAAGGGTATGCATGCTAGGGACAAGGAGGAGAAGGAGGCCAAAAGGTCTCGAGAGTCAGGCCATTTTTTCGGTGCCTGTGCCCCAGCTGCAAGTCGTCATGGTAGGGGTCATATGGATCGCCCTATTCATTCAGCTCTTCCAGCAGCCAGTGGTATTACAATTCCTTCTAGGCCACATGAGCCCTATTATGCACCTCTGGTGTCCAATACGCCTCCTGCACGAGGTGTTTCTAGTGGTCAGTCCAGCAGACCTGGCTCAAGCCAGTCACAGCTACCATGTCCTCACAAAGCTTGTTTTTAGTGTGGTGACACACGACATATGGTGAGGGATTGCCCTACACTTGGGAGGAGTGCACCTTCACAGAATTCTTAGCCACAATGCGCCCCGAAGAGTTCTCAGACTATGATCAAAGCACCAGTTGCTACCCCACTTGCTTAGCCAGCTAGAGGTGGAGGTCGGGAAGGTAGAGGTTGCCCTAGAGGGGGAGGCCAGGCCAGATACTTTGCATATTATTCCATATCGAGCTTTATTATAATTCATATTCATATACTTGCTTTATTTGCTCCTGTGAGCACCTAATTTTTTTAAATCATTTTTTAGATTTTTATCACCTTTTTGTGTTTAAATATTTGTTAAGTTTAATCTTGATATTTTAGCTTTTATTTCACATTTTAGTAGGTTTATGCGGTAAAATTAAAAATTATTAGTGTAGTATTTTTTATTTTAGGTTATGTTTTTCAAAAGAAAAAGAAAAAGAAAAAGAAAAAGTCAGCCAGTGAAGAAATGCCAAATGCTAAAAGATTTCATTTTATCTCTAGTAACTAGCTTTCACTCACTCACTCACAGTTGTATTGTTTTTAAGAGTATCTACAAAATTACTTCATTTATACTACAATTAAACTATAATCTTGTATCAAGAAAAAATATTGACAACAAAATTCGCTCTTCATCTACAAAATTTCTACATAAAAACTACAAATAAACTACAATTATACCCACACTGTCAACTTTATTGTCTTCCACGAGAAAATTATTTCCTTTACAAATTGCACAACCCAACTACTCCTTCAATCAGCCATTATGTAAATTAGTCAAAGAACTTTCTAGATGTTCAATACAAGGACGACCATCGACATCAGTGATCAACTCATTTGATACATTACGAGGAAAATCGATTCCACTTCCTCCATAAGAACAGATAAAAATTCACTTAGGTACGTTTAGTGTGATAAGAGAAGTGTAACGAACAATGTGAGATCTGTGAATTTTGTAGTGCCGTTGAAGATGTCAATGATGAGGAGAAAAGTAGAGGAAGAGAAGAATATTAGTAGAAGAGATTCAAACGTAGAACATCTACAAAAAACTGAAGGTAAATAATAGGGGAATTAACTGAAGGTAAATACAATCCTTAATAATATAGGGTAATAAGAATTCATATATGATATATGTATGTAAAAATCCCTTTAAACAAAAGCCACTAAATCACCTCGATACAGACCTTCCTATTCCTCACTGACCGGATAGAGACTAGGCTTTGATCAGTCTCGAATACAAACAAAAAAAATTAATTTATGAACGTGGACACAATAACAATTTTACAAAACTAAATCGGAGTATGCGTTCGCGCAACTCCAACCAAACTTTCTCAATAATAATAAAATCGTCCTTAATATAGTTCGAGGTGTGCCATCCACTATTTATTCACTTATGGCCCTCGTGTTAAGTATTTTAAAAATGAATAAATCATATTTTCAAAAGCAGTAAAAAGATAAATGCACATAGGTCCTTAAAAATGAGTAGTTAAATAATTTAAGCCAAGTAATAATCACTAAGCGACCGTGCTGGAACTACGGAACTCGGAATGCCTAACTCCTTCTCCCGGGTTAACAGAACTCCTTTCTTAGAATTTCTGGTTCGCAGACTCTTTATAAAATAAAATTTCTTCGATTTGGGATTTTAAAAAAACAGTGACTTGGGACTTCAAATTTAGTCTTTTGTACTGTAGAACTTCATAAAGATAATCCCTTTCTCCAATTTGTCTCTAAGAAAATAGTATCTCGCATCAATGTGTTTGGTTCTTTTGTGTTGAACTAGATTCTTGGCCATGTTGAGTGCACTAGTGTTATCACATAGAAGAGGCGTACAATCAGTGTACACACTGAAATCTTCAATTTGTATGAATAAGCACTTAAATGACTTGCACCAACATCCTTATGTATGAATAAGCACTACCAAACATTTGCACATATGGCCTATTTGCTTGTGTTACCTTTGAATTTGTACTTTTCTTCGGTTTGTCTTGCCCAAAATAGACACGGATATGTATTTCCATGCATGATCTATGAAGCATTGCACTCGATCCAAAATGAAACCATCAGATATAAAGAGTACCTTTGTCCAACAGTTGTATTGATTTTGCCCATAGTTGCATATGGCATCCTTTGGTTATTTCATGCAATCGTTGAACAAGAACCTTTCTGGTGAATCCCATAAGCTTTCCATGTCAGTTGTTCTACCTCAGTCGAACCCAATTTCACCGAATGAACCTGCCAAGTGAGGCTTGCTGATAATTCAGTCATTTCAACTATGCTGAATTTGGCTCCATTTACGTATACTGTTACTTTCCTTGTTTTTAGAGATCCTTGCATCTAATGATAGCTCATGATATTTCCTATGTTCTGTGGTAGAGGTTTGTTCCAATGGTGAGCAAAATTTCCTAGAATCAAGTACCAAAAACAGAGGTTGCCCAGGCATATGCACAAAATTTTCCCAGGTTACCTTCTCATGCTTGTGCTTGCCATCTTTCCTTCTTTTAGGGGTATGAGTACTAAGTACTAATACCACCCATAAAAGTTGTGTTAAATGGAAATTCATTAGTACATTAACGTTTCCTATAAAAAAGAACATGAGTTTAGTGAAAACAACGACCAACACCTTCTCCGCCAAAAGGATTTGACGATGTTGATCATGGTTTGAAGCCAATCTCCCCACCCATCCTCTCTTCCTTTTCTTTAGCTCCCTTGGCTCCTTTCTCCTTATTTCTTTTCCATTCAAGCCCAAGTATGTAAATCTCTCGAACCTGATATGCCATAAAACCTTCTTGATTATCCCCCAACTTTTGCGTCCTAATTTTCATCCCCTTTATGCTCTTGTCGTGTTGTATAACACGCATCTTTGCCTGACTCCATGTATACATATAACTCATACTATCTTCCCTATATCCCCTGCTCCAAATTGCCCATTTCGCTTAAATGTTCTGGGCCTCCTACTAACTTTTGCTGCTGAGAGTTGCCAAATACACCTGTGACTGCATAAGCTGGACAGCATAATGTCCTGTTTTGCATCTGCACCTCTTCTCGCCTTTGATTTCTTCTCAATGGATTAAGTGAAACTCATTGACACCACCATCCAAGATTCCTTCAAGATACAATGCAGAGATGCATAACTATTACTTGCAAAAAGATAAAACTTGTTAGAGAAAACAATAGCCATCATGTACTCCTCCCAAAGGATTTGTACAAGATGGAAATCTTTTAGCTCTTGTTCTCCCCTCCACTTTGCCTCCTTGTACCTTAATTATTTGCTACCTTCACCCTCAGATAAGGACATTGGAGCTTGTCTTCATTAACAATCCTTCTCCCATTTGAATCCAAATGCCAAAAATCATATCCTCCAATCTCTCCTACATCAAGTGCATAGTTTGCAAGGTGATCTGCCAACTTATTCCCTTCCCTAAAGATGTGTGTCACGTTGAACTTACCCCAGCTCATCAGCTGCCAAATCTCCTCCATATAATCAAATATACTCCAAGGAGGCTTCCATAAATCTTCAACAATAATTTTAAGTGCAAAGAGTCAGTTTGTAGCCACACTTTATCATAGCTACGAGCAGTACATATTCTCAATGCCTTCAGTATAGCAACTGCTTCAGCTTCTGTATTTATTGTTTCATCAATCTCCCTCCCAAGTGCATATGCTAATTCTCCTACCTTATTCCTTATACAAACTGCAATTGAGCTCCTAACCGGATTCCCCCTCGAAGCACCATCAGTGTTAGCCTTCACCTAACCCTCCCTAGGCATCTTCCAAATCATTGTTTCATAGCTTAGCCTAGGAGTATAGTTTTCCAGCATGTTTAACAAGTCATGCCATTTATGAGGGACATTATTATGGCATGGCTTTCTAACTCGAACAAGAGCTTGAAGCGGGGAGGATACCTGGTATATTACCCTACTGATTATGACAGCCTCCCCATATTTGTAACTATTTCTCCTTATCCACAACACCCAAATTATAAACGAAGGTAGTGCTTTCATGATAGGCTTGATTCTAGGCAGTACACGAGCAGTCCAACACCTTGTGATCACCTGATGCAATGTCAACCCCTCCATATGAATTCGAGCTGCTATGAAGTATTTCCATACTATCTTGGCAGCATGAGATGTAAAGAACAGATGAGTCAGTGATTCTTCTTGTGGATCAATGCAACAACAACATCTTGAAGGCATGAAGTAACCCAACCTTCTCATGAAATCATCCAGTGGGAGATTAGCTTTCCATACTTTCCACATGAAGAATGAGATCTTGAACGACAATCCCTTCACCCATATAATTTTGTAAGCAAGTTTTGGATCATTCTTTCTCCTTAAGTACTCCCAAACCGACATGACACTGAAGTTTCCTCGAGTTTCCAACATCCAGTATGGAACATCTAATATGTTCTCCATCCCTAGAGGTTTTTCTCTATCTAGAATATGCATAGCAAAGTTCATGGGTAATGCCTCTTGTATTTTCTCTACATTCCACATCCCATCCTCCACCACATCATAGACATTGTGAATGGATTCATCTATCCAAAAATCTAGAGGTACAAGAAAATATAAAGCCCCCAACCCTGTCCAATTATCAAACCAAATGAGTGAGGATCCCATCTTAGGTTTCAATGTGATTTGGTGCTCAAAAGCATCCCTACACTCCATTTTCCTCCATATATGAGACCCCCTTCTCCAAGGTACAATCATAACATTCAATTTTTTACAATATTTTTGGCTCGTGAATGAACTCTAAAGGCTTGGCTTAATTCTAAAATTCTACTACAATTTACAAAACAAAGCCTTTGACAAATCATGCAATGATCTAAGTCCTATACCCCTCATCACAAGGCATACACAATGTATTCCAAGATGCCCAATGTCTACTACTTCCTCCAACAGCACTACTCCGGAAAAATTTAGCAAATATCTTGTGTGACTTGTTGATGACACAATGTGGAGGGTTTACTGCTGAAAGTAAGTAGATTGGCATGCTTTGTAAAACATGTAAGATCAACACTTCTCTTCCACCTATTGACAACAACTTCCCCTTCCATGCTTGTAACTTTTCCATCACCTTAGTTATTAAATCCCTATAATAATCCATCTTCCTTCTAGAGTAGAAGATATGACATCCAACACAGAAATAGAAAATCCTGTTTCTTTATTCCAGTCACCCTTTCTACCTTAGATACAACTGATTCTTCTGTAAGGTGGTGCATATAGATTGCAGATTTGGCTTTATTGATTACCTGTCCTGAAGCTGTTTCATAATCTGTCAATATACCCATAATAAGCTTCAGTGAAGTCTCATCCGATGATGAAAATATGATGGTATCATCTGCATATGATAAATGATTAATCTTAGGACTCCATTTGGGGAGTCCAAAACCACAGAACTGCCTGTTAGAGTGTAGAGTTTAGACCCCTAGTCAATGCTTCAGCAGCTAGAATGAATAGAATTGGTGACAAAGGGTCCCCTTGCTTGACACCTCTAGTTGATTTGAAAAAACCAAAAGGTTGGCCATTTATGAGGACTGAATACCAATTTTTAGAGACAATTCCAAACACCATTCCTATGAATCTCTCACCAAATCCCATCTTCCTTAGCACCTTTGTTAGGAATAACCACGAGAGTCTAGGAATGCTGTTGACTAAAGAGAAATGTGACAAAGAAAACAAGGGACTAATTCTTTTAGTATATAATTATTATTTCCTGAGTTAAGTGCTTATAATGAGCTCTTCTAATATTTTGAGAAAGCATATTCCTCACTGATAATGTTAGGAAGGAGTCCTACAAGTCTTTCATGAATAACCCTTGAAATAATCTTGTTGGAGAAGTTGCTAAGGCTTATGGGCCTCAAATCAGAGAAAGTTGATACCTCCTTCTTCTTTGGTAGTAAGACAAGATTTGTATGAGTGATACATTTAGGCACTTCATGTCCATTGAAAACAGCTCTAACCATGTCATAGATGTCATCTCCAATTTCATCCCAACAAAACTGATAAAAGCATCCTGTGAATCCATCTGGTCCACCTGCGCTTTCACCATTTAATCCATGAACTGCTTTTTTAACCTCTTCCTTAGTAGGTTGCTTCATTAGATCAGTATTTTGCTCTGCTTCTACCAAATTAGGAATGCTTTCAGTGAAGGTACATATTCTATGATGTTGAATGTGCTAGGAATTGTTACTTCTGTGAACTGATCCTCAAAAACCTTTATTGCTTCGACAACAATTTCTCCCTGTTCTTCTAGCCACCATCCATAACTGTTTTGTATTCTCTTTAATAACAGCCTTTTCCTTCTGCCCTTGACCTGAATATGAAAGAATTTGCTGTTCCTGTGTCCATCCTTAAACCAAGTCATTCCTGCTTTCTGTTTCCAATATTTTTCTTTAAAGAAAGAAATTTAATCAGCTCTGCATGTACCTTGCAATTATACATTTTATGCTTTATATCAATGTTAGAGTTTATCGGGTGAGTTAGGAGTGATTCGGGTAGAAAATAAAGCAAATAGCCTTTTTGAAGGAAGCTTGAATATGGGAAGTCAACCTAGAGTTGACTATTGAGTTAGAGTGCTCGGAATTAGATTCTGATGATTCGACTAGTTTCGGGGGATCATTTATGACTTAGGAGAGCAATCAGAATTGAATTCGGAGGTCCGGTGTAGTTTTAGGCTTGAATTGGCTAAGGTTGAATTTTGGCAAAATCCGAACGGTAGGTGAGATTTTGATCCGGGGGTCGGAATAGAATTCTGACAATTTCTGTAGCTTCGTTGTGTGATTTTGGATATGTCTGCAAATTTTCTGGTCATTCGGACGTCGTTTGATCGGGTTTTGGATTGAATGTTAGTTTCG
Source organism: Nicotiana noctiflora (assembly GCA_032618575.1). NCBI lineage: Eukaryota > Viridiplantae > Streptophyta > Magnoliopsida > Solanales > Solanaceae > Nicotiana > Nicotiana noctiflora. The sequence goes on from JASVEL010012778.1 coordinate 68,512, forward strand.
GAAGTTTTGAAGAAACTTAGGCTTGAATCCTTGTGAAAATGGTGATTTTTATGTTTAGGATGGTGTTTTTATGATTGGAACAAGTCCGTATCATGTTTTGGAGTGGGTTGGTGATTTTCGTTGGGGTTCCGGGGGCCTCGGGATGGATTCGAACCATCAACCGGGCATTTTAAACTTGGAAAATCCTGCAGAAAATTGCAGGCCAGTGCAGCAGAAGTTAAGCCTTCGCGTTCGCGAAGGCCAGTCAGGCCAATGCATCGCGTTCGCGTGAGAGAGGGCCACGTTCGCGAAGGAGGAACAGGCGAAGCCTCACGTTCGCGTGAGGGCCTACGCGTTCGCGTAGAGGAAATTCCGCGGCTGGGGAAAATGACCTTCGCGGATGCGTGACTACACGTCGCGTTCGCGATTTATGAACGGAGCAGGGCATCACGTTCGCGTGAGGAGCATCGCGAATGCGTAGAACAAAAATGCCTGGCAGTGATGCAGAAACACTGTAGTCGCGGGTTACCCACCAAAAACACAAATTTTGAGCCCTAGAGAGAAAAGCTCACGGGAAAACACTGGGATTTCATCGGGTGATCATCGGAGGTAAGATTCTTGACTCAAAAACGTAATTTTATGGTACAATTAACATCAATCTTCATGTAATTGGGTAGAAACTGTGAAGAATTATGGCCTAGGTATTGAAAACAAATTTTTGAGTTTTGAAAGGCCATTCGAACTCCGATTTCGATAAATTTTATATGCACGGACTGTGGCGAGACGAAAACTCCGTTGGTATGATTTTCAGAATTTTTCGAGAAGTGGGTCCGGGGCTCGGGTTTTACCAACTTCGTGAATTATTGCGTTTTTTGAGTAATTTTGATTGGGTTATGTTTCTTTGACCCATTATGTTATTATTGTGGTTTTGACTAGATTCGACGTACGAGGCAGTAAATTCAAAGGAAAAAGGCATCGCAGACGAGTGCACGACCGGCTAGAGGTAAGTAATTGGTGTATATGGTAGCCTAAGGGTTCGAAACCTCGGCTTAGCATATTGTGACGCTAGTAGGGTGTGGCTCGCACCCCGTGGTAGGTGTGGGATTTATTATGACTTGGGATTGAGACTTGGTCCATTCCGGATATGAATAACATGATATATGTGGTTGAAACACACACTGTTAGATACATTTGTGGGTTGTAAGCCATGTTTGGGGCCATATGCCGACCTGTAGTATCCCTAGGGGATAGTATATATGTGATAGCTATACTTGCTTAATCATGATCTCAGTCCTGGAATTTGAAATCACAGTATTGAAATGCTAAGTCACCGGTTTTGCAAAAATTAAATAAAAGTTAAAGTATTTTCATAAATTATGAACGGGAATCTGGAAATAAGAAAAATGAACTGTTTTTTGACTTATCTGATTATTGTGGACTGAGGATGGATCGGGCCGCACGCCGCAGCGGTTATTATGATATGAGGATCGGGCTGCACGCCGCAGCGGTATTTGCGTTTGGGCTGTAGGAGCCCCTCCAGAGTCTGTACACACCCCCAGTGAGCGTCGTCGACGTTAAATGGATCGGGCTACACGCCGTAGCGGTTATGTGCATTGCATTGTATCTTTAACTATTGAATTATCTGTGATAATTTGTATTGTACTGTTGTTGCTAGTTCGTAGGAGGATCGGACTGTAGTTTAGCTTCATATTGTGGTATTCTGTGGATTTCCTACTTTCAGCTGCTTTTATATATTTATTACTCACTGAGTACTTAGTACTCACCCCTACTCCCTGCACCTTTTGTGTGCAGACTCAGGTACTCAGGAGCAGTAGACAAGCTTTTCCAGCGTTTGCAGAGTCACACCGAGTTGCTGAGGTAGCTGTCGACGTTCGCATAACCTAGTTTCTCCTCCTCTTTCCAGTTATTATTTTATATTCAGACTTGAATATTTCCATACAGTATTCTCTACTTCTGTTGGGTTTTGTTAGAGGCTCTAGACTTGTGACTCCGAATCTGTGGGAGTGTTAGTTGTTTTCGCACTTCTTAGTATTTTGTTCATTATTATTATTATTGGAGTTCTTTTCCTCCTTATCCCATTAACATGTGCATGAAAGAACATAATGTTCCTATCACCATTCTTGAACCATTGCATCTCTAATTTTTGTTTCCAAAACTCCTCCTCCAAAGCAAGGAATTTGAACAATTTTGCCTGGACTCTTTTTAATCTTTCACAATTGTGTTGAGTAGGATGAGCTTCAAATTGAGCTTCATGTACCTGTACAACTTCTTCAATAATTGCTATCTGCTAAAATATGTCTATTGGTAGATTTACTCCATAATTAAAGATGATAAATGGATTGGCAGCAAAGTAGACATGACAATCAAAAGTGTTGGGCGTTACCTATTAAAAGATGTGTTGTGGCAATGTCAAGTTTGATCTTACCAGAAACCTAAATGCCTTCTTCATTGGTTCAGCTTCAATATTGCATTTCAATAGCATGGGTCGATGATCTGACCATGTTCTTGATAGGTGAGACACCTCCAGCCCAGGGAAAGTTTGTTGGAACTCCATGTTAGCCAAGCAATGATCTAACCTCTTAAAGATACACTCTTCATTTGCACGCCCATTCCACCATGTAAAAATGCTACCTTTGAAGCCCAAGTCTGTGGGATTACAAGTGTTTATACAATGCCTAAAATCATTGATCTCATTCAAGGACATTGGTAAGCCCCCAAACTTTTCTTCTTCATCCCATATTACGTTAATATCCCCACCAAAAAGCTAGGGAACATTCATATCTCTTGCCAAATTATATAGTGAATCCCATAATTCAGTCTCTATAGAGTCACATTTTTGCATATACCAGTGTTAAGATCAATTCCACGTGAGTTTCAGTGTGAAATAGTCTTAAAGTTAGTTGTTGCACCATATCAAATATGATGTTAACTTCAAACACCTCTTCAATGAACACCCAAATTTTGTTGGAGACATTTTCAATCGCTTGTGCAAAACCAATGCTTCTTCTATATCTCTCCAACTTCTTAGCCTGATGTTTTGGTTCCATGAGCCCAATGAACTCAAAGAGATGTTGCTTGTTCATTGTAATGAACCTCTCAAATGCTTGCATGGTCTTTACTGACATGATAATCCAAATTAAAGCGTCCATCAGAGGTTATTTGATTTTGTGGGTGTCCTCCTTATTTGAACTCCGTTGCAGGAAGAATTGAAGGATCCTTAACTGGTTCCTTCACTATTTGTTTCCTCCCTTTTGTTGCTGATTTAACCTTGTCCATGTGCATAGGAGATAAGTGACCTTGCCTTGCAATATTTTTGATATTTTGAGCAGTGGACTCCTTATCCAAATCCTTGCATACACTTTCAATTTGATGTCCTGCTCCTCTGTCACAAATTACATCCGTGTCAAGTTCTTTGGCCTACTCTTCATAGATTATATATTTTCACCCATGTTGTTGTTGCCTGATTTGACTATTTCCCAATGGAATAATACTGGTTCGTTCCATTATAGCTTGCTCCTTAATCTGCTACTTGTTTCCACCTGTAGCACTCTCTCCCATTTCTTTGTTGATCTCTTTAAAGACTAGATCATTCCCCTTTCCCACCTGGATCACCCCATTCACAATAATGTCCTTAGGATTTACTGTCGCAGTATTTGGATTTCATGCTTCAGTTGCAGTAATTCCTATTTCATCAATAGAATTAGGTGGATCTCCAGTTATTTTCTTGTTCCCATCAGTAGGCTTTGGGATTACTGGCTCCATGCTAACCAACTCTTCATCTTTATTCAGCTTATCCTCACCATTGACACTTTTTTCTTCTTCCTTAACATCAATATCTGAATCTCTTTCAAGTTGCATACGATCCAGATTGACCCCTTCAACAGGATCTTCTTCAATTTGATCACCTTATAGCCTACCACCAGTCCACTTGACTCTCTTCATGTATGTAAACACTTCTTCACTTGCCTCAACTTCTCTATCAACCACAATTTTCTTTTCCTTTGCTAAAATCTTCTCAACCTTTATGTCTTGAAATGGAACTTCCTGATATGAAGCAAACTTGTTGTACTCATTGTGATGTAGACTCCTTATTGGTTGGTTCACCATTCCTTCTTTCTGTAGGACTAGTAGATCTTCCTTGTTTCGATGCCATACTCCCCTTTGAAACAAGATTAAAAATATAAGCGGTAGGATTTAGTCCTTACCTATTACCTTTAGGAGAAGTTTTTTTAGGACTTCGAGTACTTGTTCCACCATTCCTTTCAGTCACAAGAGAATTGGTTTCCACCTGAGCCACTTTATGAACCCCTTCTACAATGTCTAGCTGATTGTTCTGTTCATTGCCCTCCTTGATCACTTACATAGCTGCAAATTTGTTAGTCACACGAACCTGTTTTTCCTATTGCATTGGTTTAACATTGGTGTTACCAGTTGGAACAATTTCTTTACCCGTCTGAACTGGCACCTACACCTTCTTAGTACCACCTTTCACTCGATTGTCTCTTACCTCCTTCCATTGTTCACCTCCTACATTAATATTCCCCACAAATTTTCCACTTGAGAGGATCATTATTGGTTGATTACACTACTCCTTGTTGTATGATAAAGTAATTGAGCTGTCAATTAGGCTATACCGATATTGTTGGGATCTAAAGTGGTTGTTTCTTGTTGTCATCTTACTGACTTCATTGATATTCCGGACTCGATCATATTCATATCATATCTCAATCTCAGTTGTTATTTATTGATGTATCATATCATCATTTTTGGGATGATTTCTTCATGATATTTTGGAGCCCGGGGGACTAGAGAGATTGATAACAGAGCAAGGCCGATAGCTTAATTGTGAGGATGATTATGGGATGGGTTGCATGCAGCATTATTTTTTTATTGATTAATGCCTTGAATGGATTGTTATAGAGCTTGTGTTGAAGGGGCCCCTTCTGAGTCTATACACACCCTAGTGAGCACAGGTACCTATTGAGTGCGACTGTCGAGTGTAAATTGACTGTAAGGACTGAGTGACTATGAGGACTAAGTGACTGATACCCTAAGAGTATGCATGTGGTTCTATCATTGAGTCGCATTGCATTTTGGCATGCACATGACATACATACATAGATATGCATTTTTTTCATGTTGTACGGTATCACGTCATTCATGACTTGTTACACACATTGATACTATGTGGTCATACAGAGGTATTTCAAACTTGCTATCATGAAAGAAAAAATGAAACATCTATTTATTGTGGAAAGAAATTTTGGAAAAAATTACTGTTTTCAAACTTACTCATATTTTTGACGATTTCGGTAAAGGATTTAGGTTTTCACTGATATACTCGAAAGGCGAAACTATTTTTCAAAATTATGAAAAGGCTCGGCATTTTATCTCTAAGCTACTTCCTTATTTACTTGCTTTGCATGGTTATGAACTGCTATTGGTTATTGGTGTTGGACCCTACCTATGTTCTATCTCGTAACTACTTTAAACCTAAGGTTAGGTTTGTTATTTATTGAGTACATAGGGTCAGTTGTACTCTTACTGCACTTCCTACACATTGTGTGCATATTTCGGATGCCGATGTTGCTGTGCATAGCAGGGGCTAGCATTGAAGATGTACCTATAGTTATGTTGTAGATGTCTCTTGTTCATGGTAGCCTTAGATTTATAAACTCTATTGTGTACTTTTTAACCAGACGATGTATTTATTCATACCAGCTTATAAATTCTATTCTTAGAAGCTCATGATTTGTGCTATCGGTCCTTGGGAAGTGTATAAGATTCACATAATTCCTTCATTTAATTGTCTTATTAACATTATTAAAATTGGATAGTTATTAGTTGGCTTACCCAGCGCGTTGGGTTAGGTGCCATCACAACTAGAGGATTTTGTGTCATGATAGTTTGGATTCGTTACATGTCAGGCGTGTGGAAGGGAAAGAGAAGGATGGAGGGTGGACCAAGACACAGATAGGTGAACATGGCCGTTTTGGTGAGTTTTCAGCAAATGGCATGGCTGGCGGAGGCAAAAGTAGGGTGGTGCGGTTGTAGGGTTTCTTTAGGGTTTGGAGAATGAGAAAAATGATCTTTTTATTTGAGGCGACAAACAAGTTTGGGCTTTTGGATTAAAGTAAATCAATAGATAAGATTAAAGGGGTATTAAGCGGGTCGGATAATGGGTCGATTTGTTGTGGATAGTGGTGGGTTAAGGAACTAAAAGAGAATTTTTACCTATGTATACTACATATGAAACTTATTTACCCCCCCCCCCCCCCACCAGTCAAATTTTAACTTAATTATATAGTCATATAATTTATCAATTATATATAAAATAGTTTTAAATGAGTCTTCCTTGATTGTAGACCAATAATTTAGTAAATTACCAAATCACGATACTCTTTAGGTAACGAAGTGACTAATCACTTTTATTTTTAGAATTTCATTCCCCTAAATAAGACTTTTCGTACTTGTTTTTATTTGTTTATGACCTGTGGGGGGATGGTTGGTTCGGGATTTGGAAGAGTTTAGGTTGAAATCGAAACACTTTTCCTTAAGTTTGGCTTAAAAGTCAAGTTTGACATCGGTCAATGTTTTGAGTAAATGACCTCATAATCAGGATTTGACTATTCCAATAGGTTTGTATGATGATTTCAGACTTTGGCGTATGTCCAGATCGGGATTTGGATGACCCGGGAGCGTTTTGGCGCCTAATAATGAAAGTTGATTCCTTAAGGATGTTGAAGTTCTTAAATATTTGGTTTGGAGCGTGTTTCTTTTTCTATTGAGGTCCGAATGGAATTCCAAGACCGAGAATAGTTCTATATTGTCATTTAAGACTTGCACGCAAAATTCAGTTTCAATCCGAGAAGTATAAGTGTGTTTCGTCGCATTGGATGTGAATCGAAGAACTTGAAGTTCATAAGTTGGATTTAGTTGGATTTAGGGGGTGGCTCCTAGATTTAGTGTTGTTTAGGGCATTCCGAGGGTTTGAGCGAGTCCATTTTATGATTTCAAACTTGTCGGTATGTTCAAGCGGGGCCCGGGGGCCCCGAACATCAATCGGGCAAGGCTCGAGTTGAGTTAGAAAATTTTGGAAAGAGCTAAAGCTATAGGTTGCTGTCATAACCCAACCTACGGTTGGCTAGCTGTAGGTGCGACACCGCAGGAGCGGTCAACAATTCGTAGATCGACCAAGGGGATGATCCCAGGAACCGCAGATGCGGCTCCTCTTCTGTAGAAGCGGAACCACAAGAGCGGCCCCCGGATCACATAAGCAGTCCCAGCCAGCCCATCCCACTTTGCTAATGTGGACCTTCCCTCGCAGAAGCGAGACCGCAGATGCGCTCCCCTAACCGCAGGTGCAAAAATCGCTGAAGGTGGTGCCTTCATTTAATACGGGAATGTGTCATTTTTGACACATTTCATTCATTGTTTGGGCGATTTGGGAGCTTCCAAATAGGGTATTTCAATCTAGCTTTGTGAGGTAAGTTATTCCTATTTAATGTGAGTTTAATACTTGAGTTTTGGGTGGATTAACCCATAAAGATTAGTGAAAATTATGGTATTATAGTAAAACTTAGGGTTTTGATAAAAATAAGATTGAACCACGAAATTTGGTATGGAATGGAGTAAAGATCATATATTCTAGATCCTAGGTTACCGGTAACAACTTTCTTCAAAATTTCTGGAATCCGAGCACATGCGTCCGGTGATGAATTTTAGGAACTTTGCAATTAGGGTTGGGAAAATTACTCTAATAGCTAGAACATGAACTCTTGAGCTTGTATTGACTTGTTCTTACCCCGTTTGATTAGTTTTAGATCGTTCGACTCTGAGTTAAGGGTTTTGAGCACATTCTTGAATTTGGAAGTAAGTTTTGGAGCAAGGTTAGTCCCCTTTCTAACTTCGTAAGAGGGAAATAAACCCTTAGATGAATTAATTAAATGTATGTGATTGTATGTGGGGGCTACATACGTACGTGGTGACGAGAGTCCGTAGGTAGCTACTATTGTGCTAATTGTTCAGGTAGCTTAGGACCTGTATCATGCCATACTTGCAAATGCTTATGTTCTTACTTGTTGATGAGATCACTTAGAACATGTTAGGGATTAAAAACAAATATAAACGAATGTACGCACTTACTTGAGAACTTGTATGAATTTATTTGACTATAAATGCACCTTTCTGTGCCTTCTTGATAATAATTGCTATTTGTGGATCTGGCCGATCGCCTGGTAGAAATAGATGCATCTATGATTTGTGCCATTCGACCTTCTGGCAGTGCACATTTATTATTATGTTGGATGGGTCGTACGACCTCGACATAATGTGCGCATGTTATTTATGTGATATTTACCAATGACTTACTCTATTTAAATGCTTTGAAGTGCATCAATTATAAGACATGACGGAAATTGATATATTGTTCTCCTTGATTCTAATATTTTTCATTATATTCATGTTATCCATGTTTAGCGAAATTCTTAAATATTATTGATATTGACCTTAGTAAGTGTCAAGTCGACCCCTCGTCACTACTTTTTCGAGGTTAGACTGGATACTTGTTGGGTACATATTATTTATGTACTCATACTACGATTCTATATTTAATTATACAGGATCTAAGGTGGGTGCATATGGTTACCCCTCCGGCACGTGTTCCTGATTCCTGATCGAGATCTCACGATAAGCTGCCCCCTTTTGAGTCGTTCAGCAGCATCGCGAAGTTCTCTTCTTTTGTTATTGTTATGTACTGTCTATTTTATTTCAGGCAGTAAGATAGTGATATTTTGTACATTCTACTAGTTGCTCTAGTACTTGTGACACTAGTTCCAGGCACACACTGATTTTGGGATGTATTTATGTTATTACAATTGTTAATTATCGACTGTTTGAAAGCTTAACTGTTAAGAATTCTTTTTGGACGTTTGGTAAAATAATGAGGACTCACTTGTTGATTTGGATGGGCTTGCCTGACAATAGTTTTGGGCCCCATCACGGCCTATAATAAAATTTGGGTCATGGCGTTTTCTCTTTCTCTCTTTGAAATCAAACTTTTTCCATGGTTGGAGTTTCGATATTTTCTGGGCTTTCCCTTTTCTTATTGGCGTTCCGATGGCGCACAAGCAACATATGCATATTAATCAATAAATTTTGTAGTTATTTAACTCTCAGCCATTGACAACCATTAAAAAAGCTCCAAAGCCTTGATTTCTAATTTAGTTTTTCAGAAAAATATTTTTTTGGATTTGGTATTATTTCAAACGATTGAGAGTATTATATGGAGTTTATATCTTGATTTTGAGGTACTTGGTAAAGATTAGATTTAATTTGATTGAATTTTCAGATTGAAAGTCGAAGGAGAAGCAACAAAACACAACACATACAAATATATACAAATCATATATAAAATACATATTGCATAAATTTTTTACGAAAATTATATTTAAGTTTTATAATGTTGCAGTTGTATTTAATTGGGTAAGAGTGATATATGAAAGTTATAGATAATTTATATACTGTATAGTTAACAATATGAGATTTATTTTAAGTATATATATATTGTTGTCGATATATCTAATTTTGTATTAAATTTATTTTAAATTTGCATCATGTCGTACCATATATTATTTTTTTCTTAAATAGGTAACTATGGAAAAGAGAGAGAAGAGTTATGCTAATTATGACTTAAAATAGGTTACACACAACTAGAAGGAGACTTATTCAGCTCGAAGGACAATTTGAATTTCATTCCCTTTAGTTATGCATTTTTCAAGTAAAGAATCCCCTAATTTAAGGCACTAATAATGGAATGGATATAAATAATAAGAAAAACTTATTTAAGACGGGTAATATATAAAATTTGGACATGTAGTAAATAAGTTTCAAATTTGTTGGGCTCAAGTGAGGGGTTGGTCCAATTTGGGCTCAAAATTAGGCCTAGTTTCTCCTAAAATTAGTTAATCACAATGTTAATTTTCCATCTAAAATAATATAAAGTGTACTTATAAAATGCAAAATCACTCCTAGTTAATTAGAATAAACTATACCACAATGTGAAACTATTTTTATTTTTAAAGATTATACTAAAACAAAAGTAGAGAAAATTAAGTTAAAATCATAGTAAAAATAAAATAATGTCACTATAAAAATAATAATAATGACCTTATGAAATTAAATAAAAATATATAATAAGATGAGAAATATTATAAAGATGAAACAGCTTTTGTATGTTCGATTTTTTTTAAATACTAAAACAAAATACTATATATCAGAATCCTAGAAAAATTAACATAAACTCAAATACATATGTATAAGATATTAGAGTAGCTTGAAAATAATATGGATTAAAAATTATGTGCTTACAATAATTTAAAAAAAAAATTATTGATACTACGTGGAATAGTCGATTTGCCTGCAAGTAACAATTCAATTTTAATCATTTTTATCATGAGGGGAAACAAGGGGGGATATGCTTCTCCATAGCTCAAACTAAAAAAATTCTCCTTTTATTATCTTTCTATTTTAATCAGATCATCATCATTACTTTCTCGAGTCTACTTTAACTGTTTTTTTGATTTTTTTTTTTGTGATTCATAATAATAAATTTTTTAGATATTAAAAAGGAATTAAATTAATTTTTAAAGGTAAATTTTTTAATATATATAAAAATAGTTAAAAAAATTAATTAAAGTGGATCGAGTAATGTATATGAAGGATCAACTTGACCAGCTCAACTACATCCACCAAAGCTTGTTGATCGGCCAATGGCCTAAAGTCAAAAAACATGAAATATTCACCATGTCATTGCATTTCTTCTTTGCTACTCATGCTACCTTAATCTCTAAGTTTAGAAAGAGTAAAATATATTGGTGTGTTGATTCATCAAACATTGAATTCTAATTAACTTATACTAAACCCCTATGATTTCCGAGTTTTAATGACATTATGACATGCGTAACTGCCTATGTAACCTTAATTTATTAAATGATTTTTTTCTTTTTTATTAGTTTAAATTGAGTATTACTTAACCATTATGGACTTTATAGGTAACTATTGAGCGTTTAGTTTCTAGTTTTTAAACATACGAAGTAACTAATGATATATGTTCTCTCTGCCTCCAAACGTTTGACTTGAGAAAAAAATTGTAGATATTTTGACTATAATATGAACACGTTGTGATCTATATTGTGGGTTTTCGTTGGAATACCCATGCACGAAGTACAACTCAAAGCTCTCAAGAAATATTCTATCCGGTCTAAAATAATTAATATTTTTTGGATATTTTTACACAAATTAAGAAATTCTACTTTTACCATTAGTTATCAATGGAATTGATCATATTAACTTTTACTATCTCACATAAACACTCCTAACACATATTCCAATACTATTTACTCCAATGACAATGTAAAAAAAATAATAATAATTCATTCTTGAAATCTGAAAAAATTATTTATTTTGGATCACAAGAAAAAAGCAAAAAAATCACTTATTTTGAATTGGAGGGAGTAAGAGTTTTTAAAATTATAGATAGTGTGACTAGTGTGTGAAAGCGTCGTGGGTTGCTGGCTAGTTGGTCAACTTTTTTCAATAATGAAAACAAAAAATATTTTAAAAAGATGGATACAATAGTTGATACGTTGAATTATTATATTTTACTAAATGAGAGCTTTTTTGTGTGTGTGTGTGGGTGGGTGGGGGCGGGGGTGTGTGTGTGCGTGGGTGGGGGCGGGGTGTGTGTGTGTTTAGTTTGACTCGCTAGTACATAAAGAGCAAGTATAACCCTGGAGGAGAAGAAAAACTCAGTGCAACATGTATAAAAATGGGAATAGCAAATATTTCTTCTCATTGGAATAAAAGGAAGAAATAATCTTCCTTGGCAATTGACATACGGACTAATGGAAAAATGGAAGCTTTCCATGGTCAATCTTAAAATTAATGGGTGCATCTGGTATGGCATAAGTCATCTTTCAAAAGATATTTCTAAAAATGTGATTTATTTTCTGAAAAATATTTTTGATATTGCTTGGAGAATGACAAATATTTTACAGGATAAAAATTGTTAGTGAAAATATTAGCAAAATGTCAAAGCATTTAATGTTTTGATAAAAACTTGTGAGTATTAAATATTGATAATAATATCTAAATATTGATTAAATCAAAAATTTGTTGCTAAGTATAGAAAATATTGCAAAGAAAAACGATTTTCGTGCAACATATAACGACTTGATCAGTCGTTTTGAGTACTAGCGCCCCGTTCAGCAATCGGAGGCCTTGAACAGCTTCATTTTATGTATTATGACTTGTACCGCATTGTCGGAATTTAATTTCGAGAAGTTCAGAGTTGATTTGGGAAGAGAATTCTCATTTCGAAACCTTAAAATTGAAAGAATGAACTACGATTAGAATTTTGAGTAAACGACGGGATCTGAAGGTTCCAGCAGGTTCGTATGATGATTTCGGACTTGGGCGTATGCCCGGATTGGATTTTGGATATCCCGAGAGTGTTTTGGCGCCTATTGTGGAAGTTAGCATTTTAGAAGGAATTTCTTAAGTTTGACTTGAAGTTCATTTCAATGTTATCAATGTCTGTTTGGGATTCCAAGACTTGGAATAGCTCCGTATGGTGATTCTGGAGTTGGGAGCGCGATCGGAAATGAATTCGGAGGTCCGTATGTCATTTTGAAGCCATTTGGCTAAAGGTAGAAATTTGAAGGTTTTTTAGAAGTTTGACCGGAGGTTGACTTTTTGATCTCGAGTGTCGGAATCCAATATCGAAAATTTGAGTAGGTCCGTAATGTCAAATATGACTTGTGTACATGATTGAGGTCAATCGCACGTGTTTTGATAAGTTTTGTGAGCACATGATTTTTGCACTAAGTAATTAATTCCAAAATTAAAATAAATATGTTTTTGAGTGCAATTACTTGATTTGTTTGGAATTGGCTATACTTTTGTGTTTGAACAAGTAGAAATTAGAAGAAAAATCAAAATAGGCTAGGTAATTAATTTGCTAGGTTAATTAGTTAGATTTTAAGAAAATTAACAAAAATAGTGTTAAGTAGCAGAAATTAAAAAAAAATAGTATAGCAAACAAAATTGCAAAAAATACTAGAAAATTAGAGTAAATAGGAAATTAGGTTTTATATTTTTCCATAAAAGAAAAAGAAAAAAAAAGTATAAAAGAAAATACATAAAAATCATTAAAATCAGAAAATACAAAAATACATAGGTTTGATTAAAACTAGGCCAATTGAAATCCAATTGTTTGGCCCAGTGAATCGGCCCAGTGAAGTGGCCCGTCGATCTGTGGAGAGATCGAATCTCAACCGTCTATCAGGACGGATCCAATGGCTCAGATAATTAGCGAAATTATTTTAATTAATTGAGTATTAGGAGTTGATCGGAGCCGTTCCTTTGGATTGATCTAAGGGCGTGAAAAATTTGGTCTCCCAGGCGACAAAACTACGTCGTTTTAGTAACGCCTATCCTTGGCCGTTGATCCTCATCGAATGGACGGTCTGGATCTCATGCGACATATTGCCTATATAAGGCTTCTGTCCGAAAATTTTTGCCACTTTCTTCAACGCTTAACCCTAGCCACCCTCGATTCTCTCTGCTTCTCTTCATCACCCTCATCTTCTTCAAGACCTCAACGGCCATGGCGGCCACCATCCCCACGGTGGTCGCCGGCCACTCCTT
>JASVEL010012779.1:0-49425 GCA_032618575.1 Nicotiana noctiflora
GGAAATATGCTTTCATAAAAGGTTTAAGAGTCACCCTTGATACCTTGAATCTTCAGGATCAGATGGATGCTATCCAAGAATCACCTCAGGTTATCATGGAAAGAGCCTGGATACAACTACAAGAATGGTGGAATGATCTAGAGGAAGATGGTCGAGTGTGGGTGAAAAAACATTTGGGCCCTCTGCTAGACATACTGCATGTCAAGCCACGGGATGACTTGATCAAAGCTTTGGTGACCTTCTGGGATCCTGTTAATATTGTGTTCCATTTCTCCGATTTCGAACTCACTCCTACCTTAGAGGAAATAGCCGGTTACATTGCTTTCGGCCAAGAGTTAAAGGAGTAGAAGCTCATATTTCCCAGGGCCCCATCGGTGCATAAATTCTTTGATCTCTTGAAGATCAGCAAGAAAACAAGCAATGATCGCGTACAAAACGGGAGTTGCAAGTTCTACTTCTTGTATTACGGATTCGGAAACTCAGACGGATTTGAAACACATGAAAAAGGATTGAATAACCAACAGAACAAAGGCCTATGGGAGATTCATCGCCGATTCTTTTTTATTGTGGCATTTCTAGGAATCATGGTGTTTCCAAACTCAGAAGGTTCCATAGACACCTGCATGGCAAGAATTGCACAGGTTCTTGTGGATAAAAAAGACCACACCATTGTCCCATTGGCATTATCCGATATGTACCGGGCTTTGACCTTATGCAAATCTGGAAGCCCGCTTTTTGAAGGCTGCAACATTCTCCTACAAATGTGGATGATCGAACATGTTCGGCACCACCCTAAATTCTTAAGACATGCTTCAGACGGAACCAACTTCATCGTTAAATACGAAGAAAGGGTGGGAGATTTTATAACACCCAAGGGGTTTAAAGCATGGATTTTCTATCTAAGAAAATTGAGGGTGGATCAAATCGAATGGACTATAGGGTGGCTCCCGATAAAGGAGATCATTTACATGACTACTTCAAAGGGCTATTTGATGATAATAGGGGCAAGAAGTATACAACCCTATGTGCCTCAAAGAGTTTAGAGACAACTTAGGAGATATCAGGTGATACCTGAGAAGATGGACTTTAGCAATATAGCCATCGAATTGCATCCAGAGGCAGCTATCCCTGAGAAGATGGTGAATGAAGATTGGCATTTTTGCCGGTATTTAAAGAGTAACACCATAGTGCTAGACCCAATAAAAGGCGAGTTTGATCCCGAGTATGTTGTTTGGTTTCAAAGAAGTTTTCGTGTGAGCCTTGGGCCCGAGCTCGAGGCGATCAGACCTACCAAAAGGCCTCACGTTCAAGCTTTCGATGATAAAATCCAAGAAAGATTAGTTTGGCTAGCTAAAGAACGTGAATACAAAGATCGTATTGGAGAACTAGAGAAACGTGTACAGAATCTCCAATATGAAAATGGCTTACAGATTGCAGCTGATGAAGGGGTCAAAAAGAAGTTGACTCAAGAAAAGGACACTCTCAAGGCTCGAATCTGGCGAATCAGAAAAGAAGCCAACAACCAACCAAGAAGCCGAGCTGATCAAAGGTTGATGAACGAACTAAACCAACAGCTCAAAGAAAGCCAAGAAAAGTTGGAGAAGGTCCGAGGCTAGCAAGGAAGGGATGCAGGCCAGATGGGCAAGAGGCGCAGGAGAGCGAAGAGAATACTTGCGGCAGGTCAAAAGGGATTGTGAGATGAGCGTCGGGGTATTGAGAGAGACAATTTTTACTCTCCAAGAACAGATCCACAAACAGGCTCTTGAAGCTAGAGAAGACAAGGAACAGTGCTACGAGATGATGGCCCAAATGGAGGGACAAATGAAAAGATTCCAAGATCGACTTACGGATGAGGCACGAATACTGGGATTAAAAAACCAACAGATAGAGCAGTTATTCATAGAAAGGGATAACATTCGGAGAAGGATTGACGAGATTGGACACTACATTCACATGAGGTGCCTATCATGTGAAAGGATGCCCCGTGATGTCCTTTTTTCCTCTATCATGGATTATGTCCGTCAGATCATGGAAGAATTGAAAGATCTGCAAAGAAGTCTTGCACCAAGGACCACAGCCAGGCCAAATAGGGCCCCGCTGGCCCAAAAGCTCAAAATCTTAGACCTTTCCTAGTTATGAACTTGTATTTCCTTTTAGGTCTAGTCATGAGACTTTTGTATAAAAGGGCCTAATATATTTTGACCATCTTTTGTAAGTTTGACTGTCGTAAATCCAGTTTGTTTTTAGAAAAAAACCTTTTGAAAAATATTTTTGTATTGTATTCACACGAACTATGCTAGGGTCTGATTCATACGGGGACATGATACGTAGGTAATCTATATAAGATTTGACCATTACTTATAGTAAAACATGGGAAAATAAATAAGAGAAGTAAGAGAAATAATGGATAGGCGTAGACGATAAGTTGGGATGACGCATGCGGTCAAAGCAAAAGCATAATAGAAATGGTTCATTTCATAGGGACATTGCATCCCCAATGTGCTTTTACCATATCTGTTAAAATTTCAACACTAACAAGTTTGTTGTTTTTCTGTTCAGTCAGTGTTAGAGTGTACTGGCATCACACAATTATCATACAAGATCGAAAGGACCTATCCCTAAAAGTATGACTAGATCAGACCATAGCAGTGAGTCAGAAAAATCAATGAGCCGGACGCTCAAAGAAACTGTAGAAAAAATGGAACAAATGCAGTTGACAATAAGCGAAATGCAGACGGCGTTGGCCATAGCGCAAAAGAGTCCTGACGCACCCACTACTCCTACTTTCCTACCAGGTTTTACCCCAGAATACTTTGCTCCCGGTCCCTCGACAAGAGTCCCAGACCTTCATTACCACCAGGGAAGGGATGCTCACGACTACCCAACTCCACCACAAAATCAGAACCCTCCACCACCAAAGGGCCCTGTCTTTGTGGCACATCCCCTAGCTCCATTGCAAAGATCATCAAGTGAACCATTATTTCAGGTTCACGACACTCAGTATTACCCCCCAGAACCCACGTTCAGGGCACCCGAACCATCCACCTACACTCCTCCCTTTGAAGCCCCAGTGGAAAAACCGGCCAATAGCTCAGAACAAGATGAGATGCTACGGAAATTCAAGAGCCTGGAGCAATCCCTTAGGAATATGCAAGGGTTGGGCAGCCAAGTCAGTGTGGCCTACAAAGACCTGTGTCCTTTCCCCGATGTTCAATTGTCGGCGGGATTCAAAATGCCAAAGTTTGATCTATATGAGGGACACGGTGATCCCATGTCTCATCTACGAGGATTTTGCAGCAAGATGAGGGGTGCAGGCGGCAAAGATGAGCTACTAATAGCTTATTTTGGACAGAGTTTGAGCGGGTCTGCGCTGGAATGGTATACAAGGCAGGATCCTAGCAGATGGTACACTTGGGATGATTTGGCGCAATCATTTGCCGGGCACTTTCAGTATAATCTTGAGATCGTCCCTGACCGTCTCACATTGTTAAAGCTGGAGAAGAAACCGGGGGAGAGCTTCCAGGAATTCGGGTTTCGTTGGAGATAACAAGCAGCTAGAGTTGATCCTCCTATGAGAGAGAGGCAGATGGTAGATTACTTTCTACAGACTCTCGAGCCAACCTACTACGGTCATTTGGTGACCTTAGTAGGAAAATCCTTCAATGAAGTGGTCAAAATGGTAGGCATGATAGAAGAAGGCCTCAAGACCAACAAAATCTTAAGTTATTCAGCGATCAAGGCAAAAATGCAGGCTATTCAGAGTGGCACAAGAGGTGCGCTCGGAAAGAAGAAAAAAGAGGATGTCACAACGGTAGAAGCTGGTAATTGGTCCCGATCCAAAGGTCCTACCCCCCATCACCAATTCATACCCCCTCACCCAAATTACCCACACATTCCGAATTATCCCGCACAATCCTATTACCCCCCTCAAGAACATCATTTTTCTGTCCATCAAGCACAAGCATAACCCAACCTCCAGCGCGCCCGCAATGGCACGTGCCAACCCCACATAATGCCTACCCAACTCCCTATAACAACTACCCACCACCAAGGGCCTACAGAAATCCCACAGGGCCAAGTTTTTGGGGAAATCCGACTTTCAGGAATGAAAGGACTCAGAAACAGAGGACATTCACCGAATTAGGATAAGCTTATACTGCTTTATTCCACAAATTGAAGCACATAGGTTTGTTGAGTCCTATTGAGCCCATATTACCAAATCCCTTACCTTAAAATTTGGACCACTCAGTGAAATGTGAATATTGTTCGGGGGCTCCCGGGCATACTACTGAGAGATGTTGGAAACTGAAGCATGCAATCCAAGATCTTATTGATACTAATAAGATTGAGGTTCAGGCACCCGAGGCACCCAACATTAACCAAAACCCACTACCAACCCACCATGAAGCCTGTATGATCGAGATCGTGCAAGGAGAGGAAGAACCCAAGAAGCCATCGCAAACAGTGATGATGATCAGGGACAGTACAAAAGAGAAATCAACCAGTGTGGAAGGGGAGGTACCAACTAAGAGGGAGGTTGTCAAGCCTGTGATAATATTGGGGAAAAGCCCATCGACCACTACGAAGAAACCAAAAACAACAAAGTTGGTTGTGTCCGGAGCATCGTCTGCACCAGTAATGATCGTAAAAGGAGTCTGTAGGGAACCGGTCATCATAAAGCCGGTAGCTCAGTTGCCAATAACGGATAGCAAGGCCGTGCCTTGGAAGTATGAAAAGGCAACAGTGATATACAAAGGGAAGTCAGTGGAGGAAGTCAGTTATGAAGCCCAAGGTTTGACTCGATCGGGACGTTATTTTGCTCCCGTAGAGTTGAGGAAATCTAATCCCATAGCGGTGAAGAAGCCAGTAACAGAAGAGGAAGTTGAAGAGTTCTTGAAGAAGATGAAAGCCCAAGACTACTCTATTGTGGAGCAGTTGAGGAAAACCCCAAGCCCAAATCTCATTGTTATCTTTGTTAATCCATTCCAAGGATCATTGCCAGGCTTTGTTGAAGATCCTGAATGAGGCCCATGTTCCAGAAAAGCTTTCTGTAAATCACTTGGAGAAGATAGTGCATAAAATCTTTGAAGTCAACCGAGTGACATTTTCTGATGATGAATTGCCAAAAGAGGGCACACAACATAATAAATCCTTATACTTGATCGTGAAGTGTGAAGACTCAGTGGTCAATCGTGTATTGGTGGATAATGATTCAAGTGCCAATATTTGTACTTTGGCTACTCCGAACAAACTGAAGATTGATCAGGACAGAGTCCGTAAGAATAACGTTTGCATCAGAGGATTTGATGGAGGGAATACTAGCTCGGTGGGTGATATCATATTGGAACTAACCATTGGCCCAGTCGATTTCACCATGGAATTCCAAGTGGTGGATGTGGCTGCATCATACACTCTGCTATTGGGGCGACCTTGGATTCATGCCGCCAAAGCAGTGCCTTCTACGCTGCACCAGATGGTTAAGTTCGAGTGGGATAGACGGGAGATAGTATTGCACGGGGATGATGGCACAGGCATTATGAGTGATGACGTGGTGCCATTCATAGAAGCAGAGGATGACAAGGGACCATGGGTATACCAAGTCTTCGAAGGGGTTTCCGTAGACAAGGTTTCCGAAGGTGAGGACCTTGATTTTCCCAGGATCTCAGCTTCAACCTTCATGATCGCCTCAGAAATGATGAACTGTGGGTTCATACCGGGAAAAGGTTTGGGAGCCAAACTCCAAGGTATCATTCAACCCGTTTCTTTGCTTGAAAATTTGGAGACATTCGGGTTAGGTTTCAAGCCGACGGTTGCAGATGTGAAGAGAGCTCACAAAATGAAGAAGAAAGTCTGGGTCCTCCCCAAGCCAGTTCCACGCCTCTCCCGGTCTTTTGTGAAAGCAGGTTTCAGGAAAATGTCAAACCCAAAGATCCTCGGACCGTCAATTAGGCCAGATGGAGATCTGGATAAGAGTTTTGAAAGGTTGTTCGTTGATGTTAACATGATCGAAGCTGGAGAAGGTTCCAGTAATGCAGACATACAGTATGTGGGGCCCAAGGTCAAAACCAACAATTGGACGACTACTCCTCTTCCCATCTAGAATAAGTCTTTGTAGTAGGCTCTAGATTTTCTTTTTGTTTCCCGGATTATTCCAGAGTTGTAATCCAAGTTTGATTTATTTGTAGTGTGAAACTCTATTATCCCTCATTTTCAATAAAAACGAAAGTTTTCTTTATTTTATTGATTTTTGATTTCTGTTTCTTTTCATTTCTGAACAGTTCTATTTTTGCCGGTTCCAATGTCATGGCATGCACAACGGATCTTCAACCTAGTCTAAGAAGTCAATCTGAATCCAAATTAATTATGCGCGAAGTCGGTTATGAGGATGAATCGGAATATAAGGAAGATGAGGCTTTTGAAGAGATAAACAGGGAATTAACTCATTTTGAAGAAAAACCTAAGCCTAACTTAAACGATATTGAAGCTGTCAACTTAGGAGATGAGGATAATGTTAGGGAAACCAAAATCAGCATTCACATTGAGCCGAGTATCAGGGAAGAGCTAATCAAAACACTGTTTGAATTTAAAGATATTTTTGCATGGTCGTATGATGACATGCCAGGTTTAAGCACGGATCTAGTGGTACATAAATTGCCCATTGATCCGGCATGTCCTCCTGTCAAGCAGAAATTGAGGAAGTTCAAAACGGATATGAGCGTAAAGATCAAAGAAGAAGTAACCAAGTAGTTGATAGCAAAGGTTATTTGGGTTACTCGATATCCCGAATGGTAGGCCAATGTGGTGAAAGTGCCGAAGAAGGATGGGAAAATTCGGGTATGTGTCGATTATCGCAATCTGAACAGGGCAAGCCTGAAAGATAACTTTCCCACTACCCAACATCCATATCTTGATAGACAATTGCGCGGGGTGAGAGATTGGATCCTTTGTGGATTGCTATGTAGGATACCATCAGATCCTAATGGATGAAGAAGATGCAGAAAAGACAGTTTTCATCACTCCTTGGGGAACTTATTGCTATAGGGTAATGCCGTTTGGTTTGAAGAACGCCGGGGCGACATACATGAGAGCAATGACTATTGTGTTTCATGACATGATACACAAAGAGATTGAGGTGTATGTAGACGATGTAATCATAAAATCCAGGCGACAGGAAGACCATGTAGCAGATCTGAGGAAGTTTTTTCAGAGACTTCGGAGGTATGACATTAAGCTCAATCCAGCCAAATGTGCATTTGGGGTTCCCTCGGGAAAAATGCTAGGCTTCATTGTTAGTCGGCGAGGTATTGAGTTGGATCCATCAAAGATCAAATCCATACAAGAATTGCCAGCACCAAAGAACAAAACTGAAGTAATGAGTCTTTTGGGAAGATTGAATTACATCAGTCGATTCATTGCTCAGCTCACATCAACATGTGAACCTATTTTTAGGTTGTTAAAGAAGGATGCTGCAGTCAAGTGGACCTGAAGAATGCCAAGAGGCTTTTGATAAGATAAAGGAGTATTTTTCAAACCCACCTGTGTTGGTTCCACCTGAACCCGGGAGGCCTCTGATTCTTTATCTAACAGTTTTGGACAATTCTTTCGGCTGCATATTGGGGCAACATGACATCACCGGCAGAAAGGAACAGGCCATCTATTATCTCAGTAAGAAGTTCACAGCATATGAAGTTAAGTACACTCATCTTGAGAAGACATGTTGCGCCCTAACTTGGGTGGCATAGAAGTTGAAGCATTATTTGTCTTCCTACACTACTTATCTCATTTCACGTTTGGATCCATTAAAGTATATTTTCCAGAAACCTATGCCTACAGGAAGGTTAGCAAAATGGCAAATATTACTTACAGAATTTGACATCATCTATGTGATGAGGACGGCCATGAAAGCCCAAGCACTAGCCGATCACTTAGCTGAGAATCCTGTTGATAATGAATACAAACCTTTAAGAACGTATTTTCCGGACGAAGAAGTGTTGCAAATTGATGAGTTAGAACTAACCAAGGAGCTAGGGAGGAAGCTTTTCTTTGACGGAGCTGTAAATGCAAAGGGAGTCGGAATAGGAGCAGTACTTATTTCTGAAACAGGACATCATTATCCTGTTACGGTTCAGTTGCACTTCTATTGTACCAACAATATGGCTGAATACGAAGCATGCATTTTGGAGTTACGATTAGCTATGGACATGGATGTCCGGGATGTCTTGGTCTTGGGAGACTCAGACCTTCTGGTACATCAGGTTCAAGGCGAGTGGGAAACAAGAGATTTGAAGCTTATCCCGTATCGCCAATGTTTGCATGACCTGATGAAGTGTTTCCGATCAGTAGAATTCAGACATATCCCAAGAATACATAATGAGGTCGCCGATGCTTTGGCTACTCTAGCATCGATGTTGTATCACCCGGACAAGATTCATGTTGATCTGTTATATATTCAAGTTCGGGATCAACATGCCTATTGCAATGTGGTGGAGGAAGAAATTGATGGCGAGCCATGGTTTCATGATGTCCAAGAATACCTCAGGATGGGAATATACCCAGAGCAGGCAACTGGAGATCAAAAGAGGGCTATTCGGCGATTGGCAAATGGAGTTTTCCTTAGTGGAAGAGTGCTGTACAAGAGAACCCCGGATTTGGGATTGCTAAGATGTATAGATGAAGGCCAAGCCACGACAGTGATGATAGAGGTGCATGCCGGAGTTTGTGGGCCACATATGAATGGGTATGTATTGGCAAAGAAGATCTTACGGGCAGGATATTACTGGCTCACCATGGAGCGTGATTGTATAAATTTTGTGCGGAAGTTCCATCAGTGTCAGGTGCACGGAGATTTTATTCATTCTCCGCCAACGGAATTTCACACGATGTCAGCACCATGGCCATTTGTTGCGTGGGGCATGGATGTCATTGGACCGATCGAGCCGGCAGCTTCCAACGGTCATTGGTTCATTCTAGTAGCCATTGATTATTTCACCAAGTGGGTAGAGGCGAAGACGTTCAAGTCAGTGACCAAGAAAGCCGTGGTAGACTTCGTCCATTCCCATATCATTTGTAGATTTGGGATCCCAAAGATGATTATCACTTACAACGATGCTAATCTTAACAGTCGTTTGATGAAAGAAGTGTGTCAACAGTTCAAGATTACACACCGTAATTCCACCCCATATCGTCCCAAAGCAAATGGCGCGGTTGAGGCAGCAAACAAGAATATAAAGAAGATACTGAGAAAAATGGTAGAAGGATCTAGGCAGTGGCATGAAAATCTGCCATTTGCATTGTTGGGTTATCGCACTACGGTTCGCACTTCATTAGGTACAACTCCTTACTTGCTGGTATACGAAACTGAAGCAGTAATACCAGCAAAAGTTGAGATTTCATCCCTCCGAATTGTCACTGAAGCTGAGATTGATGATGACGAATGGGTCAAAACTCGATTAGAGCAGTTGAGCCTAATTGATGAAAAGAGATTGGCAGCATTATGTCATGGCCAATTGTATCAGAAGAGAATGGCAAGAGCTTACAATAAGAAGGTACGCCCCAGAAAATTTGAAGTAGGGCAACAAGTACTGAAACGGATCCTCCCACATCAGGCCGAAGCAAAGGGCAAGTTCGCCCCGAATTGGCAAGGGCCGCTTATTGTAACCAGAGTATTATCCAATGGAGTTCTATATCTGACCGATATTGAGGGAAGATGCACCGACACGGCTATCAATTCTGATGCGATCAAGAGATATTACGTGTAATTTCTTTATGATTTTGGTTCCTTTTGTTTGTTTGTACTGGGTATTTATCGGATAATGAAATGACGGAGGCAATTCTTTCTTCTATCCAAACACTTTTATCCCTTGTTTCACCTTTTGAGCCTTATTTATTCTTTCATATCCCTCTCCTGGAATCAATAACGGAAAGAGAAAAGAAAAAAAAATAATAATAAGTAGATAAAAGAAAGTCACAAGAGATTTAAATGACTCAAAGAAACTACGTTTGACCTGATTCCTCAAATAGGATACGTAGGCGCCTCACGGCTCGGTCATAGAGTGAATAAAAGTTAATCCTTCCCCAAACAAGAAACTGGGGCAGCAGTTATGTTGTTTTTATGAAAAGAGTTTTGATTCTGAGAGTTGTAATAATTCATCCATTCAGAGTTATTGTGAATTTTTTTGATACCCTTTTCCTTTTAAGACCCCACACAAAAAAACCCATATGAGATGTTCGAAAAAGACCTCTCGATCAGTATCCGGGAAATGCCCAGTCAGGAAAGTAAAAACCAAGAGTAACACATTGATCCCCAACAGAAAGGGAATAAGCTGAAGGAATTGATAGCCAAAAGAATCCCCAGTGAAGAGAACCTTATCGGTGCCTTTCCAATCTCCAACGAAAGCTGAGAAAAAATAAAATGAGAGAGTCTTATCGGTGAAAACCTTCACAGGCACCATAAGGCGACGAAAGCTGAGAAGAAACAAAAATGAGAGAGTCTTATCGGTGAAAACCTTCACGGGCACCATAAGGCGACGGGAGTTGAGAGAAATGAGAGAGTCTCATTAGTGAAAACCCCTCGAAGGGCACTATGAGGCGACAAGATAGAGTGGCACAAAAGGACCCGCATTTGACAAAGAGTCGTGCATCTGTTCATCCTCAGCAAATGAGACCATCAGAAGATGGATTGATACAAATAGACTGGGTTGATTAATCCGCAATACACGACGTGATCGTTGGGACCGGTTATACCATTCAGATAAGTTCCTTTTTGTTTTTTGCAACATTTGTTCAGAAAGCTTCTTTCTTTTTCTATATTTTCAGTTTTCTTTGTTTAAAGGTTTTTATCCAAGTCTATCTTGAGAAAGACTTTTCAGAGCTTACTATCAGTTGCCGAATTGGTGCGAAGCAAAACGAGGGTAGGACAGACCAAATTGGTCTGGAATGTCAAGAAATGGAGAAGACCTGAAAGACGCAGTCGAAAAATCATGGACCAAGTTCCAAAAGAATCCCCTGCGAATTTTCAAGATATGCAAATAACTCCGAAAAATTATCAACTGATTCCCAAGGTGATCGGACAATATAAAGCGGAGAAGGAAAAAGGAAAATGCATCCCTAGCTGATGACATTTCTATCTCCAGCGATATTAAAGGAAAATCAAACCTTTTGAAGAAAGTGATTTTGAGTCTCACCAGCAAGTTTTAAAACATAGAAAAGGGAAGGGATAAGTGGAAAAACCATCCCCCAGCAGAAATATCATTCCCAGCAAATAACATCATCCCCGACAAGTTTCGGGAACTTAGAACAAAAGAAGGAAAAGCCATCCCCGGCAGGAGTGGCACGACCATTCACCGCATATTAAACTAACGAATTTTCTTTGATTTGAAGCAGATGAAAGGAAATGTCGATGATAGAAGAATTACATACCGCAAGGAATATTACCAAAACTGGGGCAGAAAATTTTCGCCATTGTCAAAAAAAATTTCAAAGAAAACAAGGACATCAATTAGAGAGATTTTAAATTGAAGAAATCAGGAGCCCGCCTGTAGAATGGAGGTGTTATTTTTAAGTTGAAGAAATTAGGAGCCCGCCTGTAGAATGGAGGTTGTTATTTCAAGTTGAAAAAGTAAGGAGCCCGCCTGTAGAATAGAGGTGTTATGTTATTGAAGAAGTCAGGAGCCCGCCTGTAGAACAGATGTGTTATTTTCAAGTTGAAAAAAAATCAGGAGCCCGCCTGTAGAAAGGAGGTGTTGTTTTTAAGTTGAAGAAATCAGGAGCTCGCCTGTAGAATGGAGGTTGTTATTTCAAGTTGAAAAGGTCAGGAGCCGGCCTGTAGAACAGAGGCTGTTATTTCAAGTTAAAAAAGTCAGGATGCCCGCATGTAGAAAAGAGGTGTTATTTTTAAGTTGAAGAAATGAGGAGCCCGCCTGTAGAATGGAGGTGTTATTTTTAAGTTGAAGAAAATCAGGAGCCCGCCTGTAGAATGGAGGTTGTTATTTCAAGTTGAAAAGGTCAGGAGCCCGCCTGTAGAACAGAGGCTGTTATTTCAAGTTAAAAAGGTCAGGATGCCCGCCTGTAGAACAGAGGTGTTATTTTTAAGTTGAAGAAATCAGGAGCCTGCCTGTAGAATGGAGGTTGTTATTTCAAGTTGAAAAAGTCAGGAGCCCGCCTGTAGAACAGAGGTGTTATGTTATTGAAGAAGTCATGAGCCCACCTGTAGAACAGAGGTGTTATTTTCAAATTAAAGAAATCAGGAGCCCGCCTGTAGAATGGAGGTGTTATTTTTAAGTTGAAGAAATCAGGAGCCCGCCTGTAGAATGGAGGATGTTATTTTTAAGTGGAAGAAATCAGGAGCCCGCCTGTAGAATGGAGGTGTTATTTTTAAGTTGAAGAAATCAGGAGCCCGCCTGTAGAACAGAGGTGTTATTTTCAAATTAAAGAAGTCAGGAGCCCGCCTGTAGAACAGAGGTGTTATTTTCAAATTAAAGAAGTCAGGAGCCCGCCTGTAGAATGGAGGATGGTATTTTCAAATTGAAGAAATCAGTAGCCCGCCTGTAGAATGGAGGAGTTATTTTCAAATTGAAGAAATCAAGAGCCCGCCTGTAGAATGGAGGTGTTATTTTTAAGTTGAAGAAAGCAGGAGCCCGCATGTGAGAACGGAGGTTGTTATTTTTAAGTTGAAGAAATCAGGAGCCCGCCTGTTAGAACGGAGCTTGTTATTTTTAAGTTGAAGAATTCGGGAGCCCGCCCGTAGAATGGAGGTGTTATTTTCAGATTGAAGAATTCGGGAGCCCGCCCGTAGAACAGAGGTGTTACTTTTCAAGTTTTGAAGGTTGAAGTCGGGAGTCTCACCCGTAAAATAGAGGAATACATTTCAAGTTGAAATCAGTAAAATGAAGTATTACAGTAATATTGTCAAATTAAAGAAGTCAGGAGCCCGCCTGTAGAACAGAGGTGTTATTTTCAAATTTGAAGAAATCAGGAGCCCACCTGTAGAATGGAGGATGTTATTTCAAGTTGAAGAAATTAGGAGCCCGCCTGTAGAATGGAGGATGTTATTTCAAGTTGAAGAAATCAGGAGCCCGCTTGTAGAATGGATGTGTTATTTTTAAATTGAAGAAATCAGGAGCCCGCCTTTAGAATGGAGGATGTTATTTCAAGTTGAAGAAATCAAGAACCCCCTGCGTAACAAGCTTTAAATCAAGGAAGTCGTGTCACCAGCAGCAAGAACAAAGCTGAAGATATATATAAGAGTTTACAATTCATGTACCATAATTTAGTCTAGCTTCTTATTTTATTTTTGACGGTGTAATAAGGAGTTCAGTAAAGCAGTGGTAACAGCATGCAGCACCAGTAACAGCAATATCACAACAGTCATGGTAGTCCCAGCTACCAAAACTTTCCGAACTACATTGACCTGATTCCTGTTTAGCCCAGGATATGTAGGAAATCTTTTGAAGCAAAGGTTCGGTCAAGTCTTTTAAAAAAAATGCTTCACACGGAGTTCTCAAAACGGGCAAAAATCGCTCGTATCCGCTCACTTATCATTGCACAAAAACTGTTCGTGTTTACGCGCAAAGAGGGGCAGCTGTGAGCACGTGATTTTTGCCCTATGAGAGAAATACTCCCAAAGATTCAAAATAAAATAATTTTTAGTTTTCTTGCAATTGTTGTGAATTTTGTGTTATTTTCTTGTATTACTTGCATTTTTATCTCTGCCCATTTGCTTGTTTAAATAAATAAAATATACAAAAATATGCTGCATTTGTATACGAATTCAAGTTTACAATTAAGTTTATTCTTTTTTCGGAAAATGAAAAGTCATGAAAAACATGTGGTTTTTGAATTTTTAAGCATTTAATGTCCAAATCGTTAATTTTATTTTATTAATGTTTAATTTTGTGTGATGATTATTATTAGGAGTTAATTAGTATTTTAAGATAATTCTAGGTTTTATAATTTAGTCATAGCACAATTGGGATGCTTTATGATAAATGTTCAATTGCAAAGTATGAGTGAATACTCCGTTGACTCGTTAGATTGAGAACACTCTTTGCTATTTAAACCTTTTGTTCAATCTGGTTTTACTCGGTAGAATAAAACGGGACATGTTGTCTATGTTGCTTCACTTCTGTTTAACATGGAATTATCCCAATACGAAGTAAAATTTGAAAGGAGGCACCTTTTAGTCTGTGGAACTGACTGCAAATAAGCTTTGCAGGGTTGTTTTTACTATTCATACTGACACGCGATAATGAAAGGAGGGAAGTTGCGATGATAAAAGGAGGGAAGTTAAGTAAGGCATTTATGCTGTTAAGGCCTTTTGGATTAACCACTCAAAAAAGGTTAAAAACGTACCCAAACCAGGTGTTTAGACCAAAATCTTACTGTTCTACCGAGGCTACTTCATAAATTAAGGTGATAACGTGTCTAATTAACTATGATTTTGGTGATAAAATTGTAGGTTAAAACATGTATCATGTATTCATTTGAGTAGTGTAAATATCCAGAGGGGGATGCATTGTGTTACCAGCTTCATGTGAAACCATTACTTTTGTCGTTGAGCACATGTGTAATAATTCACTAAAATTGCATTAAATAGTGTATATGAACCCATAATTGAAGATACAATGCGCTCAATACTAAAAACCTTAAACGTTGAATATATAGAGCCTAAATTTTGAATCCGCCTCTATAAACATCAGGTGCGGCAAAGTTTTACCGAAAAAAGAAAGGGCCTTTTCAACTTATTATTTCGTGTCATGAGCTGCACATTCTCATAAGTACTATAGCTGTGTGACACTTTGCGAGAGTTCAGATGCTCTTGTTTCTGTGACTGTGCTAGTGAAGTGACATACCTTAGTGTTGGACCTGTAAAGGATGACCGGAAAGGAGAAGGAAAAAGAACTTCATGCTGAATTCTTCCTTGTATGGAATACAAAAATGAAAATAGCTTGTTAATTAGGCTCTCGCGCTGCTGAGGATTTTGGTACCATTAATCTTTTCATTTGCTGATAATTGTGGTACCATTAATCTTTTCATACTACCATTAACCCTGAACCTTTGGCCACATCCAAAAATTTATGGCCTGGGATTTAATATTGTACTTGGTTGTGATATTGACTTCTCAATATGACTCAACTGTTACATTTGCGCAATAGATATTTTTCTGATCAGATAGTTATTGCGATCAACTACAACATAGTGGTAATTCAAAATGCTTCTTATATTTACAGGGTATATTTGTCCCAACCTGCTAGTGATTATGGAGGTTCTTGTATTTCCGGCTCAAGCTTATTGCCCTTCTCAAAAGCCTGTGTTGTCAGCGAGGCTGTAGTTACTCCGTCCGCGCCGAAACATGCTATACAGGCATTTAGGTTTCTTAGTGAAACTCCTGCAGCTCAGGTTTTCTGCTTTGTCATTTACGTTATAAAGCTACATTTTTATCAAATTATTTTGGCCGACTAGGCCGTATTGTACAAGTAAACACCCAAAATGTGTCATTTTCATAAGATTATTTTACAGCATATCGCATTTCAATATCTACTATACTGATGAATTTGTCCTGCAGGAAATATAGTAAAACATAGCGATCAAGCCGAGCTATTGCAAATTATAAATCTCATAGTTTTCTTTGAGTGCATGTTTTTAGTATTATTAATTAATAAAAGAAAAGAAAAAATATATAGAAAAACAAATTCGGAACTGGGCCAGGATTAAGTCTAATTTGTGGCCAAATGTTTTAGCCCAAAAAGATCCGGTCCAAATATTTTTTAAATTGATAAAATCTCAGTCGTTCATTTCCTCAGATCCAACGGTTGAGATTATTAACGAATTTTTTAATGGTTAATTAATATGAGAGACTTGATCTCAACCGTCCAATCCATATGATCCTACGGAGGAGACCCGTGGCCTCATATGGGTCAATACGGCATCGTTTGATTGGGTCAAACCCTGATCGTTGATCATCAAAGATCCAACGGCCAAGATCGCTTTGAGGACTCCGGGTATATAAGGCTTTGGTCTCAGTAGAGACCAGCCATTATACACTCCACAAACCCTAGCCGCCACAAACCACTCTTTCTTCTTTCTTCTTCAACCTTCCAATAACACCCGCCGGAATGTTTCCCAGGAACAACCGCCAGGCAGTAATCCGGGAGCCACGCCTCCCCGACTACGTTTTCTTTGCCATTATGTTCTTTTTCTTCTTCTGTGTGTATATGTATATATGTTTATTATATATATATAATGAAGCAGGTCGACTGATCGTTGTCTCAATCCGGTTAGTCGATTTCAAATTTTTGTTCTTGTCCATATTTTGTTAGAATTTTTAGATCCGAAATTATTGTACAGATCCTCCTATTTGTTCGATTTTCTTAATTATTATTCGCATTTTTCGTCCAGACATGTTTACTTGTTAATATATATATATATATATATATATATATATATATATATATATATATATATATATATATATATATATATATATATATATATATATATATATATATATATATATATATATATATATATATATATATATATATATATATATATATTTGCATTTGAATTTAGGATTTAATTAAGTAATTTTGGTTATTTTTGCATTTTTAGTCAAATTGTGTAGTCTGATGTTTAATTGTTTGTGAATAATTACTACTTAGAGTTAATTGATATTTTTAGGATAATTCGGTCGAGAATTAATTTGGGATTGTGTTTTTATTTTTATTAGAAAGAAAAATTGAAGAAAACAAATATAAAAATTATAGTTTGAAAATAAATAAAGAATGGAGAAGTCAAAATTGGGCCAAATCTTGAATTAATCCTCAAGCCCAAACCAATTTTACTTTGAACCCAACCAAATAACCCTTACCCAGTCCAAATGTCAATTCCGGATCCAGCCCAGAGAAGTATGTGACATGTATTTGCCTTGGTCCAATCCCGACCGTCCGT
The DNA here is from genome assembly GCA_032618575.1 of Nicotiana noctiflora. Lineage (NCBI taxonomy): Eukaryota > Viridiplantae > Streptophyta > Magnoliopsida > Solanales > Solanaceae > Nicotiana > Nicotiana noctiflora. Next base: position 16,948 of record JASVEL010012779.1, read on the forward strand.
TATCCTTGATCTAACGGCCCAGATCGATTCTTGCATTTTTGATATACCAAAGACCCCAAAACCCTAAATTATCTTTCTTCTTCTTCTCCTATTCTAAAACAGCCGCACACCCCAGCTCCCTCAACTAGAAACAGCTGGCCAGCCACCTCGCAGACCCGCTGTCTCGCCGGCCAACCACGCTGTCAGCCGCCAATAACCCTAACATACCCCTCCACTGTCGCCATTTCTGGCGACCACTTTCCTCCATCGCCACCGTTCAACCAGTCACCAACAGTCCACCGGCGGTACCCCAAACGACCAGCGACAACCGTCGCCCAGCCTCCAAAAAGACCCTCCCCTTTCGTCCATCATCTTCTTCACGCCATCCCGATCTTCTTCTCCAAACAACATGCCGCCAGCCCGATTCCCATCAATGATGCTCCTCCGTATTCTTCGTTACTGCTGCACCGGAAGGTGATAGATCCAGTGAGAAATATGGCGAATCACCAAATAATAGTAAACAATCGAACACCAGCGTAAAACAACCCTTGTCACGTATCGTCCAAGCTCAATCGAGAAATCTGGTGAACCAGTATTTTGCAATGTTCGTTTTGAGTCAGCCGAGGTCGATTCCGATCAAGTCTTGCTGCCATTCAAGGTTCATGTGCACTTCCTGTTTGACGATTTTATTTCCGTCCTAAGCCCGTTTTTTTTTCAATCAAAGTTTTTTTTGAGATAATTAAGGGCTACTTCTATCTTTCTTTGCTTCACAACATATCATGCCATTATTATTTCGTGTATGCCTTTAATGTGCTTGGTCGATTGTCTGATTTAACATTTTTGTTGCTTTGTTTGTTATGGAATACCTAATAGTACTTGTTCACTGCATTTGTTCAATTGTTATTCTTCCTCTACTTGATGAGCTTTTTCTGGACAGAATCGACGCCTTCTTTAGATTGTTGCAAGATCTTAACAACCAGCCTCTTATTCACTTGCTTGTTAGAATGTGTATCCTTCTCCCCGAGATTAGTGATTCAACATGGTCTTAGGGGCTGTTGTTAAGACTCAAATAATTGAATAGGGGGTTCTTTTTATTATTAATTAAAGGGGTAGGTATTTTAGGGTTGAAATAAAATGGGTCTAGTTGGACTTTAAGGGGTGGGAATTGGACATATTTTGAATTTTAAAGAATTTTAAATTGAAAAAAAGGGTGCTGGTTTTTGTATATAAGACACATACGGGCATAAGTGAAGGAAGGACTGAGACTGAAAAAAAAGAGAGAAGAGAACATACGAATAGAAAAAGAAAAGAGCAAACAGTGAGAAAAAAAGATAACATTTACACTTGAGAGGTCTTGAATACTAAAAAAACAAGTGAGAATTTGAGAGTTGAGAATTATTTTAGTTGCCTGTTTTTTGGTGCTGATGCTTATTGCAATTAGAAAATTTTAACTTGTTTTAAAATCTGTTACTGGGTTTGCTCGTTGCTATTGTTGCACTGCTGGAATTATTGCTCATATTGATTATTTTCCTCTCATCTTCCTGTTAAGGTATTCCCATGGACATCAGTCAAGGCATAGTCAAAGTTTGGACCTGACATTTGATTATGTATTAATAATATTCGTGTTAAATTTCTGAGTTGTTTATTTTATGTTTTGTGTTTAAGATTAAGGATGTACTTTATATAACTATTTGACTGTTGTACCTCGTTAAGTTTTTCTCCTTTATTATAAATTTAGTATGTCAAGTATGAGTTAATAGCCATAATATGTAGTGTTAATAATAGTAATTTAATTAATTTGTTCAGTAATTTAGATCTAACAAATCGATAAATATTCATAGTTTTGTTTTACGACCGATTTAGATTAATATTACGATTATATATACGTTTCGCGTAATATAATTATAAACATCTTTATTAATTTGGAATATGCGTTTGCGCAATTTCGATTAAAAATTTCTTAATAATAAAAATAGGATGTGGTTTACTAATTAACTTTAGTTTTTATAATTTATTAAAAGCGAGATTAATAGTAAGTTTCAATTAATTCATTCGCGGCTTTTAACTGTTATTAGTAAAGTATTCCGTATAATTGCAAAAAAAGAGGAGTCAGTAACATATACTGGGTTTCTGTCACGACCCAAGTTCACCAATCATGAACATGTCGTGATGGCACCCAGTCCCCATGACTAGGTAAGCCTAACACGTTGCGGAATATACCAGTTTATGAATATTTAATAAAAATTAGCGGAAAATAAGATAAAAGGGGATGTAATCCGTGCCGCTTGGCACATACACCCGTCAAATACACTATATAAAACACCACCAAGAATCCGGAATCCCACGGGTAACACAGACTAAAAGAGAACATACAACTGTAGCTCTATGTGTAAAGAGTATCTAACAATGGAATGAAGGAAAACATCTGCTAGCACTAATAGAATAGAAGGAAGGCCTCCGGATCCGCGGACGTAGCGGATCATACCTCGAGGTCTCCCAAAGCGCTGCTGAATCACCTGATATAAGCCTGTCCTGATGTACCAGGATCTGCACAACAAAAGTGTGCAGAAGAGTAGCATGAGTACACCACGGCGGTACTCGGTAAGTGCCAAGCCTAACCTCGATGGAGTAGTGACGAGGAAGGTCAGGGCCCTACTGAGAGAAACAATAACATTATGATATTAACAATATTAAGCAGTTTAAATGATAATAATTCCGAAATAACAACAATAAAGTGATTACTGCAACCGTCTATAATTAAATAACAGCAAGTAACAAACTCAATCAATAACTCAGGATCTTCGAGAATTGAACCCACAGTCCCTACCAATAACTCAGGATCTCCGGGAATTGAACCCACAGTCCCTACCAATAACTCAGGATCTCCAGGAATTGAACCCGCAGTCCCTACCAATAACTCAGGATCTCCGGGAATTGAACCCGCAGTCCCTACCAATAACTCAGGATCTCCGGGAATTGAACCCGCAGTCCCTACTAATAACTCAGGATCTCCAGGAATTGAACCCACAGTCCCTACCAATAACTCAGGATCTCCGGGAATTGAACCCGCAGTCCCTACCAATAACTCAGGATCTCCGGGAATTGAACCCGCAGTCCACAAACGCAAACACAATCAGTAAGAGGAAAAGCACAGAGAAATATGTAACAAATAACTACAATTTACACCAAACTAGCATCGACAAGTTCAGGAAGTTCAAGTTAGACAAGTAGGCACTTAGACAGATAATCCTATCTAATCATGCTTTTCTAACGAATATCAGGTAAGTATTACAATGTAATCAATTAAATAAAAAGAATATGACAATTTGAGCAGTTCAAGAAAGGTGATTTTCAAATAATCTGCGCATGTACACGCCCGTCACCTTGCATACAAGGCTTTAAATCAACACATAATATCCTAGAGGAGAAGGTTCCCCCACGCAAGGTTAGACAAGTCACTTACCTCAATTCCGGTACAAAACCGCTAAGAAACGACTCTGTTGCCACGAGTATCCGACTCCGAGTGGCTCAACTCTATCCAAATAAATTGCATATTGTAAATAATAATTCAAGTAATTTATTCTACAATTAAATTCTAATCTAATACGAAAAATTATGAAAAATGACCAAGATCACACAAACATCGATGAAGCTCGATTTCTAAAAGACGGCGTTTTTAGCCATACATATCCGAAATTCGCCCCTTAATGATACTACGATGATCCAATATAGTTATGTAACTTCAATCTACAATTCAACATTCAATAGGGCCAATATTGATCATAAATTCCATAACTTATGCTATTTAGGCATATTATCAAACAACTTGTAGGCATGGTTATTTTCACCTCATAATTATAGTATTGGTTCTTCCAACTGTTTTGTTTGTTGATTTTCTCTCTCTTTTCCTGAGCCGAGGGTCGGCCGGAAACAGCCTCTCTACCCTTTCGGGTAGGGGTAAGGCCTGTGTACGTATTACCCTCCCCAGACCCCACTTTGTGGGAACATACTGGGTAGTTGTTGTTGTTGTTGTTGTTGTTGTTGTTCCAACTGTCACCATTAACAAACAATTCATCTCACCATCATTCCTAACCAATTTATAACTTCCAAATACACATGTATGACCATCCATTCACACCCAACCAACAAAATTCCATCAAATAAACACATTTAAATCCCTACCATGTTCATGTATTTAAATTGGGAATTTATGACTTCCAATTACCATGCCATAAGTTGTAATACCTGATTCATACTCATATTCCCATAATATATCCATATATATAAGTCTAAGGTGTAGGATTTACCTTTTGGAAGAAATCTTGCAAAACCCCCTTTTGAGCTCTTGAAGGAATTTCTTGAAAATATAAAGATTTTTATGATTAATCCATGTTAATATAAGTGTTTAGGAGTAGTAATCAACTCAAAATACTCCAAAAATCTTACCTTGGATCATAGAAATGAAGAGTAGGACGGATTCCTCTTGAGAGAGCAAGCCCTTGCCCCAAAAATGACTTTGGAACTCTTTATACCCGATCTTGGGGTATTTAGGGGCCTGCTACTAGCGCGCCCGCGCTAATTAGCGCGGGTTGAGGCAAAAAATAATCCATTAGCGCGGGCTACTAGCGCTCCCGCGCTAAGGCCGTGCTACTGACACATGCCCAGAAAAATGGTCATCACTTTCTGTATACACCTCCAAATGACGAACGATTTATTGCGTTTGAAACTAGACTCAAAGGGATTTAATTTGATAGGTTGCAGATCACATAACTCTTTATATAACGGGAGATATGATCGTTTAAAGTGAGGTCTTGTGCACACTCATTTACATCTTCGCCTATTATGAAGTTTTCCAACTTCAAAAGTTTCCGTTAACCATCCGAAATCACCCCGAGGCCCCCGGACCTCAACCAAAAATACTAAAACCTCCTAAAGCATCATGCAAACTTGTTCCAATCATCGACATGCATCAAACAACGCCAATACCATCAAATTACATCGAATTCAAGCTTAAGTCCTTCTAAAACTTCCAAAACACGCATTTAATCAAAACCCGACCAAACAACGTCCGAATGACCTAAAAATTTGTAGACATATCCAAAATCACATAATGAAGCTACAGAAATTGTCGGAATTCCATTCCGACCCCCGGATCAAAATCTCACCTATCGTTCGGATTCGCCAAATTTGAAACTTCGGCATTTCAAGCCTAATTGAGCTACGGACCTCATAAAAACATTCCGAATGCGCTCCCAACCCCAAAATCACCTAACGGAGCTAATGGAACCATCGGATTTCCATTCCGAGGTCAGCTTAATGCTATTCCAAATACGGGGCATTTTTCGACTATAAGGCTCTCATTTAGGGACTAAGTGTCCCGAAACGCTTCAAATTCTATAACCGAACCTCCCGGCGAACTACAATAGCAGAGATGAACTTAGGGAAATAGTTAGATTGGGGATCGGGGCATAATTTTCAAAAACGATGTGTTGGGTCGTTACATCTTCCCACACTTAAAAGATTCGTTCGTCCTCGAACGAGCATAGAAAACATACCTGGAGTGGTGAAGAGATGGGGGTACTAGTTGCGCATATCTTGCTCGGTCTCCCAAGTCGCCTCCTCGGCCGGCTGACCCCGCCACTGAACCTTTACTGAAGCGATGTTCTTTGACCTTGGCTTCCTGACTTGCCTGTCCGGGATGGCCACTAGCTCCTCAACATAAGGCAGATCCTCGTATAGCTGAACAGAAGTGAAACCCAACATGTCCGACTCCGAGTGGCTCAACTCTATCCAAATAAATTGCATATTGTAAATAATAATTCAAGTAATTTATTCTACAATTAAATTCTAAGCTAATACGAAAAATTATGAAAAATGACCAAGACCACACAAACATTGATGAAGCTCGATTTCTAAAAGACGACATTTTTAGCCATACATATCCGAAATTCGCCCCTTAATGATACTACGATGATCCAATATAGTTATGTAACTTCAATCTACAATTCAACATTCAATAGGGCCAATATTGATCATAAATTCCATAACTTATGCCATTTAGGCATATTATCAAACACCTTGTAGGCATGGTTATTTTCACCTCATAACTATAGTATTGGTTCTTCCAACTGTCACCATTAACCAACAATTAATCTCACCATCATTCCTAACCAATTTATAACTTCCAAATACACATGTATGACCATCCATTCACACCCAACCAACAAACTTCCATCAAATAAACACATTTAAATCCCTACCATGTTCATGTATTTAAATTGGGAATTTATGACTTCCAATTACCATGCCATAAGTTGTAATACCTGATTCATACTCATATTCCCATAATATATCCATATATATAAGTCTAAGGTGTAGGATTTACCTTTTGGAAGAAATCTTGCAAAACCCCCTTTTGAGCTCTTGAAGGAATTTCTTGAAAATATAAAGATTTTTAAGATTAATCCATGTTAATATAAGTGTTTAGGAGTAGTAATCAACTCAAAATACTCCAAAAAGCTTACCTTGGATCATAGAAATGAAGAGTAGGACGGATTCCTCTTGAGAGAGCAAGCCCTTGCCCCAAAAATGACTTTGGAACTCTTTATACTCGATCTTGGGGTATTTAGGGGCCTGCTATTAGCGCGCCCGCGCTAATTAGCACGGCTTGAGGCAGAAAATAATCCATTAGCGCGGGCTACTAGCGCTCCTGCGCTAAGGCCGTGCTACTGACACATGCCCAGAAAAATGGTCATCACTTTCTGTATACACCTCCAAATGACGAACGGTTTATTGCGTTGGAAACTAGACTCAAAGGGATTTAATTTGATAGGTTGCAGATCACATAACTCTTTATATAACGGGAGATATGATCTTTTAAAGTGAGGTCTTGTGCACACTCATTTACATCTTCGCCTATTATGAAGTTTTCCAACTTCAAAAGTTTCCGTTAACCATCCGAAATCACCCCGAGGCCCCCGGGACCTCAACCAAAAATACTAAAACCTCCTAAAGCATCATGCAAACTTGTTCCAATCATCGACATGCATCAAACAATGCCAATACCATCAAATTACATCGAATTCAAGCTTAAGTCCTTCTAAAACTTCCAAAACACGCATTTAATCAAAAACCCGACCAAACGACGTCCGAATGACCTGAAAATTTGCAGACATATCCAAAATCACATAATGAACCTACAAGAATTGTCGGAATTCCATTCCGACCCTTGGATCAAAATCTCACCTATCGTTCGAATTCGCCAAAATTTCTTACTTCGGCATTTCAAGCCTAATTAAGCTACAGACCTCATAAAAACATTCCGAATGCGCTCCCAACCCCAAAATCACCTAACGGAGCTATTGGAACCATCGGATTTCCATTCCGAGGTCGGCTTAATGCTATTCCAAATACGGGTCATTTTTCAGCTATAAGGCTCTCATTTAGGGACTAAGTGTCCCGAAACACTTCAAATTCTATAACCGAACCTCCCGGCGAACTACAATAGCAGAGATGAACTTAGGGAAATAGTTAGATTGGGGATCGGGGCATAATTTTCAAAAACGATCTGTCGGGTCGTTACATCTTCCCACACTTAAAAGATTCGTTCGTCCTCGAACGAGCATAGAAAACATACCTGGAGTGGTGAAGAGATGGGGGTACTAGTTGCGCATATCTTGCTCGGTCTCCCAAGTCACCTCCTCGGCCGGCTGACCCCGCCACTGAACCTTTACTGAAGCGATGTTCTTTGACCTTGGCTTCCTGACTTGCCTGTCCGGGATGGCCACTAGCTCCTCAACATAAGGCAGATCCTCGTATAGCTGAACAGAAGTGAAACCCAACATGTCCGACTCCGAGTGGCTCAACTCTATCCAAATAAATTGCATATTGTAAATAATAATTCAAGTAATATATTCTACAATTAAATTCTAAGCTAATACGAAAAATTATGAAAAATGACCAAGATCACACAAACATCGATGAAGCTCGATTTATAAAAGACGGCGTTTTTAGCCATACATATCCGAAATTCGCCCCTTAATGATACTACGATGATCCAATATAGTTATGTAACTTCAATCTACAATTCAACATTCAATAGGGCCAATATTGATCATAAATTCCATAACTTATGCCATTTAGGCATATTATCAAACACCTTGTAGGCATGGTTATTTTCACCTCATAACTATAGTATTGGTTCTTCCAACTGTCACCATTAACCAACAATTCATCTCACCATCATTCCTAACCAATTTATAACTTCCAAATACACATGTATGACCATCCATTCACACCCAACCAACAAAATTCCATCAAATAAACACATTTAAATCCCTACCATGTTCATGTATTTAAATTGGGAATTTATGACTTCCAATTACCATGCCATAAGTTGTAATACCTGATTCATACTCATATTCCCATAATATATCCATATATATAAGTCTAAGGTGTAGGATTTACCTTTTGGAAGAAATCTTGCAAAACCCCCTTTTGAGCTCTTGAAGGAATTTCTTGAAAATATAAAGATTTTTAAGATTAATTCATGTTAATATAAGTGTTTAGGAGTAGTAATCAACTCAAAATACTCCAAAAATCTTACCTTGGATAATAGAAATGAAGAGTAGGACGGATTCCTCTTGAGAGAGCAAGCCCTTGCCCCAAAAATGACTTTGGAACTCTTTTTACCCGATCTTGGGGTATTTAGGGGCCTGCTACTAGCGCGCCCGCGCTAATTAGCGCGGGTTGAGGCAGAAAATAATCCATTAGCGCGGGCTACTAGCGCTCCCGCGCTAAGGCTGTGCTACTGACACATGCCCAGAAAAATGGTCATCACTTTCTGTATACACCTCCCAAATGACGAACGGTTTATTGCGTTGGAAACTAGACTCAAAGGGATTTAATTTGATAGGTTGCAGATCACATAACTCTTTATATAATGGGAGATATGATCGTTTAAAGTGAGGTCTTGTGCACACTCATTTACATCTTCGCCTATTATGAAGTTTTCCAACTTCAAAAGTTTCCCTTAACCATCCGAAATCACCCCGAGGCCCCCGTGACCTCAACCAAAAATACTAACACCTCCTAAAACATCATGCGAACTTATTACAATCATCGACATGCATCAAACGACGCCAATACCATCAAATTACATCGAATTCAAGCTTAAGTCCTTCTAAAACTTCCAAAACACGCATTTAATCAAAAACCCGACCAAACGACGTCCGAATGACCTGAAAATTTGCGGACATATCCAAAATCACATAATGAAGCTACAGAAATTGTCGGAATTCCATTCCGACCCCCGGATCAAAATCTCACCTATCGTTCGAATTCGCCAAAATTTCAAACTTCGGCATTTCAAGCCTAATTGAGCTACATACCTTATAAAAACATTCCGAATGCGCTCCCAACCCCAAAATCACCTAACGGAGCTAATGGAACCATCGGATTTCCATTACGAGGTCGGCTTAATGCTATTCCAAATACGGGCCATTTTTCAACTATAAGGCTCTCATTTAGGGACTAAGTGTCCCGAAACGCTTCAAATTCTATAACCGAACCTCCCGGCGAACTACAATAGCAGAGATGAACTTAGGGAAATAGTTAGATTGGGGATCGGGGCATAATTTTCAAAAACGATCGGTCGGGTCGTTATATATATATATATATATAATTATATATAATTATGTATTTAATTTTATTATATGATTCCTTTGTATCAAATTTTATTAGGCAATATGTAAGCTAGTATTTAATCTAGCTAATGACGTCCATTAGCGATTAATTTCTTCAGTTTTAAAAAATTATTAATTCAATTTAATTAAAAAATGGTTAGTTTATTTTGATATATATCTTTTTATGTTATTTGTCATTTCGGATTTTAGTAATGCTTATTTATAAAAATATGACACGAGACGGGGTTTTAATTAATAGAAGTTTGCTAAATTAATTGTAAAAATTCGATCAAAAGTTTAATTATTTTGTTCAGCATGGGATAGTTGGTTTATTTTAATATATTACTTATACATGCCATATTTTATCAATAACTCGATTTTAGTAAGGCATGACATAATTTTCTTTTGTGTTAATTTAATTATAATTTGTCAGTTGCACCTATTTTAATACGTTCATTAAGTTATAATTCTAATCACATTGTTTAATAAAGAAGATTCGTTTCCTCTTGTTTTTTTTAATACAAATCCATAAAAATGTATCCATTTTAGGAATTTTCATATGACAATATAAGTTTCAATCTAGTTATGTTCAGTTTCTTTCGAATATTTAGTCGTCAAATTTTATCTTTTATTTACAAAATTTGAAATTTTATTTTATTTTATTTGTAATTTCGAAATTTTATTTTATTTTACTTATAATTTCTAAATTTTATTTTATTTTATTGGTAATTTCGAAATTGATTTTTTTATATATATTTTATTCGAAAAAATTGTTTTAAAAGTAATTTCTCTTCCAACAATGTCGGTTAATCTAGCAATTAGTGTGTTACATATTATTGACTCGTAATTAATTAGAATTTTTCTCTTTTAATAAATATTACCTAGATTACGGGACATGCCATTTAGCAAATTCCGCGGCTTTTCTCAAAAAATAATAATGCGTTAGTATCTTTAGGCGCGTATTTAATAATAATACCTCCCTAATCTCGGGTACACATTTATGTGACCCCAATCCAAATCTCAATGACGTCGGAATATATCAAAAATTGCGGACACATTTATGTGACGAAATTCGAGATATATTCTCACGACATCATATTTTTCTCCTAACAATTAAAACGGTTTGGAGTGGTAGTTTGCACATTAGTTCATATTTGTACTAAAATCAGATAATCAAGCCAAATATAACAGTTGAGCGACCGTGCTAGAACCACGGAACTCGGGAATGCCTAACACCTTCTCCCGGGTTAACAGAATTCCTTATCCGGATTTCTGGTACGCAGACTGTTAAATAGAGTCAAACCTTTCCTCAATTCGAGATTCAACCGGTGACTTGGGACACCATAAATCTCCCAAGTGGAGACTCTGAATCTCTCAATAAATGAATCCGGTTTTGATTGTCCTTTAATTGAAAAAAACTCTTTTTCTATATTTGTGCCCTCGCGGGCCTGCGCCAAAAGGAGGTGTGACAGTATTTAATAGCCTTGAATGTGATTTTTACCTTATTGACGCCTATTAATCTCATATCTAGGATGTATTATATTTAACTAGAATTTTCCCATTATCATCTTCTTTAATAAGTTTAACAAAAAGTCTTAACACTTTTTGGCCAAACAATTTGACCTCGTCTGTCGCAATTTTCTAGTTAAAATTTTAGTTTCAACTAGATCTAAAGAAAAACCATACAAAACTTTGCAAAATATCGTATTTCCTTATGTTCACAAATCTGACATGGCAAGCAATGGAGAAGAAAAGAGGAAGGCAATAGCTGACCTCACCGCCAATCTCCCCGACACCATTAATAAAGTGGTCGAAGCAGAGGGTAAAGACATAACGCCAAACACCTCTCCTAGGCAAAGCGGCTCACCTCCACCTGTCAGAAGCATCACGACCTCGCATGGAAAATGCGCCTTTACATCCCCGACATAAGACGCACCACCAATAGTGAAAAGTTACTTGAGGCATGGATGACAAGTATGCTAACCAGCGTCCTTGACAAGCCCGCTTGAAGGCCGATCAGGGAAGAAACAAGAGTTGATGTCGCATCAGTAATTGTCAAACAACACGCTCCCCCCGCATTTGGTATTACTCACAATGTTAGTGATGCAGGTAATGACACGCTCATATCTATTTTGAGGAAAATGGAGGAGATGGATAATTAGAACAAAAATGCTTCGTAACCAAATGGAAGAGCACCAAAAAAGGGTAGACAAAATACTAGGTGCCCCAAAACTTCTGCCAAAAAGATACGTCTGTCGGTTCGTTGAGCAACCATATAACGGCGAGGCTGCACCACACATCATACAAAATTCTGCCCTGCTTGAAAATATATGACGACACAACGGACCCAAAGGATCATGTTATCCACTATGTCAAAAGGAAATGATCTCGCAAAAGAACAAGTATCATCCACATTGCTAAAAAAGTTTGGAAAAATTGTAACGGGAGAAGCCCTAACTTGGTACTCATAGTTACCTGCCTACTCCATAAAACGTTCAAGGAAATGGCAGACAAGTTTGTCACTGCCCATGCCAGGGCTAAAAAAGCAGCAGTGGGGGTGAACGATATATTCACCATTAAGTAATCGTTTGGCGAAGGGCTCAGGGACTTCCTCGCCTGGTTCAACCATGTAAGAATGACCATTCCAAATGTATCCAAATGAATGGTCGTAGCCTCTTTCCAGAACATGCTAAGAAGATGTGGGTCATTGGCAACCAACAAATTGCTAAGCCGACTCATGAAATAGGCTCCAACCACTTGGGATGAGATACACAATGCCTACTGTATCGAGGTAAGAGCCGACGAGCACGATCTCAACAGACCTACCCAACGTGTGACCTTGGCCTAAGTGGAGTCAGGAAAGACCGGAGAAATGATAGCAGAAGGGATCTAGCGGGACACCGACCTAATCGAGAAAGATATTAGCCTTATGTCAGAGGCACCCTCATTCCACCACCAAGCCACGATGAAGGTCCATCCAGGCCTCGAATGAGATTTACCGAAATGAGAGAGGTATGCCCCATTTACTGTCAGCTCACAATTTTTGTGTCTCCCCCTTAGAAATCGTCTACGCACTGGAGAAGCTCGGCCCAAAAATGAAATGGCCACAAAAAATGAGATCCAACCCGAGCCCCAAAAAGTCAAAATGTCCTATACAAATTCCACTAGGAACGGGGTCATAAAATAGAAGAATACATCGCCCTAAAATAGGAGGTCATGAACATATTTCACCAAGGGAAGTTGAAAGAGCTGATGAGCGATCGTAGGAGGGCCAACTTCGCCTGATTGTGGGAAAAACACCAGGGATGCCCAAACCACTTTCCCTTGTTCGGACCATTCAAATGATCACTGGAGGAGGCGACTACACATCTATCCACAACGTGAAGTTCACCACCACACATAAACTCAAACGATCCATCACCCACGAATGGTATGAAGAACTCGAGGAAAGTATCATATTCGATAAGTCAAATACCCACGGTTTGGTCTTTCCTCACTATGAAGCTCTTGTCGCTACCTTATGTGTCTTTGATGCCGATGTAAAATGTATTATGGTTGATGATGGAAGCGGGGCGTTCATCATCCATCCTCTAGTTCTAACCCAAATGAAACTCGAATACAAAATAGTACCGCATTGCATCAAACTGACAGGCTTTAACAATGAAGTTGAGTAGACATCTGGAGAAAGCACACTGCCCGTCCTTGCCATCGATGTTACTTTGGAGGCCACATTTCATATCAGGACTAGGATACGGCATACAATGCCATCATAGGCCAACCATGGATACACGCCATGAAAGTCGCCCTCTCCATCTTATACCAAGTCATTAAATTTCCTATCCCTGGAAATATTCTGCATCCAAGGAGAGAAACGCACGGCCCAAGTATGCTACTACATTGCCCAAGACTGCACATACAACCAACAATTAAAAGGAAAGGTCGAGGACACATAACAATTAACAAAGTCAGGGTCAGATGGCGTTGAAAGGCAAAATGTCAACAGAGACACTGAATTCATAAAAGCAACAATATCAACCGTTGAGGACCTCATCCTCGTCCAACTAGATGACGCCGACCACAGCAAGAAAGCTTTTATCGGCCATGAACTCTAAGATCCAGGTAAATTTTGTGAAGTCTTAAAAAGTAACGTAGATCTATTTTCTTTTTCCCATGCATACATGCCAGGTATCCCGAAGGAGATAGCAACTCAGAAGTTGAACGTCGACCCGTTACCCCTTAATGAGGTAAATTAGACTACAATAAATGATGCGGTTCGCAAAGAGGTCAAAAAATTGTTAGTTAACGGCTCTATCAAAGAATTGAAATGAAGTAAAATGGGGGTGGGATGGGAATCATTAAGTTGCTCTTTGCGAACGTCATCCCTGGACCGCGAACGCTATGGTTAGGGAGGACAGACCATCTCGAACGCGAGCAGCTCTTCGCAGATGCAAATGCCCTTCTGGCCACAATGCATCGCAAACATGACAAGTCCATCACGAACGCGATAAAGACATGTCCAGTGTTTTAAATCAGACCTCAAAAATGGTACTTCTTCCCAAATTTCATATTTTATCTCTATAACTCAACCTAGGGAAACTTTTGAAGAGGGATGTCAAAACCAAATCATAGGGTTGTGTTCTCAATTTCTATCAATACCCATTAGATTTCTAGCCCTAAATCGTGTTCTTTTATGGTAGATTTAGGATTTTTGGGAACAATCAGGGATTTTGCAAATTTGGGAATTAATACCTCAATTTGGAGTCGTATTCCGAAAATAATTACATATTTGGGCTTGGGGGAGAATGGGTGAATGGTCCCAACCTCGAGTTTAGACCAAACGGGCGGGGTCGATTTTTGACTTTTTGGGAAAAATATTAGGAAACCTATATTATGTATTAAAATTGATTTACTTAGCAATAATTGATGTTATTAAGTTAATTATGACTAGATACGAGTGGTTTAGAGGTGGAAACTAGAGGGAAAACAGTAATTGAGGCTTGATTTTGGCCGTGGAATCTAGTTAAGTGTTGTGGCTAACCTTAGCTTGAGGGATTAGGTATTGTTGTGTCTATTTGCTATGTGTTTGGTTATTGAGTACGATGTATAGGTTAGGTGACGAGTACCTATACGTTATTGTCGGGTCATAACATGCGAGTGGGTCTTATTCTTATGATTTTTGTATTCTTTATTCATATGTTCATGCTTAAATTGGTCATTCTTCATGTTGAACAATTCTTATCGTGTTTTACTGGAATTGGATATATGTTGAGTAATTACTTGAAGTTGAGGTTGACATTGGGAAACTAAACACTGATATGGGGCTTGTTATTAATAATTCTACTTCCCGGTTGTTATTGTTTTGTTGTTTGGGTGAGGAAGAGTAAAATCACGAAGGGTGATGTCGTGCAGTTGTTTTTGTGTTTTCTTTATTGTTCCATTCTCATGATCTCGTACTCCCCTTAGTATGTTATTCCCCTCGCGTTAATATGTGCTTAATTTCTATTATCTATTATTACGCTCGTATATTTCTTAACTGCACATGTTTATATATAAGTCTGGTCTTAGATTCATCACTACTTCATCGAGGTTACGCTCGGCACTTACTAATACATGCGGTCGGTTGTACTGATATTATACTCTACACTTTCTTTGCAGATTTCGGTACTGGACCGTGTTGATCTGAGTTGGGATGCTACCTTCACTCCAACAGGAGACCCAAGGTAGATATACTGGCGTTCGCAGACCCTAAAGTCACCTTCCAGTTATCCTATTTTTCCTATTTTCCTTTAATTCGAGGACAATTGTATTTTCTTTCGGCCAGTATTTGTAGTGACTCTTAGAAGTTCGTGGATTATGATACAAGATTTTGGGTAGTCGTGTATTAGTGCTTAGGTTATTATGCATTTTGGCACTTCTTTACTCTATGTTGGTTTAAATATTATTATTTACTACTTTGGATAGTGGTTAGCAAATTAATTACTCGTCTTTTGGCTTTCCTAGCATTCTGAAAAGTTAGGCTCCATCGCGATCCCGATGGTAGAATATTCGGGTCGTAACAAAATCCATACTATGCAACAACAAACTAGGCATTGCAATTGTGACACTTGATACTCCCCAACTATGTTCGCAATCGCAAGGCTAGTGCTCGCAATTGCGACATCACAGCACCAGCACACCAGCAAGTTCAGTTTTTAGTCCAAACCATTCCGCGATATGCCCGAAACTCATCCGAGCCGTCGGGCTCCAAATCATACATCAACACAAGTCTAAAAATATCATAAAAACTCGTTTACACGATAAAAACACAAAATAACATCTAGAACTACGAACCGAACATCAAAACGCATGAATTTCAAAGTAAAGTATAAGAACTTTTAGAATTGCAACTAAGTGTTCGAATCATAACAAATCAACTCCAAATAACACCAATTTTGCAGAAAAGTTCTATATAGCACAACAAACATATTTCAAGTCCCAAAACCAAATTCATAACGCGATAGCCAAAAGCCAACCTGCAGTCAAACTTCTAAACCTCAAATTACCAATTTTCGAAAAAACCAACACAAATTAACCTATGTGTGATTTAAGTTACACTATTTTTATTATTCTCTATGTGTATATTTATTTTTGAGTCTAGATTTCTATTACTAATTTTATTTTTAAAAAATTATAATTAATGATGATAAGTTTGATTTTTAAGGATGACTTGAGGATGTAAATAATTTTCAGCATATATATATATATATATATATATATATATATATATATATATATATATATATATATATATATATATATATATATATATATGTTATGGGCGGCTTTCCAGTCATGTCTCATGGCCCCTTTGGGCGCGCCCCGTGGCGTCCTAGCAAGCCTCCCAATGTCTAGCGCCACGGACGGCCCTGTAGTGTTGGTCGCGCCAAGTGACAAGCGTACATGTGCCTCTATCGCCTCTGATTCCAAAGACAATGTTTGCTGACAACGGACCTGTTTCTTCCTTGTAGAAAATTAAGTCTTTTTCATTGTAAATATAGAGTAGTTTTATTCCATTTACTTCCATTGTGTTTCTCCGGCTTAGTCAAGTCTAGTCTTATAGCTTTGGTTTTTTTTAAGTATTATTAGGGGGATCAAGCAATCAAACTTTCAAGCAAGCAAACAATTCTCTGTACCGGTGTCTCTCCCCCTCAACACCGTGTTGTTTTTCTGTAATAGCTTTCATTAATGCAATCAAGCTTTCTTTCATTCTCAATTCTCATTTATGTTCTCTCAATTGCTCTTGACATTAGTTTTCCCGTACGAAACTGACAATCTCCTCTAGGGTACGGATGGGACCTCAGTTGGCAGACAGTAACTGCACTAACATTAATTTCTTAGTATTACGTCGCCATTCCAGAAATCTCTTGATGGCGCCGCGTAACAATAAGCATGACAATACCTATTTTCTATTTATTATTAAAAGGATGAAAACCTAGTGTATGTTTACTTATTTGTGGTAATCAATCAATAAAACTAAATTTTCGTACTCCCTCCGTTTAAATTTAATAAAACCAAATAAAACCACAAATGCGTGGCCCTCGCTTAATTTTTTCTTTTAAGATACTTAGAACTCGAGGCGTGCCATTTAGCGAATTTCCATGGCCCTTGCAAAGTTAAAAATGCGTAGTTGCTTTAGGCACATTATTTTAATAATACCACCTTCTTAAACTCGGGTGCACATTTATGTGATCCAAATCCAAATCTCAACGATGTTAAAATGTGTCGATAATCATGGGTACATTGATTGTGATGTGGGTTGAGATGCATTTTCATGATGTTGCAATTCTTTTATTAAAATAATGAATAATAATATTAAAAGCGGTTAAAAGTTAAAATTTACACATAAGTTAAAGCATGTTATAAAATCAGATAATTTAGCCCAAATATGACAATTGAGCGACCGTGCTAGAACCACGGAACTCGGGAATGCCTAACACCTTCTCCCGGGTTAACAGAATTCCTTATCCGGATTTCTGGTTTGCGGACTGTTAAATAGAGTCAAACCTTTCCTCAATTCGGGATTCAAACCGGTGACTTGGGACACCATTAATCTCCCAAGTGGCAACTCTGAATCTTTAATAAATGAATCCCGTTATGATTGTCCTTTAATTGGAAAAAACTCCTTCGCGCCCTCGCGGGTCCTGTAGAAAAAGTAGGTGTGACAAACTACATTTGTGTTCTTATATATAGAATTACTTTTTAAAGCTCTTAAAAGGAGTTGAAGAGAATGAACCATTGCGCCGTTTTCATCGCTCGCTCGGCTTGGCTTTGGATTTGGATATCGATCGATCAGATTATTTTTGGACAAAATTTATTTATTTAATTATTTAATAATTAATTAAATGCCATATCGTAAGTAGAATTAATACTAGTGTCGGTAGTACAGATTTCGTTATGTTTACTAACAGAATTTTCATTGAAGGTCTTGTCATTGATCACAACCAACTCCGCACCACTAAAAAGTAATGAGAGAGGGTCGCAATAGCTTTTACCCGATTTGTGGGTTGGGATCGTATCCATAGAGAGCTAGGATTTGAGTCTGGAATCTATTTAGCTTAGGATTGCATGTATGCTCTTAATTGGTCTTCTATTCGTTTTTGTTTTTTCTTCTTTATATTCTATTATGATCAAACTCAAAGTTATAATTTCAACTAAATTAGTCTAAGAGTAAATTGCTACAAGTTGTATCAATAGTATAAGAGGCCCTATGGTAGTGACCTTCACCTAGGTGACTAATTGACGGGTAATTGTATCTAAGGCACGATTGACATAATTGGGAAAATATGTTAAAACCGTTGCTCAATACTACCCACTCTACACCTCTCGGTAGAAAGAGTGGTTTAGCCCAATTGGCTCTCTCGAGACCATTTGGGTATGCATATTTGCTCGAGCAACCAGGGTTCAAGTCAGATAATTACTCTCTCGAGGTTTAACCCTTTAATTGGGACTATCAAATCTCAAGAAGAGCCAAGTCAACTTAGAACAAACTAGTGTTTACAAGCACTAATTCATAAATTAAATCATAAAATTAACCCAAATAACAAACACTCATACTCAATCTAACCTTAAATCACAACACCCATGAATTACCCATACTAGGGTTGAGCCACAACCCTAGCTAATGGGTTTATCTACTCATGCTTGAAGATAAAATAAGAGAAATAGATGAAAATAAAGACATATTAATTAATTACTAAAGTAAATACAAAGATTTAATAATTCAAACTAAGAAAAAGTGCCAAAAATGGCTAAGAAAGGTCTTCTCACGAGCGCAACTACAGTGCTAAAATATCTAATGCACTAAAATGGAAAAAAGTTCTATATATACTAAGTTGGAAAAACTGGACAAAAATGCCCCTGTGGGGTTAGTGCGGGCCGCACAAAATGGACTGCAGCCACACTAGGCTCTTGGACTTGAAATCTTGGCTCTTTGAACTCAGGCTCTGCAGACCGCACAGAATAGATCGCGGACGTAGAGTTTTCTAATGCGGTCCGCACAAACATGACCGCGGACCACGCTAGCTTACACCTTGGCAAATTATATCTCTCTAATTTTCTCTTCCGTGGACTGCACATAACTGTAGTGCGGTCGCGGAGCCTTCAGTGCGGACCGCACAATATCCACTGTGGCCGCACTACTTTGATACTTGATTTACTAGTCTCTGAATCTCCCTAGTGCGGACCGCACAAAGTGTAGTGCGGCCGCACTAGGCCTATTTGTCTTGACTTTGCCTTGTCTTTAGTAGTTGTGCGGATTTCACTCTTTTTTTGAGCTGATCTTTAACATCTCGTCACTTTTTTGCTCAAACTTGCAATCAAGCACAACTTATGAGCCTTTTGGGACTATTTTGTATGAATTTATGATCAAAGCGTAAGCAAGAAGGAGCATGAAACACGTCAAAATCCCTAGTTATCAACTCTCCCAAACTTAAGCTTTTGCTTGTCCTCAAACAAACAAAATAAGACCCATCCCTTAAGGGGAAATCCAAGAATTTTTAGCTATTCTAAAGTAACCTTAACTAGCATCAATTGAGACTAACAATTTCCCTCAAAACAGATTATTAGCAACATTTAACCTTTGAATAACAATGGATCAAGTGCGACACAAGAGCATCAAGATTTGACTCAACACATCAAAGAGCTCTTTCAGTTACTTTGGTCACTATGGAACCCAAACCCACACATCCTCAACTCTCCCTAAGAAAACCCGACTTTTAGAATGTTATCACGCAAAACAAGGTTAATATAAATTCACTCATCTCTCTCAAGGAAAGGCCACAAGTCCGGATCTAAGGACCATATGCTTGCCCCTTATGTGAGTATCCACTAATGTAAGCTTCATTCGACTCAAGATCATATAGGGGTTTGAAGGAGTCATTGGAAAGGCTTTTGGTTCAGGGTAGGACATATTTTTGTTCAATTAGGTTCCATTTTCCCTTAAGCACTTTTTTTGATTTATTTGCCACAATTCTCTTGACCCTTTGAGTCATTTTAATTATTTCTAAGGGTTAGAGAGACACATTCTCACTCTTTCTTATGCATTTGAAACCTTTTCTCCTTTTTTAACTTTCCACACTTTTCTTTCTTTGCTTTTCCTGAATCCCTTTGTAGTCTTCTTCATATTGAGCATTCAATTTGACTTTTTGCTTTTCTTTCTTTTTCATTGGAAACAGTCCCTCTGCCCTCTCGGGTAGAGGTAAGGCATGTCTACATATTACCCTCCCCAGACCCCACCTTGTGGGAATATACTGGGTTGTTGTTGTTGTTGTTGTTGCTTTTCTTTCTTTTTCATTGCCTTTCCTTTTCTTCAATTTTGTTCCTTTTTACCACTTTGTTGCAATTCTCATCTCTCCTCCCAAAATTATACTTTTGCCATGTGCTAAAGGAAAGATTTGGGTGCCAATAGAAGGTATCCTTTAGAACGATATAGGCTTGTATCATGGTTCTTGAAAGAAAAAGGTCTAAGGCTCAAAAGGGTTGACTAGGGATCTTATCAATGGTAGGATATGGAATTTTTCAAACTATCACTTGGATCAGGGAGATCCTATAGTCACATCTCAAGTCAAATTTTCAATTAAGATTTCGCCTCAAAAAAAATATTCAGGGCAAGTTCTAGACCATTGGCTCAGGACTTGGCCTCCCAAATCAATTACTCACCACATACACTAAGGGGCTGCTAAAGACATCGAGTCGGGGGTCCATAATGACCTTAGATATGATTTTAGCACACAATGGTCCCAAATAACCATTTGATGGTTATCGGTCAGCACAAGAGTCTCAAAGCCACGACTTTCACCATCCTAAATATGACAATTTGTATTTTATCATAAGATCACATGCAAATGTGTTAGGCCCAAGTGAAGCTTTTCTTGAGTTACCCTTAACAACAAACTACTAAAATAAAAAATAAAACGAACTCAAACCCTTAAGAAGGTTGTGACGCCATCTATCATTGGGAAGAGCCACTCGGTTCACACAATACTCCACTTTTGGAAAGAACCGTGGCATTAAGAATACCAAAGGCTTGCTGCAAACTCCAAAAACAAAAAAACTACGAATCACAAATAAAAATCTAAAAATAAATTTTTTTTGCGAAAAATGGAATATACTCCCTCTGTTTCAATTTATGTGAACCTATTTCCTTTTTAGTCTGTGCCAAAAAGAATGACTCTTTTCTTATTTGGAAACAATTTACCTTTATGCAATGATTTATAGCCACACAAAATAAAGGTGCCTCATTTTACACCACAAGATCAAAAGTCTTCTCTCTTTTCTTAAACTCCGTGCCCAGTCAAATGGGTTCACATAAATTGAAACGGAGGGAGTATATCACTAACAGAAGTTAGCAATAGCCTTATTCTCATATTGGCGGAATAAGAGGGAGTTCAATATACAATAGATGAGATGAATATATACAATGAAATATAACTTTATATACAGACCAAAGGAAAGATAAAAAGTGCGATAGAAGTATCTAAATATAAAAGTACATACAGACCAAATGAAAATAAAGAAAGTATAAAATGTATCAATGTATACAGTCATCCAGAAATGTAGGGCGCCCCCCCCCCTCAAATAAAAGCTGGCATTATCCCAATGTCAAATAGTCCAAAACAAGTACCAAAAATATAGAGAAAAAAAATATGGAAAACTCCCTAAGCCCTATCGGTCTGCATAGGATCATAGATGGTCCCTGGGTCTTCTATTTGCTCGGGAACCTCAGACTGGTTAACGGTGTCCTATTGCTCAACTGCTGGGAACTGGGCCTCGACCTGGACAGGCTCTGGATCTGGTGCACCCTATGGCTGACTGAAGGAAGTCTCCGCTGGGTCCGCCAACTGGATGATAGCATCATCTGCTCTAGGAATCGTCGTCTTCCTCTTTGAAGGTCATTGTGACAGCTCTAATTGTGGCTCAGTTGCTAGAACTGGTTCCTCAAACAATAGTTCTAAAGGCAGCTGGTCTGCCTTCAAACTTGTCAACATCTGCCATCAGCTCCTTCACGGACACCTTGGAGGCCTTTGTCTTTCGCAGCTTCTTAGGCTCCTTAGCAAGCTTCTTGAGAGCCTTGCTATGTGAATCAACTACCTTTGCCAATGCATCCTGAATATGGAGGATTTTCTTCTAGTTCACAAGAAGTTCTCTCAAAGCATCCTCTATCGATTATAGGACTTGTGGTGGTTGAGGTGCCGACTGAGCTGCAATAGCGGTGGTCATGGTGGACAACTCGGATGAAGCGCTATATATCCGGTCATTGATACTCTGAAGCGTCTGACTCGGTCGGTGGGTAGTGATAGGATGGGCCCTAGAAGATAGGATCTTTGGGCCTGCTGATGTGGAAGGTCTAGGTGGCATCTCAGCAGAAGTGGGGGTAGACTCAGTGGGGACCTCTACCATAACTGGCTCTTCAGACTGGCTAGTTGGGGCAGAAGTATGGGCTTTGTAATTTTTGTCCTTGGGGTTGTCATTCCCCTTCAAGCTGTACCAGGAGAATAGGGCTATCGCCTTGACCTTGACATTGTAGGGCTTCTTCTCCACCTCTAAATCCTGAAAATACATAGAGAGGGTGTTGGGTAAAGGGTAGTTTCGGTCATGCTCTGCTCCCACTAATAAGATAACGTGAGACATAACATTCCCCATATTTATGGGGTATCCAGCCATAATCGAAGCAACCAACATAGCCTAGTGGAGAGGAAGGGTCTGGTCATGTGTAGTAGGGCCAAACCGGCTGCAAATAAAGGTCTCCCAACCCCTAGCCTCAAAATTCAGGGTCCTCCACAATATTTTGACCCAGTAGTCAACCACTCAAGAATGGTACCTGGGATTGCCAGGTACTGAGCTTACCATGGATGGACCTCCTCGCCCATCTCCAACATTGCCAGATATAGAGTCTCATACTCCTCATTGAAGTTCAAGCATTCATTCAGGTGTATCCCTTCAAACAACACAGTCTTGTTGTGAATCTTGGTCACTTTGGAGGCCTTTTTTATGCGGGCTACATTGCAATAAAATTCCTTGACCATGTGTTCGTTGGCATCTATACACTTCTCCATAAATATTTCTCAACCCACTCTATTCTTAAATTGCCTATGCACGTCAAGGTTGTGGGGTAATAGATCTTTGTCAATGAAACTCCTCTCCAGTATCAAATGTCTCACCAGCCACCACTCCCTAAACTTATGGTATTCCACCTGGCTCACAAACCTATCCTCCCAAACATTGGGCCTTTTAGTTTGGGCAATGCCTCCTACTTGAGGCTCACCACCTTCAGCTACTACCTCATCTCTATGTACCTCCTATTCACCTCCTTCTGCACCCTCCCCGAATAAAGAAGTTGTGAGGGAGGTGGAGTCGTCCCCAATTGGCCTTCGGGTAGTGGGTGATTGTGGGGGAGTATCTCTAAACCTATCTCTCTCCGGCCAGTCTTCCATGTACTCGTGCACAGAGTCTGAAAAGACGTCCCTTGACGATTGGTATTCACTCCCCGAGGAATGGGAAGCAGTTGTGTTTGTAGTTTTTATCAACTTCTTGGTCTTTTTTATGTTTTCCCGAGCTTGTGGAGTGAGTTTGATCACTTTATTCCTTCCCCCCCCCCCACCTCGGGAAGATTCACCTCTCCTAGGTTGTTTTGATCCTTTTCCTCCTCGTTATTTAACCATTGTCTGCAAACATCATTCAATGTATTTGTTAGTACCAATCAATGCAGTTCATGTTATCAAAGCAGATCAAATTGTAGACAGATTCATAGTGTTGCAGTTGCCTAGTGCGTACGAAACAAAATGGCAGTACGGCCGCACTCAGGCCCCCGCAGACCACACAAGAGTGATCGCGATCCTCATAGGTATATGGTTCCAAAAACAAGTTCTTTGAATCTCACCAGTGTGGATCGTAAAAAACCAACTGCGGCCACACTGGGCCAGTGCGGACCGCATAAAATGTAGTGTGGCCACACTGGACAAGGGTCACCTTTCAGAAGTTCTACATCACGGTCTGCACCAAGTGGTAATGCAGACCAGACTAGGGTACCGCAGACCGCGCAAACACGACCACGGTCCGCGGAGGGTGCCTAGACTTGGCATTGAGTTAGGGTTCCTAAATTTTGCTTTTTAGTTCAAACTTTTACCTAGTTAGGGTCCCTACTAAATTACCCACTACATTAAACTCACAATGTCCACAAGAATCATCATTTGAATGAAACTAACCTAAAAATTGAAGAAATACAGGAGGAGAAGAACTACAAGCTAATAGAAATGAAAATAAAATGAAATTATACAATTAAACTAAAAAGAGTTGGATGCAATATTACCAGATATTGAGATGAAGTGAATCAACACAATGCAAGCAAGCTATTACGATCAAATGAGATGATGAACAGTAAATATGAGCTTTGAGGTTCGTTTTTTTGCGAAAACTGTAAAAAAGGGTCCCTGGGGTCTATTTATAGAGAAAACCTAGGGCCATTCTCACCTACCAGTACGGCCGCACAAAATGGACCGCGGTCCGCACTTGGATGCCTTATTCAAACATTAAAAATCAATCCTTTACGGTCCACACAAAAGAGACCACGACGGCGTAGCTCCACCACGGACCACACAAAGTGCCATGCAATCGCGGTGGCAAACTTCAGAGAGTCCTCCATACAGCTCACACCAGCACGGACTACACAAAGTGTAGTGCAGCTGCACTGGCAACTTCAGAGACTTGTTCATTTTCTTCACTATATTTTGTACTGCATCAACACAATCCTGAAACATCTCACAACCAGTTAGCCCAAAAATCAATCCTATACTACAAATAAAATCAAAGAAAACAAAAAGAAAAACACATGGGTTGCCTCCCAAGAAGCACCTGATCTAATATCGTGGCATGACGTGGGTTACCATTACATCATTTGAAATGAACAGCAGACACCACATGGCTATCATCAAACTTTCCAAGATAATATTTGACTCGCTGCCTATTCACTCTAAAGACTTTACCACTTTTGTTCTTCAAATCTAGAGCACCAAACGGGGTCACGCACACAACTTCAAATGATCCACTCCACTTTGATTTCAGCTTTCCCGGGAACAAACTTAGACGAGAATTGAATAAGAGCACCAACTCACCAACTTTGAACTCCTTTCTACGAGCATATTTATCATGAAGGTACTTCATCTTGTCTATATACAAGGATGAACTAGAGTATGCATGGAACCGGAATTCATTAAGTTCATTGAGTTATTCAACATGAAGATTAGCTGCAATATCCCTCTCAAGTTTAAGCTTCCTCAAGATCCACATGGCCTTATGCTCCAACTCTATTGGTAGGTGACATGCTTTCCCAAATACCAATTGGTACAGTGACATACCAATTGGGGTCTTGTAAGTGGTTCGATAAGCACATAGAGCATCATCTAACTTTTTAGACCAATCGGTCCAATTGGCATTGATAGTTTTGGACAAAATGCTCTTGATCTCCCTGTTAGACACTTCAACCTGGCCACTTGCTTGAGGATGATAAGGCGTAGAGACTTTGTGGTTGACACCTTACTTGGAAAGCAAGGCATCAAAAGTTATATTACAAAACTGCGATCCTCCATCACTAATGATCGCCCGAGGTGTACCAAACCTTGTAAAAATGCTCTTCTTTAGAAATTCCACCATACTCCTAGCTTCATTGTTGGGCGAGACCACAGCCTCAACCCATTTGACATATAATCAACCGATACAAGAATGGAAGTGTTACCACACGAGCTAACAAAAAGGACCATAAAATCGATACCCCACATATCAAAGATATCAACTTCAAGGATTGTGTTTAGAGGCATCTCATCTTTCTTTGAAATCTCGCCCGCTCGTTGACATTGACATCCTTTTACTAGATCACTTGCATCTTTGAACAAAGTTAGCCAATAAAAACCATAACTCAAGACTTTCCAAGCCTTTATCACCCCTCTATGATGGCCACCATAGGGGTAGGAATGACAAGCCTCTAGGATGCTAAATTTCTCCTCCTCGGGTACACACCTCCGGATCACTCCGTCGGTGAAAATCTTGAACAAGTATGGCTCATCCCAATAGAATTTCAGACTATCCCGTTTGAGATTCTTCCTTTGGTTAGAAGTGAGCTCACACGGGATGATGTCGGTCATAAGGAAATTAGCAATGTCCGCAAACCATGGCATATTATACATCGACATAGAAAGTAGTTGCTTGTCACACCTCCCTTTACCTACACCCTCGGAAGGGATCTATAATAGAGTTTTTTCCAATTAAATTGACAATCGAGACGGAATTATTTATTAGATTCAGAGTCACTACTTGGTATAATTTATGGTGTCCCAAGCCACTGGTTTAAATTCCGAATCGAGGAAAAGATTGACTCTATTTACGGTCTGCAAACACAGAAATCTGGGTAAGAAATTCTTTTAACCCGGGAAAAGGTGTTAGGCATTGTCGAGTTTCGTGGTTCTAGCACGGTCGCTTTGATCATACTTGGCTTGACTGAATTGTCCAATTACTGATTTTAGTACCTATGTGCATTTACCTTTCACCGCATTTTAATTAAGAAAATTATCTTGAAATGGGTCAGCGTACGTGTATCTGTTTGTTTGGCACGTCAAAAATCATGTCACGCGTACGTGTCCACAATTAATGACGCTTTATTATTATTAAGAAAGTTTGGCATATATTGCGCGAACGCATACTTCGATTTTGCTTTTAGAAATCACAATTATGTCACGTGAATGTGTCCGCAATAACGATAGGATATTAAACGTGCCTAAAGCAAACTACGAACATTTGATATTTTATATCTAAGTCATAAGAAATTAATATGAACGTCATATGATTAAATAGTGGATGGCACACCTCGGTCTATATGAACTAAATTTAATCTATGGCCTATTAAAGCAATTTTATTATTAAGAAAGTTTGATTAAAGTTGCGTAAATGCATACTCCGAATTAGTTTTAGAATCGTAATTATGTTACGCGGACGTAGGTGGTTTGATTAACTAGAAGTGCGTCCAAAATATCCCAACGCATTCAAGAATTAATCGATTTTCCTAAGCTTTCTTGGGATTTTGTGCACAAGCCATAGGTTATGGACTTTAAACTTGGGTAAATTATACCAAATGCTTCGATAAAGTTGCCATGCCCCACTGATTATTCTTATTGGGCTGACGATGGATCACTCTATTCATAAACACCAGAAGCTAGATTTTTGATTAGCTAACTATCCCAAAATACCTATTAAGACAAATGATCTGAAGAGAACAAAAGAGAGAGAACGAATCAAAATGACAAACTCAACCGGAAGTAAAAGCTCACAAATATCATATAAATCTGTTAAAACACAAACGCCATTTTTAATGTTTCCATATTTTGCTACACTTAGTGCAACAAAGCTCTTTATCATAACATATTACTGCAAATTGACACATGTGGTTCTGACAAATTCTTAATGATGCCTTAAAGACAAAATGAAAGCAAATGTCATCAAGAGACAATTTATGCCAAAACGCCACCCCTAAAGATCCAGCAACCCCTTGTTTTTAACTTTCTTCTTTTAGTAAAAAAAAAGGGCCGACCCAGTTCAATACTCACTTCGTGGGTGTCTGGGGAAGGGAATACTCTAAGGCAGCCTTCCCCCTGCTTTGCAGAGAGGCTGATTCGAACCCGCGACCTGACACACCACGGCAAGCAAGCTTACCGCTGAGCCAAGCCGACCCTTCTCTATTAGTAAAAACTTTATGTCAAATATCGAGCCACAAAATAGCTTAAATGTATGAACTTGCAGTCAAACATACCAATCGATTTGAATAAGCGACCAAACCCCAAACGTGGACAATTCTAAATGTGAAATCTACTTATGTTACTGAGCTTTTGGCAAGCTGATGGTAATAATAAAAAAAATCAGAGCGCTGAAGGGAAATAAATAGAGCTTGAGACAATTGAACTTTAAAATTTAGTGAAAACTAAGATTGTTCAGCAACATGGAGACATATGCTTCAGGGACAACCGAAGGAAGCTATAACCAAATTGAGACCCAACATTGCTTCAATCAAAGAAAGATCCCTCATGAAGAAGCAATTGGACCTTGCATCGAATTATTCCAAAGCTAAACGAATTTTTTATCACCAGATTTTTAACAAAAAAAAAAAAAAAAAAACTTGATCAAATTCTAGGCTACACAGCAGAGCAGCAACGTCAAGTTTAAAATGACAATTGGCGTGCAATTAGGACCTTACCACAATAACTACTATCCAGTATAGTCCCACAAGGTGGGGTATGGGGAGGGTAATATGTAGACAAGCCTTACCCCTACCCAAAAGGGTAGAGAGGCTGTTTCCAATCGACCCTCGGCTTAGAGAAGGAAAGGGAAAGCAACAACAAAAACAAAAACAAAAATAAAAGAGCATTAGTAATTCCGGCAAAAATCGCATAAATAGTTATCTAAACATAAGAATTATATATAAAATGGCATGCAATAATATCAAACAGTAGCTACCATAAATAACTACCATAAGGGGGGCACAATCCAATGTATGAATCATCTATGAGTTGCCCTGACAAGCCTCACCCAACCCCGGGAAAGGAGTACAAAAAATTCTAGGAGCCCCTATCCTACAACCCTGATACTAGACCTCCAGACTTTTCTATCAAGTGCCATGTCCTCGAAAATATGCATCCTAGCCATGTCATGCCTAATCACCTCTCCCCAATACCTCTTAGGCCTCCCTCTGCCTCTCCTCACGCCAACCACCGCCGGTCGCTCACAACTTCTCACCGGGGCATCAGGACTTCTCCTCCGCACATGCCCGAACCAATTGAGCCTCGCTTCACGCATCTTCTCATCTACCGGGGCCACCCCCACCTTCTCTCGAATAACTTCATTCTTAATCTTATCTAACCTGGTGAGTCCACACATCCACCCGAGTATCCTCATCTCCGCAACCTTCATTCTCTGAACATGCGAGTTCTTCACCGGCCAACACTCCGCCCCATACAACATGGCAGGTCTAACCACAGCTCTATAAAATTTTCCCTTGAGTTTCAGTGGCACTTTCTTGTCACACAGGACTCCTGATGCAAGCCTCCACTTCGACCATCCCGCTCCTATACGATGAGTGACATCCCCGTCAATCTCTCCGTCCCCCTGAATCACCGACCCAAGATATCTGAAACTGTCCCTCTTAGCGATGACCCGAGCTCCAATCATTACGTCCCTACCTACTTCGCTCGGCTCGGCGCTAAACTTGCATTCTAGGTATTCAGTCTTAGATCTGCTTATTTTGAAACCCTTAGACTCGAGAGTCTGTCTCCATACTTCTAGCTTCTCATTCACACCGACCCTCTTCTCGTCTATCAATACTATGTCATCAGCAAATAGCATGCACCAAGGCACATCCCCCTGAATATGTCGGGTTATAGCATCCATCACCAAGGCAAACAAGAGAGGGCTAAGTGTCGATCCTTGATGGAGCCCCATAACCACCGGGAAATAGTCTGAGTCACCGCCCACCATCCTAACCCTAGTCTTAGCTCCATCGTACATGTCTTTGGTTACTCTGATGTAGGCTTCCGGCACGCTCTTCGCCTCCAAGCACCTCCATAGCACCTCCCTAGGGACCTTGTCATACGCCTTCTCCAAGTCGATACACACCATGTGCAGGTCCTTCTTCTTATCCATGAACTGTTCCACCAATCTCCTGACAAAGTGGATAGCTTCTGTAGTTGAGCGACCCAGCATGAAACCAAACTGGTTCACCGATATAGATGTCATCTCCATCACCCTCGCCTCGATCACCCGCTCCCAGACCTTCATGGTGTGACTCATTAATTTGATACCCCTATAGTTGTTGCAACACTGGATATCCCCTTTGTTTTTGTACAAGGGCACCACCGTACTCCACCTCCACTCCTCCGACATCCTTTTAGTCCTGTAGATCGCATTGAACAACCTAGAGAGCCACTCCACTCCTGACCTACCCATGCATTTCCAGAACTCCACCGGGATCTCGTCAGGCCCGGTCGCTCGCCCCCTACTCATCCTTCGCAAAGCCCCTATGACCTCCTCCACCCTAATGCGCCTGCAGTAGCTAAGGTCTCTATGGTGCTCTGAATGCCCCAGCTCCCCAAGCTCTATGTTTCGATCCCCCTCCTCGTTAAGTAGATCTCGAAAGTACGCCTGCCACCTCTGCTTGACCTGAGACTCACCCATCAGAACTCTAACATCCTCGTCCTTGATGCACCGGACTTGGTCTAGACCCCGCGCCTTCCTCTCCCTTACTTTAGCTAACTGGAATAACTTCTTGTCCCTGCCTCTCTCCCCTAATTCCTCGTACATGCGACCAAACGCCGCGTTTTTAGCTTTCGTAACCGCCAGCTTTGCTTCCTTCCTCGCTACCTTGTAGGTCTCCCTGTTCACTCTCCTTTCATCCTCGTTAGTGCTCTCTGCCAACTTAGGACCTTACCACGAAAGAAGTAAAAGGATTTGAAAATATCATGGAGCTTAACACGACCTTATCAGTTGTCGGCACGCAACAAACAAATGAAATTAAGACCCACACTCACGCAACTCAAAACAGAAGCTACTTGGCTCTTCCTTTACACCAAAAGAGAAGTTGTTTAACTATACTAATGAGCTCGTTTGAAAAGAGACCAAACAAGCCCTTGATTTACTGGAAATCCATGTCAAAAACCAAAGAAAACTTCATGGAAGGAAACTAGTGAACCAAGTCAAGCACCAAAAGCCAATATGATATTCATCACCATCATCATATAGGCAGAACAGAAGTGCAAGGAGTAGAGAAATTGACTAAGGACCTCTATCGACAACTGAACTGGAAGGGAGAAGCAAGAAAGAACCCCACCCCAGTAATCCTTTTCTCAAACGTTTCAAAGGTTATTTCAGCATTTCAAAGATGAACTTCAACACGTTCATTTCAAATTCAAACCTCAGCAACAAAGGACTCGTCAAACCCATTTCCGAGCATGTAAAGTGAGGATCAACTTGACTCTACTTCATGCTTGAAGACAAACCTTAATGCTAGTTCATATAACAATAAGCAAAGCGTCAAGAGATGATTTTCGGTTTTGTTTTTTAGAACTCTAATTTAACAAAAAAAGAAATTTCGCGAGAAAATTGGACGAGCAATTGCTGAATCTTCATACTATGAACTTTAACTAGAAATATGCTTTCTTTGAGCAATTTTAAATTCTGAAAAGGACATCAAGAGAATTCTAAGAGAAATATAGAGTCAAAAATCACGCTGGTATTCAATTGATCAAATTCACAATAAGCAAATCTAAACTTGTCACGGCACAATTTCCATACCCGATTGTGATGGCGCCTCTCGTGAAGACAAGACCAGCCAATTAACCCCAATTCGTTCTTTAACACTCACTAAACATAAATATTTGAAAAATGTAACTTAAAGAATATTAACTATCAACATTACAACTTAACTCAGCCCAATCAGAGTGTCAAAAGTCAAGAGCATCTAGGAGAATCCTTATTACAATTTCAAAGTTTATAGTACATAGAGTAAAAATCTAGAATCAAAAAGAAGGAACTCGGTGTCGCGAATGTCGGCGGTCACCTTGCTTAGCTATGATAGCTATTACCTTCAATCCGCTATTAACCCGCTACCGGGTGAACAACACCTGCAACTGCACGCGAGGTGCAGGGAGTAAAGTGAGTACTTCCAACTCAGTGATAATAAGAGTAAATAATGCTGAGAGGAAAGAAAACACGTAAGAGCACTACATCATGCTATAAAGTACAGTACAACCCTTTTCTGAAACAGTAATTCCATGAAAATCCTTTATAAAATATGTGGCTCAGTTTAAAAACCTCTTTTGAAAACATCTCTTTCTTTCCTTATTAACAGTTAAACACATGAATACGATATCAAGTAGTGCAAGTCCGCACACAAATAAGCCTCTCGGGCACAACACTCCTTTAGCAATTTTACACCAGGGTATCTGGTCAACAAAGCAAGTAATACATGTATGCCAATAATATATGAGTGCTAAATGTCATGCCACATAGTATAAACGGAAACGAATGCACGAATGCAATGCAATGCATATGACGGTACACTCCGGTACCCACTGCGGCGTGCGGTCAGATCATTTTAATGTCGACGGCGCTCACTAGGGGTGTGTACAGACTCTGGAGGGGCTCTTACAGCCCAAGCGCAATATCTTGGTCAGTGATTGTTACTTTACCAGTCAGCCATTGTTACCTGACCAATTTACATCACACAATGCCATTGTTACCACTGTTC
>JASVEL010012780.1:0-215754 GCA_032618575.1 Nicotiana noctiflora
ACAACCTCGCCTTTAGATGCTCTCTAATACCTACGACAACAAGATTAATACATGAGAAGGAAAAATGTTTCTACAAATGAACAAGGGACAGGGAAGAAGCAATATACACATGCACCGTGATGTTTTACTTTGCATATGCCCCGGGACACAGCTTGCCACCTACGCTCGTCGTAAGTCGAGTGGGTCACTAGCTCCCGGACCCTACTAGGCAACTCAGGACTTCGCCCAGTGCCCTGAAAATGCTGCAGAAAAGAGGTAAACATGATTACGAAACTAGTTTCCACCATGAGAAAATACGGGACGCTCCACTCACTCGCATAGTTCCATTCTTTGGGGAATGGCATAAGTTCCACGGGGATAACATCAGTAGTCTGGACCTAAACAAACTGACTAATCCACTCGTGATCTCCGTCTCCCTTATTATTAATAACAAAAGGCTTGGACGAAAGACACTGCAAGGTTAGTAGACCTCGATAAGGGTCGGTATAGCCTGATAAGATGGCTGAGCGTGAATTCAAGCACCGCCTTCTATGCAAAAAAAACTCATCATCAATATTGTTCGCAAAAATGATGGATGTATCTACGCCAAAGTAACATGATACTTTAAATAGAAGTCGAGCACAACCCTATCAAGGGGCCCAACGTGAAGGGATACGTGTACACATTTAGGAATCCATCAGCAGGCCTCATCCAAGGAAAGCACCTATTGCGCTACCTCCCCCCCAATCCGCAGTCTCTCATCACCAACTCAAGGTGCTCCTCTCTTATCAAAGACATAGTCTTCAAGGTCAACTTCCACAGGTCCTGAGCACTGGGAGTGGAACTCTCCCCTCTCTGTTGGGCAAACCCCAAAGTAGCAGTCATGGCTATGGCAAGACTAGAGGAGCTAAAGTGGGAACTTACACAAACACTCTGGTACTAAGGTAACAAAGGGCGTGCCGCCGAAATGAAAGGATAACTATCTAAAAGATGGGATCTCCCAAGAAGCAGAAGCAACCCCATATATATGTGGAACCAGCAGCGGTCCGCCTGCCCAAGATAGGCCCCGAGAGGCTAATGACTTTGATGCCAGCTCTGAGGTGGTACCCGACCTCGAGGACTTCCATCAAAAAGAAATTAGGCTTTAAGAAGCCAACGATGTCATCTCCAGTCCCGAGCTGGTATCTGACCTTGAGGACCTTCGTCAACAAGAAATTAGGCTTAAAGAAGCCAATAACATCATCTCTAGTCCTGAGGTGGTACCCAACCTCGAGGACCTCCATCAATGAGAAGTCGGGCTTAAAGAAGCCAATAGCATCATCTCCAGTCCCGAGGTGGTACCCGACCTCGAGGACCCCCATCAACGAGAATGTAGGCTTAAAGAAACCAATGGCATCATCTCAAGCCCCGAGATGGTACCGACCTCGAGGACCTCCATCAGCAGGAAGTTAGGCTCCAGGAAGCTTCAGCACCATTACGGAGCTCAAGATGGTATTAGATCTCGAAGGTTCCCCTCAAGAAAAATAACGAGCACTTCAGGTTCCGCCTATAAAGGCTCAACCTCAGGACACCGCCTAAATATGGGTAACCTTGGGACCTATCTATAATGCCTTAAAAGGTTATCTACACCAAAGCAAGTCTTAAGATGCATAAAGATAGCCCTTACTCAGAGACCGCTCTCCAAAAATTCCAAGGTCCGAGGCACTATTTCTAGGTAACTCTATAGTCCTGATGGATCGAATCAATCAGACCAATTCAGGCTCGGTCTGAGGAATTCCACTGGGCCCAGAGAGGAGCCATTTCTATCAACCAAAGACCATGAAGAATACTCGCACCCGAGTTAGATATTGATAATCATCAGCATAGGCATACATGCAGAATCCCTACAAATATAAAAGAATATGGCAAGCATCAAAGGCAGAAGTCAAGAAAATATGTCTATATTTATAAACATTTGCTTACAACGGCCCTCGGGGGTCCTTACATATGATTAAAAAAGCTCACGAAGGGGCCCTACACAGAAATAAAAAATCAAAAGGGAATACATGAAGTAAAAACGTAAAACCTAGTCAACACTTAATGGTATACCTCTGGTGGCAATGTCTTCAAGCACTATTTCCTTGGATGTACGCCCTCAACGACCTCGCCCCAGTCCCTCAAAGTAGCATTTCAGAGGAAGACGAAGAAGAAAGTAGGAAGAGCAAGAATGGATGAAAAAACCATAGCCACCAAAGGTTGAGGAACCTCATTGGCCAAGAAAACCTCGGACCAACAACGAACTTGGTAGGTGTTGACCTTGCTTGCACGACTTATTTGAATTCACTTCTTGGGATGTTGAGCCGTGAAAGCTACCAGCCAGGAGCGGAGTGTTATGCTGGGTGGGGGATGGAGATGAGCAGTAGTGTATAGTTCGAGCCCCCTCGTGAGCAGCGGCGTATAGTCCAATTAGCTTTCTAAGTCAGAAGAAGTTGGCCACCACTGCCTTATCGACTTGAGCCTATAGCGACAAACGGTGTGATTTCGCTCAACAAAGGGAAGCTCAGGTGAAAGGCCACCATAAAGCTGATAAGAATGCTGCCATACAACCTTAAGGCCGTAAGCCCCGAATATGGTGGTTAACAACAAAGGAAGATAGTGAAGAGAAATAGATGAACGAATGAAGCAAGACACTTAGCTGAAAAGATAATGCCAGAATGCCCCCATTTATAGGTGAAGATCACGTGGCCATCAATACCTTTGACAGGCAGATCGGCAGACACAATCAATGCATTCTTGAAAACTAAATTGATGACGGTACTGTCACTTTGAAGAACAGGAATCAATAGTGTAGTGAATGACACCAAAAAGACAAGTGCATAGGATGTCCTGGTTATCGTGAAGGATAATGTCATAGGTTGCATCACTGATATGACATTGTCACAGGGAGCCCGAAGAGTTGGGCATCAAAATCGTTTCCTATTGCTTCGTTCTATGAAATGTGGAGACTATCTGTATACGACATAATCAGAGGGACCAATTTCCCATCACTAAGGCATTTCGGAAGATTATCTCAATGCCTCGAGGCAACAGAGATTCGCCTGAGCCTCCTTCCTCGGAGTTCATCAACACCCAGCCTGAAGAAAATATTGGTTGAGGCTAAAGTAAAAATGGTAGTTCCCAAGACGTGACTAAGTCTGACAAGGTCTAGCCGACCTACACTGAACTCAAACTAGGGTGTCACATCTAGTTGTCCCATATCCATATCTTTACAACTAATGTATGTCTTACCTCATCAGGATAGGTACGGTAGGATTTGTTGTGACCGTACAAGTAGTCAAAGGGGATATATGATTCTATTAGGCATGTTAATTCTGGATTCTTCTTCAGACCCATCATTTAAAGAGGCCCCTACCCTTGCGATTCTCAGGCATAAACAAACCCGGAGTTTCCCATACTATACCATCCAATACTCTTATCCCCTCTAGCAAGGGTGTCATCTCAATTTCCCCAAAGCGGAACACAACCCTTTCACAATCCCAAAACAATGTGGCAGCTTCTATGATCTTGTTGTTGGGTTGAATTTCCAGGAGGGAAGGTAGATTTCCTAGATATTTTCAAATGAGATTCTGATCACTAGAGTGAAGATCTTTCCACCAGCTTAGCAGTCTTGGGTGGATGTTGGTAACCATGCCGAATCAGGGGATTTCATGCCTCATTATTTGCAAAACAGAAAGGCCAGACCCTACCCCCACCAGACTCGACTATTTAACATAAAAAATTTGCATTAAGCATTTAGTTCTCCAAATAAATGAACAAAACGTGACGATGTCCATTTGGGTTTAGGGAAACCCAATGGACCTTGGACAAGGCTATCTGAAATGATCATTATGTGGACAACATAACTGATCTGGCTAGGTTTGACCATGATGCATGCACAATTTAAGTGGACTAAGGTTTCTATGGGGGTTTTGACTGGTACCCTTGAGCGGACAACTCAAGGGGGGAAGGCTCAAAAGTGTCGACTGCACCGTTGATCGACTAGTTTTACCACAAATATGCCTTTAGGAATTTAGGGGTTAACGATATAGGAAGAGCACAACCACTCATTATAAGCGTTGCTATAGTATTTGTTTTGCCCGAGTGGAGTATGATGTTGAGCATGATTATGAAATAGATAAAAAGCATGTTGACATGTATTTGCACATTAAGAAAGCGATAAATACAATAGTTTCATAATTAAAAGAAATAAAGGAAAGAAAATAAAGGGAGACATGTAAGTTTTGATTTTTTAAAGAAGAAATTAAATGCCAAAAGAAACCAGACAACAATTGCACATAGAGAGAGGTACAAATTCACAAGCATAATCTTAAATGGTAAAAGCCTAAAAATCCCCAACAGAGTCGCCATGCTGCTATGCGCCCTTTTTTCCCTCCCCGCGGTGGGAGAATCAGGTTTATGATATTTTTTGAGTATGGGACAACTTGTTCCTTTTGAGAATTGGGTTTGTATTTTTTTATTTGAAGAGTCGCCATCTAATGATTTATTGTCCATTAGGACACCTTAGAAGGTTCAAATACAACTACGCTTTTGATAACCAGAGATAGGGTAAGGGCTTCAAATTATCCTAATGGGAAGGTATTAGGCACCCCTCAGGATCCACTAGTGTGGTTCCCGACTAGATAGTTCTTTGTGAATTTGGTGCAATTAACATGTAAGCAGATAAGGCTCAAGTAAGAGTTAATTTAATACACAAATGCTTGGAAGTAAACAAAGTATGAAAGAGCAGTTATTAAAAAGGTGATTTTGAGAAGAAGTCAAAATATATTTTTTTAAAGACAAATAAAGAAAGGGAAAGGGGGTCCTAGGTTTATTTATAATATGATCACATCAATGCAATACCCAGTAATCACTCCTCAAAAGAGGGGCTACACATGGTATTAGCGCACCAGTCATCATATCTATATCTACCCTTCCCACCCGTTAAGGTATTAAAATGCAGATTGGTCTCGGTCGCTATTGTATGCTATTACCGATCCCATTCCTATCAGTCCCGGAGGCACTTAGGACTACTAATCCTAAAAGGGAGGGATATTAGGCTGACTTGAGCCTTATGTGAAGCACATAAACACATAAGGCTCAAGTATACCTCCTCAAACAAAATAATCCAATAGCATGACTTAAACAAACAAGTAAGGTCTGATTCTAAAAATACTTGAGGGAAAAGATAATTGTTGTTACAGAAGGCTTGGTCTATTACGTGACTCAGTTAGGAAGCACAAATCAGGCCTGCCTGCTGGTTGTAGCACTTAAACAAATAACAGAAGAGAGTTTAGTTTTATTATTATTACTGACCAAGGCTTGCCTAAGTATTTAGGGGAACTCTTAGGAACATGCATCTATTACTGATTCTGAGCATGGTCACAGCTTAAAACAGACGTTTTGAAATCCTATAGGCATGCTTGCTAAATCGTGTTAACAAGGAGAGATTAAGTTACTTAAGAACTGGTTCAGAATAGACTGATTTTAAATTAGACTAGTTTCAATTTTTTGCAGATGATAGGATCCATTATTGTTGGTTATAAAATCTAGTGGACTAATATTAATTTTTGAACATGGTACTAATTTATAGCCGTTTAAATCCTGAAACATGATGTCTAAGTGGAAACAAGCGTGCATAATTCAAAATGAAGTCCTATAGGCAGGTTATCTAGGTGTGAAGTTGAACATGCAGAATTTTAAATAAATAAACCTCTATAGACATGGTGTCTAAGGTGCAGAATTGAACACGCAGGATGTGAAACAATCCTATAGGCATGCTTTCTAAGTGCAGTTTGAATATGCAGAATTGAAATATCCTATAGACAAGGTTTCTAAAAGCAATTTCGATATGCAAAATTAAAGTAGTCCTATAGGCATATTTTTTACTCTTGACATGCATAATTATCCATCCTATTTCACTAGCCATCCCCGCTGTTTATTACAAATTATTACAAACCAGAAATACTGAATTACATCAGAACAATACATAAAAGATACAACCAGAGGAAGCCTGATTCTCGGTTCCTCCCTGAGCTATGGAATAAACTGCCTTAAAATGCCACTGGTTCAAAGACTTTCTCAGACCTGAGTGTGTCAAAGTTCCCTAAGGTTCTCAAAGGATCCCCGGCAGTCCTTACACCCAAGTTGCATTAATCAAATAGAGATGCGTGTAGTGTGGAAGGTCCAGCCCGTATATGTTCAAGTTCAGAGAGTGATCATGGGTCCCAAGGTAAGGCTCACAAAAGAGGGGCATAATTTAAGTCTAAGAAGACAGTGTAAGGGTAGGAATATAATTTTAAAATTGAGGGGGAGAGGAGTGGGGTAAAGGGTGGTAAGGAGACAATTATAGAGTTGATAACTTCATATAAAGGGGTCAATGGTTGGGAGTTCATAGTAAAGAGCCTATGTACTTAGGAAAGGGTCATCTTGGGGCTTGCACAACAATAGAAGATGTTGGCATGCCTATAAGCCCACCAGAACACACAACAACTAGAGAAAACATGAAGGTTATGATCCTGGGGGATCAAGTCTGGGTCATGGATAACAATGCTCAATGATGTCATGCCCCAAACCAACCACAGATACCAAATACATTGGGGGTGGGGATTTAAGGTTCACAAGCCACGATAAGTAAATAACAAAACCATTAATTCAGAACAAAAAAGGTAAAATACAACATGTTTAATGATGGAACTTATTTAAATACAAACATGAGACAAACAGAAATGAAAGAAAGAGTAAAGAAACATGTTGTTGTTGATGCTGAAAATTAGTTAGAACATACCAGTCAAAGAAGCAAAGTGTAGTAAAGAAAGTAAACAGGACTCCAAAGTTTAGCCTTGGTTTTCAGCCGGCTAAACACGCAGTAGCACCAATAGTAGTGAAACAAGAAAGAGTTTTTTAGTGTAAGTGTGTGTTCTGAACTTAAATTGTTCATGTCTGAAAGAAGAGAAGTACCGGGTATATATAGCCTTTTAAAAATGAGTGAAAGAAAAATAATAAGCCACAAACATGGAAACAATCACTATTTAGAATCAATGATACAAGTGACTACCTTTAATTAAGGGATCACTTGCTTAACGAGTAATGAGAGGCTCATAATAAGGAAAGAAATTAATTTGTAGGAAAACTGAGAGTTGCCATAAAAGAAGCAGTAAAACAGTTGATTAAGTAATCAAGTCTAAGTACAGGAATATACTAATTTTGGGAAGGAATTTAGTAAGGCGAGACAAGGAAAAGATCAATTAAACTTAACAGATGAGTGAAATCATAATTTCACCATAGAAAGGTTTGAAATCAGTCCAAGATGGAAGATCAGTCAAGAAAGAAAGTCAGCATATAAATAAAGTGTACAAACATTAGTCATGAAAGGCCAAACTATGGCAAAGAGAAGCAGCATGCAATAATAACACAAAGTTAGTAGACAGCAAACCTTCGAAACATTATAGTCACACAGGTCAACTCCATCGACTTAGTAATAGAGAAAAGAGAGAGTATAAGAAGCATGCAAAGGGTCAAGTGAAAAGACCTTCTGAAAAAGTATAGTCGAGTTTGAATGATAGCAAGAAACCACAATCACATAAAGAAATAGATGCTAAAACAAAGGAATTTCAAATCAAGTCGAGCAACTTCAAACAGATGAATTGCACAAGTATTTTCAGAATCTCAAATAGACCAAAAAAAAAAATTAGGATTTTCAAACCAATCGAGTCTAGAGATGATGAACAAGTGAATCAAAAAAATAAATTTTCCCAGAAACTCAAATAAACCCAAAAATTGGGTTTTTCAACACTAATCGAAACTAGAGATAATAAATAAGTAAATCAAACAAATAAATACAAATGGACTAGAAAACTCAGAAGACATTAGGGGGTTTAATATTCAAACTCAGAGAAGGGAACAAGAAAACTCTAACAGATAAAGAGTTTTGGATGTAGAGTCTTAAAAGAAACTTCGAGAAAAACATTTAGAAATTCAAAGCAAACAGAGACCTGAAGCCGATATAAAAGAAATCGAAAGAACCTTAGAGCTTAGGGTTTTAGAGGGACCCCAAATGATGATAAAGGCCATGAAAGCCAATGATCTAAGCAAAAGATACAAATGTCTGACTCGAATGGCCATAGCTGGCCGGAGAAACGCCACATATGACTGGAGAACACCCATAAACTAAAATTGAACAAAGGCTAAACCAAAGTTCTTCGTGGTCTGGCCTTGAAATCATAAGAACAAACACAAAGGAGCCATGGAAGGCCGGTCATAAGTCTCCGATGACCTTGGAAGGCTATAGGTTAGAGCGGATTAGGGTGGCAGCGACTAGGGTTTGATGGGGTTGTAGAGAGAATTTGGGAGAGAGGGGTTTCAGAGGCGGCGAATTATGAAGAATGAAAAAGGTTTGGGGGGTCTTTGGGTTTAATTAGAAGAGGGTTAATAGGAGCCGTTGATCTAAACGTCCAATGACTGAGATTAAATTAGAATATGAGTGGGTCGTTTAAATGGGTTATGGGTCAGTATGAATGGGAATTGGATCAGATTAATTGGGCTTCAAATTGGGTTCAATTGGGGTTCAGAATCAGGCTAGAATTGAAATAAAGTTGGGCTAATATTTAAATAGCTAATTGTCCTATTTGATTTATCAAAAATAATAAAATAATTTATATAAATAATTAAAGGTACCAAAATTATTTATAATACATGATTAATTATTTAAAAATACCAGACCTAATTTTGTGAACATAAATACAATTAAATCTTAAAAGAGGCTGATATTGCAATTATATGCAATATAGCTTAAAAATACTAAAGAAATTTGTAAAAATGTGCAAAAATTTACTTGGATATATTTAAGAATAAATATGAGAATGCAATAGATTAATTACCAAAAAACGATAATTTTAGAAGTAATTATTGAGATTTTATGGATAACAAATGGAAAAATAAATCAATTTAAATCTTTGAAAATTATGAAAAAATAATAAGCGTTTCTTTTACAGAACTTCCTTCTTGTATCAACAAACCATCGCCCATTAATACAACACCAACATTATTTGATTCCAAATTCAGAGCAATGGCTATTGTACCATCTTCAAATTCGACTAATTCACCCGCCCCGGTTCTAATGATTTAATAACTATCTTTATAGTCCCAAAATGTTTCAGTTTATGCTCCTACCTTTTATCCGGATATACCAAGAAAGATGTACGGTCTAATGAGGCTACTATGAAATATTTACTCATACGGACATACTATATATATATATATATATATATATATATATATATATATATATATATATATATAGTATTTTGCATATTGGAAAAATATATAGGGAAAAATTGGGTGTCAACAACAGTCATAAACAAAATGAATTTAGCTTTACCTGGGACCGTTGGTAGAGAGCCAGCGATATCCATTCCCTATTTCATGAACAACCATGGGGATATGATGAATGAAGTTGCTCTCCGGGTTGATGGATCACCGGTGCAAATCTTTGATATTTATCACATTATCGAACAAACTCCTCAGTGTCTTTTTCCATGCTATCCCAATAATACCCTACTTTAATGATTTTGAAAATCAAAGATTAGGCACCGGAGTAGTTCCCACAATTGCCTTCATAGATCTCTCGTAAAATATAATCGGTGTCCCCAGACCCTAAATTTACCGCCAATGGTCCATCAAATGTCATTCTATATAACATTCCATCTTCATCCAATGTGAATCGAGCAGTTTTGGTTCGTAGAGCCCTCGACTCTTTAGGGTCCAATGGGAACTTTTTGTTCTTTAAATATTCAATATATTTATTCCTCCAATCCCAGATCAAACTTGTAGAATTTATCTCGATATGACCCTCCTCGACCATAGATGTGATAATTGGACGACAGTCCCTGGGATAATATCATCTTCCTCGACTAATGACCCCAAATTTGCAAGTGCATCGGCCTCACTATTTTTTCTCAAGGTACGTGATCTAGAGTCCACTCCTTGAAGCGGTACAAAGTTACCTGTAGCTTTTCCAAATACTTTTTCGTTATATCCTCTCAGACGTTGAAGATTTTGTTTACATGATTCACCACCAATAAAGAGTCACATTTGGCTTCAATAACTTTGCCCCCAAGCATTTAGCTAGCTCGAGACGTGCAATCATGGCCTCGTACTCGGTCTCGTTGTTAGTCAACCAAGAAATTTTGATAGACATGCTAATATCGCTCTTGTGGGTGGCTACAGAATGATGTCTATCCCAGACCCCTTCATATTAGAAGCACCATCTGTGAAAAAGGGTACATACCCCCGATGATTTGCCCGATTTTAATGATAGTTCATTTTCAACTTTGGATACGAGGGTTGGCGTGAAATTGACCACGAAGTCTTCTATTGAGACTTGATGGCATTCGGGGTTGATACTTAATATCGTAACCACTAAGTTCGACGACCCATTTGGCCAATCGACCCGAAAGTTCGGGCTTGTGCAAAATATTATGAAATGTGTAAGTGGTTAACACACTTATGGGATGACATTGAAAGTATGGTTTCAGCTTTCTAAAAGCACTTATTAGTGCAAGTGCTAGTTTTTCTAAGTGTGGATATCTTGTTTCTACTTCACCTAAGGTTCGACTTACATATTAAATGGGAAATTATGTACCTTGGTTCTCAAACTAGGACACCACTTATTGCGATTTCCGATACCGCCAAATATAAGTAGAGTTTTACATCTACCTTCGGGGTGTGAAGCAATAATAGGCTCGATAGGTATCACTTTAATTCCTTTAATGCTTGTTGACATTCTGGGGTCCAGGTGAAATCATTCTTCTTCTTGAGTAAAAAGAAAAATCTGTGGCTTCGATCCGATGACCTCTAGATAAATCGGCCTAAAGCAAATATCTGCCCAATTTGCCTCCGCACGGTTTTATGTTGTCCATGACGGTGATGTCTTCGATGGCCTTGATTTTATTTGGGTTGATCTCGATCCCTTGATTTGACACCATGAAGTGTAGGAAATTGCCTGAGCTGACCCCGAAAGCACATTTCTCGGGGGTTGAGTTTCATGTTATATTTCTTCAAAATCTCGATTGTTTCCTACAAATAAGCCCAGTGGTCCTTTGTGCACAGGGACTTAACTAGCTATAAACTTCCAGTGACTTACCTATTTGTTCTTCGAACATCTTATTTACTAGGCGTTGGTAAGTAGTTCCTACGCTTTTTAGCCCAAAGGTTATTACATTGTAACAATATGTTCCATACATAGTGATAAATGAGGTCTTCTCCTAGTCTTTCACGTTCATCTGAATTTGATTGTACATAGAATAAGCGTCGAGAAAGGTAAGATTCTCGTGGCCAGCCATGGCATCGATCATGCGTTCGATGTTAGGCAGTGGAAACGAGTCTTTAGGACATGCCTTGTTCAAATCCTTGTAATCTACACTTGTTCTAAGTTTGTTCCCTGTTTTAGGGACTACGACTACATTGGCTAACACTCGAGGTATTTTACCTCCCGAATGGACCCTATTTTAAGAAGTTTAGTTACCTCTTCCTTTATGAATACATGTTTTACCTCGTACTAGGGACTTCTCGTTTGTTTGACCAATTTGAACCTAGGGTCAAGTCCTAGCCGATACGTTAATCTCCGATGGGTTCCCTGTTATGTCTAAATGGGACCAACAAAAACAATCCATGTTATCGATAAGAAATTAAATAAGTTTTTTCTTGAGTTCGAAGAGTCAGAAAAACCTCATCTTCTTCTTCTATCTCCAGCTTTCCTGATTCGGTCGAGGCAGGTGGTTGTGATTTCTATTTGGTTTACTGTTTACCTTTAATGCTCGACCTTTACGAGGTTGATACCGGTATTACCTCATCAACTGCAAACATTTCTTTCGTAGTATGCTGCTCCCCATACATTGTTTCATGCCGTCCAACTTCAAGAATTTCATCATTTGGTGAAGAGTCGAAGG
Organism: Nicotiana noctiflora; assembly: GCA_032618575.1. Lineage (NCBI taxonomy): Eukaryota > Viridiplantae > Streptophyta > Magnoliopsida > Solanales > Solanaceae > Nicotiana > Nicotiana noctiflora. Next base: position 11,943 of record JASVEL010012780.1, read on the forward strand.
AACTGCCCTCATGTTGTGGATCCAAGTCCTCTCGAATAGGGTATTGTACCTCATTTAGCCCTCGATCACATGGAACTTGGTATCATGAATGGTTCCAGCAACGTTCACCGATAGAGTAATCTCACCTATAGTTGTTTCACTAGACATGTGAAAGCCATTTAAGACTTGAGCTGTGGGTACAATTTGATCTTGCAAACCGAGTTGCTCCACGACCCTCGGGTACAATTGGATCCACTAAAATACGCTTAACTTGAACTTTATTTTATAAGATAGAAATTACCAAAGCGTTGTTGTGTGGTTGAGAAATGCCTTATGCTTCCTCATTATTGAATTATAAGGAACCCCCGGGCACATAATCCTAGGTCCGCTTATCCCTAGTAATTGACATCTTAGTGTTCTTGAATACGGGCCCTAGTGGAATATTGACCTCGCTGACGATCATATGAATGACATGTTGTGGTTCCTCCCGTTCATTTTTCATATTAGCATCTCTATATCTGAAGTGGTACTTGGCTCGATCATTGAGGAACTCTCGAAGGTGGCCCTTATTGAATAGATGGGCTATTTCCTCCCTTAATTGCTTGTAATCCTCAATTTTGTGACCGTGTATTCCATGATATTTGCATATCAAATTTGGGTTCCTTTGAAGACGATCGATTTGTATGGGTATGGGTCATCTAGTATATTTGATCCTTCTGATTGCCGATACAATGCCCGATACATCAACACTAAAGTTATATTCTGATAATTGAGGTGCCTTCACAGGATCAACATGTTTATCGAAACCACTTTTACTCATAAGTCCCCGAGAATTTTATCCTTGATTGTTCATTCAATCATTCTGGGGGGATTGCATCCGAGCCATTGTTCCTTCGATACACGGTATATGGTTGATATCGCTCCATGTTCGACCATGGTTCCATGTCGATGTCCCTCTAGGTTTTAACTGCTAACCTGTTTGGATGTACTGAACAGGAAGGGGCTCCTAATTGGTCTTCCTCGGCTATGATCTTCGTTTGATATTGATTGTGCACACCTTCCCATGTTACAAATGGATACTCGACCAAGTTTTGTTTCAACTGTCGTGATGCTATCGAACTTCGCTCGTTCAACCCTTGGGTGAAAGCTTGAATAGACCAATCATCTATGATCAATTGTAATTCCATGCGTTCTATTTGAAATTGAGATATGAACTCCCTCAGCATTTCATCACCCCTCTGTCTTATCTTAAAAATGTATGATTTCCTTGTTGCGACCTTTATGGACCCGGCGTGCGCCTTCACGAAGGCGTCTGCTAACATGGCAAACGAGTTGATAGAATTTGGTGGCAGGTTGTGATACCAAATCATTGCTCCATTTGGAAAATTTTTCCTAATTTTTTCAACAAAATCGACTCGATCTCGTCATCATTTAAGTCATTTCCCCTAATCACGTATGTTTACGAAGTGAAACGCTCATTAGGATCGGTTGTCCCATTATATTTGGTATATCCGGTATACGAAACTTTTTAGGAATGGGCTTCAGCGCTGCACTCTGAGAAAAAGGCTTTGCACGGACTTTTTTGCATCCAAACAATTTAATATCGGGGTTTCCCCTGGTATCTGATCAACTCAGGAGTTATATGTTTCCATTTTTTTATCATTATCTTCGATTTTCTTCTCTCCCAACTCGATTATTTTGGTTAGCTGAGCATCTTCATAATTGTAAGATCAGTCCCTGATCTGTTATCATTCGACCTTGTTGGCACTGGCTCAGTACGACGAGTGATCTATGGCTCGACCACACTCGCAGTTCTATTTTGACTTTAAAGCTGAGCAATAGCAGACTACTGATCTTGCATCATCTCGAATAATACTTGGAGGCTAACTCCCCCATCTCCTACGCCCTATGTTCCTTGGCCACCAAATCGGCCTTTCCTACGTGTACTCCCTTCGGGGTCTGCACCTCAATCCACATTCATAGAAATTTGTGAACAGATATCGACTGGATCAGCCGAGATTATCCAGTGGCACTCCGGCTCCTAGAGCAATTACGTTATCGTTTTTCCCATGAAATCCAAGACCATCATCACCATGTACGCTTGCGTTTTGTGAGTTTGGCATGTTTTACCCTAAGAACAAAAATTCTTGACAAGAACAAATGTGAAAATATCGTGTGTTATCAGAATCATCACTGAAAAAAATCACTATTATCCATTGTGGTTTTAAGGATATGTGATTTAGTTCAATACTAATTGATAAATAAGGAATTAAATATATAAATTTATGAATAAAATAAATCAAACCAGTATGCAAGCTGAATCTTGACCTCGAGCTATGACGACCTTGAGGTGAAATAGTAGAAATAACAAGTTACAAAGCAACTCTGATGAACAGTGAATAAAATAGCTAGAGAATAAAGCGTATGTATTGTATTATCGGTCAAAAACATATCTTACAAATGAATGGGCTCCCATTTATATAATTGAGGATTCCTAAATAAGGTACACTTCTAATTACGAAACTAAATCTCGTGATTGCCACCGATAACTGCTTGGTAGGATCTATTATGAGATTTCTGCGGAGACCTTCCGGTTGGTTGCTAACATCTCGTCATTCCATTATTATGCCTTATTCGAGTTTGGTCATACTCGGCCTTGGTTTTCATTGAGCACTTCGATCCTCAAGTTCTATACTCCGCTATCGGGCTCGAGCCAGGTCTGTTTTGAGCTCATTCTCACATCAACTCTCCGAGCCTACGAAATCGAGGCATACTTGATTTCGACCATATACATCTTAGGAGATACTCCAATCTTGATGAATTGAACTTGTTACGCTTTATTTTTTATGATTAAACCCTAAATGTAGATTGTCACTCTTGGATTGTACTGTTGGGTTGAGAAGGCCAGAATCATACTTAAGGTCTCGTAAGTTGAGATTTAACCTTCTAAATATTTGTCTAAAATGCATGCTTCCAAAGTGTTTGACGAATTTCCTAGACGACTGATTTGAAATATTTTGAGATCAAGTGCTTATGGGGACGAGCAGGTGCTTGATTCACCATATTTGTTGAACGATTTGAATGTTGATCATGAGATTTAGTGTTTGAATGTTGAAATGTCTTTCTTAACGCTGTTGGAGTTTTTTTTTTTTTAAATTTTAAATATTATAAGTAGCATAATTTGACATAAATGAAGTGTACTTGAAAAGTTCTAAATATTTGGCACCTTTAAGGGTTTTTAAGGCCTTTATGGCTATATTTACGCCTTGTATGGCTTTTAAAACTATTTTATGGTTTGTTGAAGTTATTTAACTTTCTAAATGTTGATGATCGTTATATTGATATCCAGACATGTTGATATTATCCTGGATAGACCAACAAAAGGGAGCATGCGAATAATCTCGAATTGTTTAGTGTACCATTGACACGTTGCAAGTCTAAGAACATCGAAGGATTGCACATTAGGAAGTTGCATAATCTTCAAGCGTGAATTAGAAGATGTTTGGAGAGATAATTTGATGATTCATGAAATATTAAAACTTCTCGTTGCTGCTTGCTGTTAAAGAGCAAGCTCCCGCTGAAGCAATTATAGCAACTCCTGCATCCATTGATTTTACACCTTTTAACATCTTGAGTTTAGAATTCTCCTTATGGTCGTCGGGGTTGAGAATTGGGGGGCCTCGCCTTATCCCGTCGGCCTAAACCTCAAAAACTGATTACCATATTTAGAATTCTCTATTTGCCTGAAATGTTTTTGGAGACTATTTTTATGTTTCTCCCCATATTTTCCATTACTTTTGGACAAAGTTTATCTTTTATTTTTACTTTGAATTTTTATTGTTTTACATTTTCACTATTATTTGTATCTCGGACTATAAAGGTTAGTATTAGAGTAAAAGCTTATGTGTTGTTCTAACCGAGTTGTTGAAATCAAGATCCGAAAGTAGTTCTAAAAAAGAGTATTTGTCCTTCTGGTCCTCTTATTTTCTACTAAACCCTGTCAAATTGTTTATTACAAAAAGTTGGTCTTGCGACCAAAAAAAAAAAAAAAAAAAAAAGAAGAAGAGAAAGATCCACAAACTTATTGAAGTGTTTTTGGGGAATATTATTTGTTGGATAGAAAATACATCGGACACTAGTTAAGAATGAATTATTCTATGGGGGAGGATATATAACTACTAAAACAGTTGTTGAAAAATTCAAAAATAGCCAGATTTACCACTGGTCGTTGAAAAATAGCCAAGTTTCAAAAGTCTATCAAAATTTAACCACTTTAATCTGAGCGAAAACACTGTTCAAAATCTGAAAAAATATGCCCACAAATTTTACTGGAGTTCCATCATAAATATGTTTGAACTCCTGTAAATTTTACGGGAGTTCAAGCATAATTATGCTAGAACTCCCGCAAATTTTACGGGAGTTCCAGCTATATAATTGTCCAGTATAATATACTGGAGTTTGGAGCACTAGTGCTCCAGTTTCCCGCAAATTTTACAGGAGTTAGCAAAGTATACCGGTCCAGCATAATATACGGGAGTTCGTACACAAATGCACTAGAACTTCCGTATATTATACTGGACCGGTCCCTGTTGCAGCAAACTAATGACTATTTTTTATTGACTTCGTAAACAGTGGCTATTTTACTGCTATTTTTTATTGACCAGTGTGAAAACTGGCTATACCATGAAATTTTAACCATACAATCATAACTGTTCACACAAGAGTGACATTTGGTAGCCTTAACAAAGCATGAAACCAATGTTATTTTTCAATCATGTTGGTGCACATAGAAGAGTTTTAAGCAGCTAAATCCCATCCCTGCCGTCATTTGAGCAACACATTTTCCTTAAGTTATACATATAGGTCCGCTGCATAATCAGGGAAGAAATATATTTATTACTATGCAAGTAAGATCTGTTCAAGAACAACTAGATGGAGTTGGACACCTCGTAAAAATGTTGCTGCATTAACTTGTACAATGAATACAAATGACTGACAACTTCCAAAACTAACATCATCATAACATATAAGCTTCCCCAGGTTTCACACTAATTTTGAATTACAACCTCTGTATTCAATGAGCTTCAGATGTATGTATAGCACGCATTCCATTTTTACTTCCCAAAGGATGATATACAATGCACCTGGGTTTGTGTATGCGCACATCTAGTCAAGGGGCAGAGTAATGGACTCTTATTTACACGTGTTTCTCACTATCAACGATTAGCAGTTTCTTTACCAGTAGACTACGATAGTGATGAACAAATTGTACCATTCATTTTCGCCTTTATGCTGCCAATGAAGAACTAAAGCTGCTTCAGGTATTAGTTGGATATTCCAAAATTATGCACACAATCCATCAGCTTAAATCAAAACCAGCATCAGCATTTATGGCATATAGCAATTTCTGCTCCATCTGCTCCTTGCTGCATCATAAAGGAAATAACGGTTACTATTCTGTGATAAAGAATAAATAAGGATGTACTCTAACAGCAGTTCTTTTGAAGTTGCATAAATGTAACAACAATAGATGTCACCGGAACAGGGCTAACCTTCTATATGGTGGAAGCTTTAAAAGATTCATGCAAGTAGCTGATGTCGGCAATCGATCAAGAGCTTCTTCTGAAGCATTCCCGCCCGCTCTAATCGGAAGGCAAAAATCAGAAGAAAAAAGGATTGGAAACCAAATTGAGTAAACGCTTGGAAAACAGACATCATATAAAATAGTTAATCTAACCTTTGTATGCAGAACAAAGGCTCCAAATATCTAAAACCAAGCAAGGGTCCTCGTGAACACCCTGTCACAAACCTGGACCCAAAAGGGAAAATTTACATTGTTCATTGAACTCCTACAGAACATTACGATAAACATTTCATAGTGCATTTTGAAAATTTCTGACACAGCTCGAATACATCTTTTCCCTGTTAGGGGTCCAAAGATGCTACAGCATAGATACTATGAGATAAGTCATTTTCATACATATCCATTTTTGCTCAGTAGGAGATGCTGAAGTCCAGGAGGTAGGATCAACACATTTAAGTGGAAAACTAAAGTTCCATTCAAAAGACAAGTCAAGCTGGTTAAATGCACTAAATATCATTTTAGCAGATGCTTCGCTTATCAAAAACAAAAAATATAGTGAACCCATGGGTATCCAGAAAGAAGGAAAAAGGAGTACTAAAGAAGGTTATTTAATGCCAAAGATATTATCAAAACAACAGCTTCTATTCCTAAAGATGCTATTCAGAAAACAAATCATTCACAAGATATAATGAGAAACTAAGAGAATCTCATAGGGGAAGACATAATGGTGCCATCCACTTATTTCTTTTGGGAAAATATCTTTTGTATCCATAATCAGCATTCTCTTTTTCTCAGTTCAAAGAAAACCTACTTGTTTGCAGGCAACATTCATTGTCCAGGAAACAATCCACATCTTCAATCGTTAATAGTTTCCACAGACTTGGTCCAAAGAGAGAGAGCAAAAACAGAAGAATTCATAGAAACTCTCCATGGATCTTTTCCTAAGTAATTTTCATCAACCAATCGCCTTAAGCTCCTCACTGTTGGCACACTTAAGTCATCTTTTCCTACCAAAAACCTTTTCTCGCAAAAACCCAACCAATTCAAACTTTTGTACATCAGATTAACTATTCAATCGGACATATGGAAACAAGACAATTTTTACATTCCGGACAGTTACTTCGGACAAAAACACAGAGAGGAAAAAGAACCAAAAAACCACATGTTCCCCTTTTGTGTTGGCATACTCAGCTATTTCAATTAAGGACGTTTTCTCAAGTTAACAACAGTGGGTATACAGTGGGTGAACTTGTAAAAAGTAAGCAAACCTTTTCAGACATTTGAGTTAAAGATCCATTGATTGAAAAATGTAAAGATAATACTCACAGTACCAAAGAAGCACCAAAATACTGCAACTAAAACAAACCTTTCAGACCTCAGAGACAGAAATCCATCAGATGAAGAACAATCAAAGCACTTTACTCAGAGTAATAAAGAAATGCCAATTCACTTCCCAAATTCATGTTTACCAGGTAGGGACATACTATTTACCACAACATCATGTTTAAAGATGGCAGCAAAGAAACACATGAAGTGCAAGACATTTATTTCATCCTAATATCAAGCTACTTAAATTATATCCTATGGGCCATTTAAACAAGATTAGCTTTAGCAGTTCCCTGTTACCGAACAACAGTGAATCAGAACATATGAGAAGGGTAATACTTACTTCAAAAATTTCCTCTGATTTTCCAGAGAAAAGCTTTTCACAACCTCCCAGAACATATCGACAGTGTAATGTTCCTGTGAGGAGTACTTCAGTTAGCCATGCAACAGCAAAAGGACATACGTCAAAATATAAAAAATTCTGAAAGCATCTATCTGATGAAACAACAATATAGCTCATTAACCTAAACTATTGTTATTTATGCTCCGCTTCTTGATAATTAGAGTCTAGCTTTATTCCAAAGTACATGAGCAGCCCAAAACCCAATCAAAATGACCTAGACCTATCAAAAGAATCATCCATGACCTAATATATTCGAGAAGACCCTAAACTCCATACGCGTTAATAGTTTCATCATCAATAGGAAGAAGAATGATACTCATTTGTTTTTTGCATTACTCTTTCGCAAGCGATCTATCACAAACAATATAAGGATTGTTTGAGGGGATTTTGCTGCTCCTAACTTAGAGACCTTTTAAACATTACTTATTGATTTTTGGTCAAGATCCTATAGAGGGAGGCCTTGTTGACTGTGCTACAGTAGAATACTTAAGATTGTTCCCTTTCAGAACACCATAAATGGGACGTTCTTCTCCTCTATGTAGTGCAAGGTTATGGACTCATGATTTGACTTATTCAGTGAGTAGGAAAGTGCGAGAGTTTAAGACATGGAAAGAAGGAATTTCTTGTATTCATTTGAGTCTTGCATTAGCCCTATATATATAGGGTGTTTACATAGAACTAAACCCTTCTCTACAATGGGGGAGACTATACAAACTACTATAGATGCTAAACACTCCCCCTCAAGCCGGTGCATATAAATCATATGTACCGAACTTGTTACATATGTAACTAATATGAGGACCCGTGAGGGACTTGATAAAAATATGTGCAAGCTGTTTGACCACAAATTTTATATCAATATCTCCGAAGAGTATCTTTTCTCCCCTTGGCCAGCAGTGACGAGCTTAAGTTACAAAGTTTGTAAATTCAAATGATCAGCTTGCAGATATTTTCACCAAGTCCTTCACTTATCCTTATATTAGTTATATCTGTAATAAGAATAGTAGGTGAAAATGTTGGTTTATGTTTAGTCAACAATGACATGCTGAAAATGTTGGTTTAGGTTTAATCAACAATGGCATGCCAATTGGAAGAGTTAGTGGAAAGGCATGAATGCTAGGAGGAAGCTTCCTCCTTTGATGTCACCCATGACATCAAGAGGAGGTAGTTTGATGTCACCAATGACATCAAGAGGAGGTCCTTACCCCTATAGATGCACTCTTTCATTTGTAGAAACCATCCCAAAAACAATACAATATATTGTAGTGAGTAGAGAGTTAAGAGAGAAATTCTCTTAAGTGTAATTGGGAAATCTCCGCTTCCTTTGTAAATAATAGAAAGACAATTGTTCTCTGGTGGACGAAGAATTATTTTGATCCGAACCACGTTAAATCTTGTGTTCTTTCTTTACGTTTCCGCTAACAATTGGTATCAGAGCGACATGATTCTTTAGCGATCCAAGGAGAAAGAACGAGCAAAGATGAGTTCCATGAAGTTTGAAATTGATAGATTTAGTGGACGCAACAACTTCAAAATCTGGAAGATCCAGATGAAGGCGTTACTGCGGAGGGAAGGTTCAATCCATGCTATTGACGGAAAGTATCCTAAGGATACATCTAGCTCCCGACATGGAGAAGATTGAAGGGGATGCATTGAGTGCAATCCAACTATCCCTTGCACCTAACGTGCTTTGTGAAGTGAGTACAGGTACCGAAGAGACGGCCAAACAGTTATGAGAAAAGCTAGAAGGGCTATACCAAGACCGATCAGTGACAACAAGAATGTTGTTACAACGGCGTCTTCACACATTTAAGATGGGGTCGAGTACTTCGTTACAAGATCATTTAGATGCGTTCAATAAACTTGTCATGGACTTACAGATTGCAGGAATTAAAAGGGAGGAGGAGACGCTTGCATGTGCTTTGCTATTTTCATTGACTTCAAGATATCGTGATATTGAGAATTCAATGATGTATAGCAAGGAGCCTATCAAGCTTGAGCAAGTGCGGCGGGCACTACTCTAGTGATGTGCGGAGGCACATCGAAGGAGACAGAGATTACCAAGCAAGTGGACTCTTTGTGAGAGGCCGGACTAGCCAACAGGGAAAGAGCAAATCAAAGTACAGATCAAAGTCTCGTGTGAACAAGAAGAATACAGAGTGTTGGGGTTGTGGCAAGAAGGGGCACTTTGAACGAGATTGCCCGATGTCAAAGTCCAAGGAAAAGGCGAGTGCATCTACAGTTGAACGGGTACATGATTTTGATAATGATTATGTACTAAACAACATCGTATAATAATAGTAATTATAGAAAAAAATGGGTGTTAGACTCTACTTGTACTCTGCATATGATGTTCCAAAAAGACTGGTTTAGCAACTACGAGAAAAGTGGAGGAACCGTAGTGATGCGCAATAATGCAACTTGTGCAATAGTTGGCAATGGCTCAGTTCGAGTTCGCTACCATAATGGAGTCGTGAGGATTATTACACAAGTCTGTCATGTTCCTGACCTGAAGAAGAATTTGATCTCCTTGGGTACTCTGGATGAACAAGGCTACAGGTATATGAGCGAAGCAAGAACTATGAAGGTGACTAAAGGTTCTTTAGTCATGCTTGAAAGGCAAGCTGGAGAATGGCCTTTACACATTGGCCGGAAGCACCATTGTCGGCTCTGCAAATGCATCTACAGTGCAGTTATCTAATGATGACAAGGCAAGATTATGGCACATGAGACTGGGTCATATGAGCGCACGTGGACTGGAGATAAGCAATCGTAACCTTTTGGAAGGTGAGAAGATCGGCACACTTGACTTCTGTGAGCACTGCGTTCTAGGGAAGCAGAAGAAGGTCAGCTTCAGCACTGGCAAACACAAGACAAGAGGAGTGCTAGACTACATCCATTCAGATAAATGGGGTCCCTCTAAACTTCCATCGAAAGGCGGAAAGAGCATTTAAAGAGTGGAAGATTTTGGTTGAAAATCAAATGGAGCGGAAAATCAAGTATCTTCGCACAGACAATGGCTTGGAGTTTTGCAATGAAGAGTTTAATGAATTATGCAAGGTTCATGGGATCTCAAGACATAGGACTGTCAGGCATACCCCACAGCAGAATGGAGTTGCCGAGAGAATGAACAGAACTCTTCTTGAAAAGGCTCTTTGTATGCTCATACAAGCCAAAATGTCCAAAGTGTTTTGGGCAGAAGCAGTCCACACTGTTGCTCATATTGTCAATCGATCTCCAGCATCGGCAATTGACTTTAAGACTCCGAATGAGGTATGGTCAGGTGAACCCTCTAACTATTCATACTTACGAATATTTGGGTGTCCAGCTTATTATCACGTTAATGAAGGAAAGCTTGAACCAAGGGCCAAGAAGGCAATATTCGTAGGGTATGTGGATGGAGTAAAAGGGTACAAACTTTGGTGTTTGTCTTTACTCAAATTTATAGTTAGTAGAGATGTCACTTTTGATGAATCCTCTATACTTGATCCTCGTAAAGTTTTCATGGAGTTTTCTGGAAACAAGAACAACGAGCAGGTGGAGCCTCCGGTGGTGCTTGCCAAGGAAAAGGATCAAGAGACTCAGGTTAAAGATGAGTCGGAAGATATAGATCTTGAAGAACTTGCTGTCAATGAACCATACACAATTGCGAAGGGGAGGGAGAAGAGGCAGACACGAGAACCGGAACGCCTTATAAATCAAGCAACCTTGATTGCATATGCATTCGTAGTTGCAAAAGAAAAGATTAAGGATTTGGAGCCCTCCTCGTATATTGAAGCAACTTCTGGCAAGGATGTTGCACAATGGCGGTTAGCCACGACGGAAGAGATGGAGTATCTTCACAAGAATCAGACATAGGTATTAGTGAAAAGACAAAAGGGGAAGAGGACAGTTGGATGCAAGTGGATCTACAGAAAGAAAGGGGGAATTCCTGAAGTGAAAGATGCTAGGTTTACGGCGAGATTGGTTGCAAAAGGTTTCAGCCAGGAGGGAATTGACTACAATGAGATTTTCTCTCCAGTCGTGAAGCATAGCTCAATTCGCGTGCTACTAGCATTGGTTGCACAATTTGACTTGGAGCTTCATCAGTTTGATGTCAAAACCGCTTTCTTACATGGTGATCTAGAAGAGACAATCTATATGGATCAGCCTGAAGGTTTCTTAGATGAGGGAAAAGAAGATCACGTATGCCAACTAAAAAAGTCTTTGTATGGTTTGAATCAATCCTCTAGACAGTGGTACAAGAGGTTTGATGCATTCATGACTACACATGAATTCTCAAGGAGTGCATTTGATAGTTGTGTGTATCACAAGAAAATGTCTGGTAACTCAATGATTTATTTACTGTTGTATGTTGATGATATGCTTATTGCTGCTAACAACATTACAGAGATAAATGCTTTGAAGAAACCTGTTGAGTAAGGAATTTGACATGAAGGATTTAGGAGCTGCAAAGAAAATCATTGGTATGGAGATTTCAAGAGAAGACGGTGTTGTACATCTTTCTCAAAAGAGGTATATTGAAAGGATTCTCGAGAGATTCAATATGCATACGTGCAAGCCTGTAAGTACACCATTAGCTCCTCATTTAAAACTTTCAGAGTTACAAATGCCTCAGTCCGAGGATGAGGTGGAGCATATGTCAAAGATTCCTTATGCCAGTGCAGTTGGTAGCATTATGTATGCTATGGTATGCACACGTCCAGATATTGCTCAATCCGTAAGTGTGGTAAGTAGATACATGTCCAGCCCAGGAAAGAGGCATTGGGAAGCTGTCAAATAGATATTGAGATATCGCAAAGGAGCTTCTAGTGTTGGTCTGACTTTTCGAAAAAGTGGTGGAGGTATTTCAATTCTCGGTTATGTGGATTCGGACTATGCAGGAGATCTTGATAGAACAAGGTCCACAACTGGATACATCTTACCCTCGTTGGCATACCGTTAGTTGGAGGCCGACTCTACAGTCGATTGTCGCTTTGTCTACGACAGAAGCAGAATACATGGCAGCAGCAGAGGCGGTGAAGGAAGCTATCCGGTTAAAAGGTTTAGTAGCGGAATTGAGTTTGGTTCAGCTGGAATCAACTCTTAGATGTGATAGTCAGAGTGCTATTCATCTAATGAAAAGTCAAAGATTTCATGAGCGCACTAAACACATTGATGTCAGATTTCATTTCCTTCGAGATGTTGTTGAAGAGGGAACTATCAAGGTCGTGAAGGTTATCACGGACGATAATGCTGCAGATATGCTGACCAAGATAGTCCCGCTCGCTAAGTTTGCACACTACAAAGACTTGGCGGCGGTGTGCATCAACTGATGCAGCTCCGAAGAGAACAGTTGTTAGGTGGAGGTGGTATGTTCAACCATGGTTTGATTAAAGCGTAGGCTTCAATGAAAAAAGGCGCAACTGGAAAAAAAGTAAAAATATGTATATGTAGTACAAGACTAATTGAAAATGTTAGGTTTATGTTTAGTCAACAATGGCATGGCGAAAATGTTGGTTTAGGTTTAGTCAACAATGGCATGCCAATTGGAAGAGTTGGTGGAAAAAGTTGGCAGGAAGCTTCCTCCTTTGATGTCACCCATGACATCAAGAGGAGGTAGTTTGATGTCACCAATGACATCAAGAGGAGGTCCTTACCCCTATAGATGCACTCTTTCATTTGTAGAAACCATCCCAAAAACAATACAATATATTGTAGTGAGTAGAGAGTTAAGAGAGAAATTCTCTTAAGTGTAATTGGAAAATCTCTCATTCCTTTGTAAATAATAGAAAGGCAATTGTTCTCTAGTGGACGTAGGATTATTTTGATCCGAACCACGTCAAATCTTGCGTTCTTTCTTTTACGTTTCCGCTAACAGTAGGCTTAGTCCCACATCGGAATAGTAGTAGTATGTACTCCCTCCGTTTCAATTTATGTGAACCCATTTGACTGGGCACGAAGTTTAAGAAAAGAGAGAAGACTTTTGAACTTGTGGTGTAAAATAAGACACATATATTTTGTGTGGCTATAAATCATTGCATAAAGGTAGATTGTTTTCAATTAACGAAAGAGGTCATTTTTTTTTTGGCACGGACAAAAAAAGAAATAGGTTCACATAAATTGAAACAGATGGAGTATTATATAGAATGTAGATATTAATAGGACTTCTTATATTATAGTAAATGAACTAATATCAATAATAATATATTTTCTCGTGCTATTCTTACATTTAAAGGTCAACATTTTCAGATTGATAGTAAAGTTTCTAAGTACCCTCATAAGGTAGGGGTAAGGTTTGCTTACATACTACCCTTCCCAGAGCCTGATTGTGGGATGACACTGGAATTGTTGTTGTTGTAGTTGATTGGTATGCTTAATTCTGCTTTATTCTGTGGCTTATCAAGTTGCACCATAAGAAATATTGTAACTTGGCTAACTAAATTCTTTTTTATTATGCATGCATCTCCGGGATGCTATTTTTTATTAACATCAAAATATGCCCGGTTAAGGTAAATATTTATTCATATTAATTTTTCGATGACATAAAAAGCATATGGTCAAACGATATTTACCGTACTTATTGCACATTTTTTCTCACATAGGCAACTATATATTGAACTTACAGGATGGATTATAGTGTCAACAACAAGAGTTTCGGTCATAATAGAGCAACCGAAGCGACAAAAGGTACATACACCAAGAAATTCATCTATGAAGAGATATTAGGTGAGATGCAACAATCTAACATATTGATATTATTATCTCATACCACCCTGCGCCGAGGGTCGATTGGAAACAGCCTCTCTGCCCTCTCGGGTAGAGGTAAGGCCTGTCTACATATTACCCTCCCCAGACCCCACCTTGTGGGAATATACTGGGTTGTTGTTGTTGTTGTATCTCATACCATAAAATACCTATAACTACAAGTACTACATAACTAACTTATTACTAATTGTTTATCTTTGCAAATTGCAGGTTTAAAAGATATCCAATTATTTAATTCAACTACATGGCATAGTAGTAAAATTTATTTTTGCCATTTAAATAAATGTGGTCTATATTTTAATGTCAAATGCTATTTAATAAAATTTGTTCGTGTATACAATTTATTATCAGTCACGGGCCTTACTTTCTCTCACTTTGGCCAAGCCAGTAAAGCTTCTTATCCCCGCCTTTCTCTCCAAGCTCTTCATACAGACGTTCAAATGCTGCAGTAATCTGGATCAAGGGAGTTGTATAAAAGACGAGGTTGGTAGGGTTTTGATAGATGAGGCACAGATTAGGCGGAGATAACAACCATACTTCCATAAACTCTTGAATGAGGGGAGGGGGAGGATAGGAACATTGTGCTGGATGATTTGGAGAACTCCGAGAGTCGTTGGGATTTTGGACTGTAGGCGTATAAGAGTGGGGGAAGGTCGAAGGAGTGATGCGTAGGATGAGCAGAGGTAGAACGACGGGGCCAGACGAAAACCTTGTAGAATTCTGGAAGAGTGTGGGTAAGGTAGGCGTGGAATGGCTCTCTATGTTGTTTATCATCACTTTTAGCACAAAGAAGATGCCTGAAGAATAGAGGTGGAGTACGATTTCCGTTGTATAAGAACAAGGTTGATATCCACAATTGCAACAACTATAGGGGTATCAAGTTGCTAAGCCATACGATGAAAGTTTGTGGGAGGGTAGTAAAAGGGAGGGTAAGGAGAAGTGTATCTATTTCCGAGAACCAGTTCGGTTTCATGCCGGGTCGTTTGACTACGGAAGTCATTCATCTGGTGAGGAGATTGGTGGAGCAGTATAGGACAATGAAGGAGGACTTGTAAATGGTGGTCATTGACCTCGAGTAAGTATACAACAAAGTCAGAGAGGTTCCATGGAGGCGTTTGGAGGCTAAAGGTGTGCATGTAGCTTATATTAGGGTGATTAAGGACATATATGATAGAGCTAAGACACGGGTGAGGATAGCAGGAGGAGACCACTTCAGTCGTGATTGGGGTGCATCAGGGATTAGCTCTTAGGCCGTTTTTATTTTCCTTGGTGATAGAGGCATTGACGCGACACATTCAAGAGGTGGTGCCATGGTGTATGTTATTTGTGGATGATGTAGCTCTGACTGACGAGACACGGGCTGGTGTTAACGAGAGACTGGAGGTTTGAAGACAGACTCGAGCCTAAGAGTTTCAAGCTGAGCAGGACTAAGGCGGAGTACTTGGAGTGCAAGTTCATCGATGTTACCCAGGAAGCGCGACCATATATGTGAGGCTTGATACACAAGTCATTCCCCGGAGAGGAAGTTTCAAGTACCATTAGTCAATAATACAAGGGGATGGAGAGATTGAAGAGGATGTTACGCATCGTATCAGAGCAGGGTGGATGAAGTGGAGGCTTGCTTCCGATGTTCTGTGTGATAAGAATGTGCCACAGAAGCTTAAAGGTAA
Source organism: Nicotiana noctiflora (assembly GCA_032618575.1). NCBI lineage: Eukaryota > Viridiplantae > Streptophyta > Magnoliopsida > Solanales > Solanaceae > Nicotiana > Nicotiana noctiflora. The sequence goes on from JASVEL010012780.1 coordinate 27,652, forward strand.
GTTCTACAAAGTAGTGGTTGACCAACTATGTTGTATAGGGCAGAGTATTGGCCGATCAAGACCTCTCATGTCCAGAAGATGAAAGTAGCTGAGATGAGAATTTTTGAGATGGATGTGTAGGCATACCAGGTTAGATAAGATTAAGAATGAATTTATTCGAGATAAGGTAGGTGTGGCCTCCGTAGAGGATAAGATGCGGGAGGCGAAGTTGAGATAGTTGGCATGTTAAGAGGAGAAGCCCATATTACCAGGTGTGAGAGGTTAGTCTTGGTGGGCATAAGGAGAGGTAAAGGTAGGCCAAAGAAATTTTAGGGAGAGGTAACTAGGTGAGACATGGTGCAGCTAAAGCTTATTGAGCACATGACCCTTGATAGGAAGGTGTGGAGGTCGAGGATTATGGTAATTGGGTAGTAGGTAGCCGAGCGTTCTCCTTTTGTCTCTTCAATTCAATAGCATTAGTGTTAGTATGATATTTCTTTATTCTTAGATTGCTATTACTACCTAGCATTTTAATTGTTATCTTGGCTTCGGTCTTCTCTTCTTATCTTCTTGTTGTTATTACTTGTTGCCTTTACTTTTTTTTCATCCTCTCTTTAGCCAACAATCTATCATAAACAGCCACTCTAACCTTCCAGGGTGAATCCTCGCCAGACCCCACTTGTGGGAATTCACTGAGCTTGTTATTGTTATAGTTGTTGCGTCATACACGTGCAACGCGCCTACACTAAAACTAGTACAGTAAAGAAAATAATGACTATGCCACTAGAGGAGCCACTCAAAATAAGTTTTTAAGGTCCCCCTTAACAGAAGCACAAGACTGTTTGATTTAAAACAAACATTACTCTTAATTTATTTCTAACCTGATGCACACCATGCTTTCTCCGAGCCTTTTATCCATTCTAATAGAACTTTTTTTTATAATAGAATAAAAAGTGAAATTAAAGGTATACTTCTGCCACTAATTTTAGAGAAACATACATAATATAATTTATCATGTGGGAACACGAGGCATTTCCCTCGCGAAAATGAGGGACACAAGCCATTGTTGACATGTTAGATTCAAACAAATGGTAAACCATTATCACGAGACCCTTTACAGAAGAGATGGAAGAAAGTGAAGCAAAAAGCAAAAGCACCTTATGGTAACCTCCTGTATAATTGGTATGAGCTCGAAGGTCATCAATGTCAATGCCATCAAGTGATCCAGAAATAAGAAGCTGAAAACAGGGCCAAAAGTGAGAGGCAGAAAGCTAGATCTCTTACTCATTAAGAACATAACAACTACTAGAAGTCTAGACCAAAAGAACACCAAAACAGTTTTCACCCATTGGATAATTTTTCAGACATGTCATCTGTCAGACAAGTAATTTCAGCAGCTCTCCTGATGACGTATTTTAGCTTTTGGATACAGTTTACCTTTCATTCTGAAATTTGCATGTCAAACTTTCTTTTTTCATCTTCTAAGGCAGCATTAGGAACAACTATTTCTCAATATATTGGTGCTTTAATATCAAATCTTTCAGGCATCTAGAAAATCCTTCTTTTCTAATCTTGTTCTTTCAGAATTGCTCAGGCTTTTTCCATCAAATCCTCTATTCTGAGCAAAATTTCTTGACAGACTACGTCATTACTAGCTCTTTGTAAATGGCTGAGCTAATGCCAAATTGCCAATAACCTTACTACATAAAGCCCTACAAGTAGCTTCATCCAGAGTAGTCTATCATGCCTTTGTTGCATAAGGAGAGTGGGCTGGTTTACTTTGTTAAGATATATATAGGCAGTTGAGATGCACGGGACAGGCAATTTCCTGATTTCAAGTTCTGACAGGGTATAGCATGTTCAGGATATATTTTAGACAAGCTAATGTCGTTTATTATGTTTTCTTCTTATAAAATGATACAACCAACAATGTTTCTGATGTGAAAGCATGTAGTGTGTAACAGAAGTATAAATGCTAGCACCTGAAGTTCATGTTCATTAAACATGTCAATCCACTCCTTTTGTATTAGCTGTTGGAAGCCCCTCAGAAAATGAGAACTCTGCTGACGGATCTAGATCATCACAATTAAACAAAGTAAGCAACAACTATAAAAGGGATATGAGGGCCACCACAGGTAAAATGTCTTGAAAGAGGCATTGTAATATGCAATGTGCAGGCTGGAAAAGAAGCAAGACCAAAAGTTAAATAACCTGAAAGTTTAAACGATGGTTGGCGACAAGATGAATAAAGGTGATGACATTCTCACTAGTTACACGTATGCTTTTCCCACCAGGAAGCAGCTCCTCTTCAGTTTGCTCCCCATACTCATTGTTGACAATGACGAAGTACAACTCTAGATTTGAAACATCACCTTCGTAATGCTGAAATGTCAGAAACAGGCAAAGAGAACGATTCAATGAGCTAAAGAAATAGGTAATAGGTAGAAGATAAAATGATTTAAAAGAGATAAGGAAGACACCATGCCAATGGCACCCAGTCAACATCAACACGGCTGCCCCTAACCACATTTTATTTTTCAGTTTTCTCCATAGGGCTCGCCTATCCTTTTGCAAGGCCTGGGATTTTTCCCCATAACAAGACCAAAGACTAATAGAAGTAAAATATTCATAACTCCCACTCCTCACATCCTAAGAACATTACAAAAGGAAATATATGTCCGTTATTATGCCTTAGGAAGTGACAAACAGATGAAAATAACACAACTCTCCTTTCGAAGAAAAAATGAGGATGGCCTTTAGTGTTAGAGACCCCTAATTTGTTTTTACAACAACAACCCCCCAGTAATAATCCCACTAGCTAGTTTGTCTTTAAAGACAAAATATAAAATATTGGACTGAAATGGGTCCAACTTGGGCGAAATGCATATTGAGGATTTGGATAGCTGACCCCGACTAGTTTGACATTGATGCACAGCAGTTGTTGCTATTAATTTACGAATTTCTTGCACAGGCAATTTTTTTGCGGTCTTTGCTTTTGGTTATGGATCAAAATTTACATTCCGACCAGTAATACTCGTGTCATTTGGTAGTATTATCAAGGAATCTCGTTATAAGATCGTACCAGGTCTAAGAGTGGTTTTGACTAATAATGATTTTGAGGTATTCATCTTTCCTTTATTATTTTGGTCTTTGTCTCTCTTCTTTCTGTTTTTGAGTTTGGTCAACTTTGTGAATGGTTTTCTAGCCCCCTGACTGAGCCTAAATAGTTGGTAAATTAGTGTTATCTAGGAATCTCGTTATAAGATCTAACCAGTCAAGGGGCTAGAAGACCATTCAAAAAGTTGTCCAAACCCAAAAACAGAGAGAAGAGAGACAAAAACCAAAAAAATAAAGAAAAACGAACACCTCAATACCATTATTAGTCAAAACCACTGTTGACTTGGTAAGATCTTAAAACGAGATTCCTCGATAACACTAACTTACCAATTCAGTAAATAAAGGTGCACGTAATATAAACCAAGGATGAGAAATACAAGATAAGAAGCAGCAACAGCTTGAAACACACTCCGTCTTCAACAATGGAAAAATTGATTACCACCATGAGCTTACAAGGAAACCATGAATCCTGATTATAAAGGTTTTTCCGTCCAACCACCTTTGAAAACTTTTTCCTTGAAACAAAGAACTCATGGTTGTCCAAGTTGCAGTGTAAGAAAAATGCTAGATAGTTATGAAAATAACCCTAGTCCCACATAGAATAGGAGAAGAATATGTATTGTGTATAGTTATAAATAGTGCTATTGTAAAATCACTTAATACAATATCAATAACAGATTTTTTCTCGTGTGTATTCTCACATGGTATCATAGAATTAGTGAGAAACTTATCATTGTGCATCATTCCAGCGTCCAGGAAGAAAGACCTTGTCGCCGTGCAATTTTTCGACAACTTAAGAGGTTGTCCACAACAAAATCACTTTACATTGGTGTTGGCAAAAACCAATCCTATCACAAGACCCCTCAGGCTACGGCGACCAAACCACATTCAACCCCACACGAAAACACCTTCCCACGCGCCTTCACATGCCGGAAAAGGGAGAAATTTGCTCGCTAACCCACACGCCGGGGTATGAGGTCTGTTTCGGCCAGGTTTTGAAAAAGATTCTGTTGAACAGTGTGATCTACTAGTAATTCTAAGCCTACCGATACCTTTTTCTTTTTTTATTCCGATCACTTTGAGATTATCCCGGCAACTACACTAACTTTCCGACGGTTACAGTGATTTTTCCGATGAAGCTTCTTTTGGACAGATTACTCATGAGGTTATTCTGAGTCTGTCCATTCAAGTTTCATCAATTTCCGACAACCTTTCTATTCTCCGGCGAGTGAACAGTGTTTTCTTAACAACAACAAAACGTTTTCTGATTTGGCATTCCAAGGTTAACCATACAACGTTTAGTCAAGAATTTGATAAATTGGCTGTAGAAAAATGGGATCCAATACTATGAATGGTTGGATGGTTTCTCTATCGGATTATATTGAGCTCCATAAGTACAAAGCATGTAAACATACATCTTCAGAAATAGCTTCCATAGTTCAAACAGGTAATACGTGGCTTATGTGTGGTGAGTGGTACTTGGGAGCTTATTCCTCTTCCTTCTGGTAAATCTATTGTTGGTTTTCGTTGGGAGTATGCAGTCAAAGTTGGTCCAGAAGGCCAAGTTGATCGCCTTAAGGTTCGTCTGGTTACTAAAGAGTATACTCAGTGATTTGGGCTCGATTACGGTGATACTTTCTCTCCCGTGGCTAAAATAGCATTAGTTTGCCTTTTTCTATCCATGGATGTTTTTCAGACATTGGCCTCTTTATCAGTTGGACATTCTGAATGATTTTCTTCACGGTGACCTTGAGGATGAGGTTTAAATGAAGCAACCACCTGGTTTGGTTGCTCAGGGGGACTCTAGTGGCCTTGTATGTCGGTTGCGCCAATCCCTCTTTGATATAAAGCAGTCTCCTCGAGCCAAATTTGGTAAATTTAGCACAGTTATTAAGGTGCTTGGCATGACTCGTAGTGAAGCTGATCACTATGTGTTTAATCAGCATTCTACTTCAAATATCAATATTTATCTAGTGGTTTATGTTGATGATATTGCTATTACGGCAATGATCGGGATGGTATTACTAAGTTGAAGTAACATCTCTTTCAACACTTCCAAACTAATCTAGGCAGAATAAAGTATTTTGTGGGTAATGATGTTGCGCAGTCTAGCTCAGGTATTGTGATTCTCACAACGGAAGTATGTCTTAGACATTCTTGAGGACACAGGAATGACAGGCATTAGACCTGTTGACACTCCTATGAATCCGGATTCCAAACTTCTACCGGGACAGAGGGAGCTACTTAGCGATCCTGCAAGATATATGCGATTGGTTGGTAAATTAAATTACCTCACGGTGACTTGACCTGACATTTCCTTTCCTTATGAGTGTAGTGAGTCAGTTTTTGAATTCTCCCTGTGATAGTCATTGGAATGCAGCTATCCGCATTCTTCGATATAGAAAATCAGCTCCAGGCAAATGATTGTTGTTTGAAGATCGAGGTCATTAGCAAATTGTTGGGTACTCAGATGCTGACCGGGCAGGATAACCTTCTCATGGACGTTCTATGTTTGGATATTGTACTTTAGTAGAGGTAATTTGGTGTCTTAGAAGAGCAAGAAACAGAATGTTATTGCTCGGTCTATGCAGTAGCAGAATATCGAGCAATGACTGTGACAACGTGTGAGCAAGTTTGGATCAAACATTTGCTCAAATTTGGTAAGGAACTTGTGTGCGATAATCAAGTTGCCCTTCATATTGCATCAAATCTGGTGTTCCATGAGAAAACTAGGCATATTGAGATTGGCTGTCACTTCATCGGAGAAAAGATAATTTCAGCAGATATTGCTACTAAGTTTGTGAAGTAGAATTATCAAATTCCAGATATTTTCACCAAGTCCCTTATTGGTCCTCGTATTAGTTACATATGTAACAAGCTCGGTAAATATAATATGTATGCACCGTCTTGAGGGAGAGTGTTAGATAGTTTATGAAAATAACCCCAGCCCCATAAAGAATAGGAGTAAAATATATATTGTGTATAGTTATAAATAGGGTTATTGTAAAAACACGTAATAGAATATCAATAATAGATTTTTTTTCTCCCGTGCATTTATGAAGAAACAAAAAAAATGGGAGGGGGGGAGGGGTGTTGGGGGGACATCTTTTCATAACATGTTGCTAGTTGTCGATGACATACAAGCAAAAATCTTAACCATCTTTACCGCGCAAAACGCATCAAACATAAATATGAGAATCTAACACTTGATCCTTATTTTTCTTCTTGGTAATGGCTAGGAAGAACCAATACATGTTTGAACAACTCAAATATGATAAATGGGTTACAAAGGATATTAGAAAACATCACCTTCAGGAAAATGAGATGACGATATAATTCTGGATCCAAGGAAGGAAGGTCATTCAAATAGTTATACCTGAGCAGCGAAGTTAAAAAGGAGTCAAGTGAGTGAGGCCAAATATGCATGTCACAATGAGCTAGTGAAGAAATGACAAAATTGGTGAAACTGTAGAACTAATTGTTAGACGTGAAAAGGCCCTCTAAAAATGACGTTTCAAGTTGATGTAAAGGTCTCTATCCAATTAGTTCAATATATCAATCTTCCCCTTCCATACCCCTCCAGCTAACATGTCCATAGTATTTCAGCTAAAAAAATTCAAACATGCGTCGCATATTTCATGTTATTGTTTTTTTTCTCTTTTTCTTTGATAAGGGCATATGGGATCTTAAAGCAACCGAGTCTTACATCAATAATGCATTTTCTAGCTAAGAGTTATAATACTATTTTGTGATGCTTTCTTTTAGATAATTACTACCTTGGAACTACCAAAGATTGTAAAGCTTTTAATAAAACAGCAAAAGCAGTAATAAAATATTTGATAAAACATACAAAGCTTAGACATATTATCGCTCAATTAAAATAGTCAAACTTACTTGAATTGCACGAAGATTCAGAGAAACTACGTTTGCAAGAGTCATTGTATTAAAGTTTAACATAGATATCTCTAAATAACCGTAGGAATCTAAGAGAACAGCAGGAGAATGTCACATCAAAATCAATAATAAAGAGCAGCCCGGTGCACAAGGCATCCTGCGTTCACGTAGGGTCCGGGAAGGCTACACCCCAAGGAGTGTGATGTAGAGAACCTACCCTAATCAAAATCAATAGTGTTAATTAGCATTTTGATTAGCATGATTTCAGGAGTTTTAATTTGATTTGATTTGGTTTGAAAGTTGGATTGATTGTATAGATTTATTTTATTTCATTAATTAGTATTAGGAGATTTTTAAAAATTCTCTTGCTCACGGGATGTAACACATAGAAATTCAAGAAGCCTTTTCTTCTACTCAAAATCTACATCGTATCAGAACCATTATTGTCTTTTTGAGGTGATTTATCTCCCTCGCAGCACTAGGGTTACATTTTAATCAAAAGGGGTCGAGTTTTTGTTTCTCTTGGTGGTTGTCCGCAACACAAACTCCTTGTGGTCAGTTTTGTTTTTGAAATTTTCTTTTCTATTGGGGTCCTTGGAACATTCCAAGCCTATTGCTACTAATTTTGATTTTTTTGTTCACCGGTGTTAAGGTTCCTGTTGAGTTGTCCCACATCGGAGTGATTTGAGGTCCTTGGTCTCCTTATATGGCTTGGGCAATCCTCACCTCAGAAGCTAGCTTTTGGAATTGAGTTAAGCCCAATGTCCTTTCTTAACATGATATCAGAGCCAGGCCCATCCAAATTATTGTTACCGATGTTGGGCCCCCATTTATGTTGGCCACGCTCCAGAGGCCTGGGCGTGAAAGGGGGTGTTGAGTTGTCCCACATCGGAGGGATTTGAGGTCCTTGGTCGCCTTATATGGCTTCGGCAATCCTCAGCCCACAAACTAGCTTTCACTTAATTTACAGTGATAGAGTAGTCCGTTAAAATAGACTTGAATTTTCAGTGTGAGCTGGTACTAACAGTTGCAACTGTTGAAACCATTGAATCCACTCCGCAAACATTGCGGCCTCTACAGATTTTGTAGTATCCGTTTTCACCTCATTTCTCTCTCCATGAGTTCTTAATGATCCGGTATGGTTTCTCTTTCATTCGAATGGGAGAAAAGCCAGTACCATAACCAACTAACAAGACACCATGATCCAACTTCTTAGAGCATATATATGGGCAGGAAACTCCGCCAACATATGTGCGCATGAACACTGCATTGATCGCCACAGCGAGAGGACCATTCTTGACAAGATTAGCAGCGATTTGTTCTTTGTCAAGTGAGACAACGCTAAAATTAGCAACTTTAGCAGCAACCTTGGTGTTGTCGAATGTGCAGGCTCCACGATCAGTGCCAGTGTAAGGATAATCTTCTTCTCGCATAAGTCCACCAGCTTTGAGGGTGTATTCAAAGGCACTATTCATAAGCCCACTATTACACCCTGCGTCGCATGAATCTTTTTCTTCTGGATCACACTCGTGATCACATTCCACAAGTTGTTGCTCGCTGAGGCTTACAAGCTTCCCCGTAGAAAGATAGTTGGCACCTTCTAACGCACCAGTGGTACTAAATGACCAGCACGAGCCGCACGAACCCTGATTCTTTACAGGCATGACGGCACCGTGATCTCTCCAGTCGAAACCTGAAGGGAGATCCTCAGTAGGAAGAATAGGAGCTTTATTGGCATTAGAAGGAAGCCGAATCCGACGGTTAACTCCTAGAAAATTACGGCAAAACTCGGCCGGAGTCAAATCGGAAAACTGAGTCACACCGTGAACGGCAGAGGGATCAATCTTCTGGTGGCGCATAGCACGGCGCAAGTTAGCCTTGAACACCGACAATCTGTAATGATGCTCCTCATCGGAGGCGTAGGTTTTGCCGAACCTCTTCTTAAAAATTGCAAAGTGATGATCGGCGTTTAGCAAGTGATCGTCGCCGTCACCCACGACTTACGGATTAATATATCTCCATATTCATCGTCGTTAATGTCGCCGTTAGCAGACGCCAACAACAACGTCGTTAACAAGAGAGAAAATAGAAAAATTAAAGCATAACGAAGAGCATCAGGTCCTTGGTCTCCTTATATGGCATGGGCAATCCTCACCTCACAAGCTAGCTTTTGGGGTTGAGTTAGGCCTAATGTCCATTCTTAACAGTTCCGTCAAGACAGATTTGGTTTCCCGCGATACATATTACTTTTTAGGCAATTTTCTTTAGATATATGGAGACACTCAAGGAGACGGTTTCTAGAGAAATCTTGTTTCGAATGAAATTTAGCTTCTCCGTCGCCTCCTAGCCAAACTTGATTCCGCTAATCTTGCCACATCCAATCATGTGCAATTAGGTACTGCCTTTGTTGCTCACCTTAATTCTTGTATTGTTGATGGTGCAAAAAAGGCATTCAAAACTATTATCTGTGTCTCAAAGGACATAGTGTTAAAATAGCCAATGGTTCTTTAAACCTATCTCTAGAACATGTTTTGTTGTTTATACTCCTAATATTAAACTATCATTCGTGGTGTTCCTGAGTTACTGAGTCAATCTTTTACCTGCTAGTGCCATCACTAAAGCTCTAAACTATAAAATCGAGTTCTTTCCCGATCAATGTATTTATTAGGATCTTCTAACAAAGAAAAAGATTGGCAATGGTAGATTGCATGATGACTTGTATATATCAGATGGAATTCAAAACTCTTGTCAAGCCTTTTTTGGGGAAAGTAAGGATGTCAACCAGGAAATAATACTGCCGCAAAGACATTAGGACACTCATCATTCTTTGTTTTGAAAAAGTTATATCTTGATTTGTTTTCAAGGACTCGATTTGAATTTTTGTTCTGTGATGCATGTGAATATGCCAAGCATACTTGAAACCCTTATCTTGCAAGTGATAATAGAAGCACAACTCTGTTTACGACTATTCATTCGGATGCATGGGTTCCTATCCAAACTATTTCTTTGTCTGGTAGTCAATGGTTTTTCACTTTCATTGATTGCTGCACTAGGATGACTTGGAAATATTTGTTAAAAGCCAAAAGTGAAATTTTCTCTTGTTTTCAATCATGATTTGTACTCAATTTGATGCCAAAATAAAAATCTTATGAACAGACAATGGCAGCGAATGCATCGATAAAAGATTTGATGCTTATTTGGAGTCCAATGGGAAAGTCCATCAAACTAGTTGTACTTACAGTAGTGCACAAAATGGGTCGTTGAAAGCATAAATCATTTGTTAGAAGTAGGAAGATCTCTTTTGTTTACCATACATCTACCAAAATGTTACTGGGATGCTATTCTATCGGCTACCTATCTTATCAACAGAATGCCACTTAAACCCCTCAATTTTCAAATTTCTCGGGAAGCTTTAAAGGGTAAGAATGAATATATTGTTCCTCCCAAGGTGTTTGGATGTGTTTGCTTTGTCCACACTAGGAATTCTAGGAAACTTGATCTTAGAGCTATAAAGTGTGTTTTCATTGGGTATTTTCGACACACAAAAGCTACAAATGTCATCATCCTCCCTTTAGAAGATCTTTTGTTAGCATGCATGTTACCTTCGAGAATCTGAGCCCTATTTTAATACTACCTCATCACCTCTGCCAAGTTTCACTACTGGGCCTCTTATTGACATTGTCACAAGGGAAAATGAAATTGGAGAAAGAATTCAAGGGTAGACAATGCGTTTGGATAGACATGATTTGAAAATTTACTCAAAGAGAAATAGAGCAGAAGAAACCATCATGCAATCAACTGAAGTTGCATGTTCTTCTGCTGGTGAGTTGTCTACATTGCCTAATGAGTTAGATATGCCTATTTCTCACATAAAAGGAGTCAATCTTGCACCACCAAACACCTTTTATCTAACTGTGTCTCCCTTATAGAGCCTTTGCCTTGTCTATTTCTTCTGTGTTTAATCCCCAGAATTTGAGGGAATCTTTTGCAGATCCTAAATGGAAGCAAGCAATGATTGAAGAAATGAAAGCCTTGCCAAAAAATGACACTTTGGAACTTGTCACTTCATCACCAGACAAGAAGTTGGTTCGCTGCAAATCGGTCTTCGATGTGAAGCACAAAGCTGATGGCTCAATTGAAAGATTCAAAACAAGATTGGTGGTTAAGGGATTCACTCAAACTTATAGAGTGGATACGAACGCTATTAGAGTTCTTTTGTCTTGTGCAGTTAATCTTGATGGGGACTTGCAACAGTTTATGTGAAGAATGCATTTTGTCGTGGAGACTTAAGAGGAAGAAGTAGTTGGCACATGAATTTGGTTCATCACTGCTACAGTGGTACTGTGCCATACACTGTATCACCATCGGATCCAAAACCCTTGTGGGACCACCCCAGAAATTCAAGTCTCATCGGAACAAAAAAATCAATCACCGCGCATCCTTTCGGTTGATGACTACTCCTCATCGGTAAGCAGTGTTGTGAAAAGAGCTCACTTCAGCACTTAAAGCGCGAAGCAAAGCGGGCACATGATCGCTTTGTGGCGTGAAGCATAGCAGGTGATATGAAGCATGCACTTCTGCCAAAAAAGCCAGAAGCGAGTGCGTCACTATGTTAAGTGGCTGCCAACGTTAAATAAGAAAACTGTCTTTTTTCAAAACATCATCTAGCAGCAGAGAAAAACAACGAACTAGCTCCTCCTCCTTCTTCCTCTTTCACTGTTTCAGCCTCAAAATAGCAGCAAAATGCTGCCAAATTTTTTTTCCTTCAGTTCTTCTTTCTTATTCTCTTCTTCTTCTTTTTCTTTCAATTTTTCCGTCTTAAATTGCAGCGAAATGCTACCCAATTTTTTTCTTACTTACTGGCTTCTTTTTTTTTTTTTAGTTCTTAGTTCTTACTGGCTATTTTTTTGTTTCAATATTTATTTTAATATTTTTTAAAATTCCGCATCATGCTTTAAGCGAAAAGGGACTTGTCTGATTTTCCTCGCTTCAAGATCTTTACAACACTATCGGTACGTGTTGTGTGAAAACCAAACACTATCATCTTATTCGGAAAGAGTCAATTGCTCCATCAGAAATGTCCTTCACGCGCTTCCATGTGTTGCCGGAACTAGGGTTCCGACGAGCTACAGTAACTTTTCTGGTACGTGTGAGCCACTCCATCCACTTTTTGACAAAATTTCTTCTGGACAACTTATTCGTCTAGTGATTCCGAGCCTACCCATACAAATCACATACAATGATTTCCCAGCGTGAACAGTAATTCCCAGAAAAGTTTTTATTTTCTGGTGGTGTTTTAAAACCTACTTTGTAATGTGGAATTCGGCCTAGTTTCACTATTTTCAGAATTTTCCAACGACATTTCAGCCAACTTCTGTTTATCAACAACCACCTAGTTTTGTTGCTCATAGGGAGTATAGTGGCATTGTATGTCTAATGATCAGCTTGCAGATATTTTCACCAAGCCCTCCCTGGTACTCATATTAGTTACATTTGTCACAAGCTCGATACATATGGTTTGTATGCACCGGTTTGAGGGGGAGTGTTAGATAGTTATGTGCAAATAGTCTTAGTACCATATGTAGTAGGAGTAGAATATGTATTACATATAGAGCTCATTGTATCTTTGTTAATAAATAAATTTTTCTCTTCTATATTCTCACAAAAACAATAGAAGAAAATAATGTTTCACAAAAGACCAACTCCTTAATTCTATTTACAAAACTATCTTCACACTGTTATCCAAGAGGAATGTGGTTCATTACATAAAAAAGAAGAGAACAATAACCACAACTACATGGTATATTTCATGAAAGAATTTTTCTGGGTCCATAGAGAATATAGACAATACTTCGTGTCACTTGCATGAGCTATTGCATGAATTTCATTAGTTTCTGGGGAATGCAGCTGCTCTCTTTTTTTCTTTTTGCTTTTTAAATTTTTTTTTTTTTATGGGGGTTAAAAAAGGTTTGATTTTTTACTTTCTTTTTTGGAAGATTTATACATCAATTCTTCCAGTAAATTTGCTCAATTTTAAGTCTTCATCATGCACTATCCATCATAAAGATGAGTACATTGCATATCCGAACCACTACAAAATAAATTAAATCACATAAGACTTTTCCTATAAGCTTACTTCTGCTTCAACTTGCTCAAAAAGAATGTCGCAAATGGAATATCAACGAGAATGCCTTCAAACATTGCCTACAACATCAGGAGAGGAAAAGAAAATAAAACATTTGCTGTCAAGATAAAAGCTTGAAGGCACAAAATGTAAATACCTTGAGAGAAGCAGATCTAAAGAAAAATTGTCCTAGCTAAAGACCTATAAGCTCAGAAATAATGGGATATAATTGCTGCTAACAAAGAAATATATTACTAAATCATTACATCTAAAGTTCTCTGTCTCCCTCCCCCTCTCCCTTTCTCTCTCTTGAAAAATGTGCATTCATATTTCTCATAATATTATCTAGTCAGTATTTTGTAGTTGTTCAATGCACTTAAACATATTTAATTGTGCATTTAACTTTATTGTAAATGATAACACAGAGCTGAAGCAGAACCAGTACAGATATGTTATTCCCTTTCGTACTGGTTTTTGGAAGTTGAGCTGCACTTAAGTCTGGTGATGATAATGAAGAAATTTACTATGAAATATCATCATAAGCAATTCTGGAATCTGAAATAAGTGCTAACAAAGCACCCATCCGTCATCAAAGAAGCTGTTTTTACATGGAAGCAGCTTCCAAGATAATCACACAACTGCTTCTTCCTTTTTTTTTTCTTTTTTTTGCTGGAGTCGTTAAACCACACAACTACATTCCAGTATAAAAAGAAGATGCTTTAACCAATGAAAAAGCATATCTCATTCAAGATGACAATTATTTGAGAAAGAGCTACATTCCGAGATGATAATCCTTCCTAGGCGTAATTCTGCACCAAAGCAATTATTGTGCTTTGTTCAGAAAGAACATACAACAGCATGTCAGAAGTTGAGTCAATCACCAGTCATCATAGGTCCTATGCTGAACAAGCATTACACAAGTGTCAATACCTTAGCAAGAACTGTCCCAAGAAAATGAAAATACTGGAGGTGTTGATCATGAGACATCCCAGATCCAGGATTCGGATACAGTAGATGATCTGCAGTTTCCTGAAACACAAGGGGAGGGGCAACATGTGAGAATGCACAAGAAAAAATCAATTTTTTTCAATGATACAATGAGTCATATATAATATCCATATTCTGCTCTTACTACATATGTGACTAGGACATATTGTACTCCTACTATATATGGGACTAGGACATATTTTACTCCTACGACATATGGGACTAGGATTATTTACACATAACTATATAACACTCCCCCTCAAGCCGGTGCATATAAATCATATGTATCGCGCTTGTGAAATATGTAACTTATACGAGGACCAGAGAGATTTGGTGAAAATATCTGCAGGCTGATCATTCGACTTCACTATAAGTCATGCCAAACTCCTGGATAACTGTATTGAATTTGCCACACTAGAATCGAGGATACTGCTCTAGACATTAAAGTGACCGGTGCAAGCGACATACAGACATAGAAGGTTACTAGACTCCCCCTGAATAACAAAATCAAGTGGTTGCTGATAAACAAAAGTTGGCCGAAAAGTCGCCGAAGAAATTTGAAAATAGTGAGACTAAGCCGAATTTCACACTATAAAATAGGTTCTAAAACACCACCAGAAAACAGAAACTTTTCTGAAAATCACTGTTAACACCGGAAAGAAATAAATTGTCAGAATTAGACGTAATTTATATGGGTAGGCTCAGAATCGCCGGACGGGTAAGTTGTCCCAAAGTAGCCGGAATGGCTCACACGCGCCGAAAAATTCATAAGTTCTCGAAATCTGTAGGAAATTATACCGGTGGACTCAGAATCATCCCACGAAACAACTGCCCTAAAGAAATTTTTGAATATTTTAGCTGGAAAGTGATCCACACGCTGGCGCGTGTGTCAGACACGCTCGCCGAAACCCTAGTTCTAACGGCTGCAAGCGCGTGGGGGACTTTCTGCTAGAGCGGTTGACTGGAGTTTAGTCGCCTGACTTTTCCAAACAAATGGTAGTGTTGGTTTTTTGCACAATACTTTCGATGAAGAGAACACAAATAAATCTTGAGTCGTCAGCTGGAAAGACACCGTGAGTGACTTTTCTATTCCAATGGGGCTGGGATTTATTGGGTTTGGTCGCACAAGGTTTTGGATCTTATGGTGGTATTGATATATGCACAATATGAGTATAGCAATGATGAGCCCTAGGAACAAGACGAAGTTGTCGAAAATTGTGCGGCGACGAGATCTTTCTTCTCGGATATCGTTGGAACGACGTACAACGATAATTTTCACAGTGAAGCTCTGCTACCATGTGAGAATACACGGGAGAAAAATCAATTTTTTAACGATAAAATGAGCCTTATATATAATACATATTCTTTTTTTTTTATTTGCACCGGGTGACCGAGTCTCTAAGAGTCCTGACTAATACCGGGTGTGCACAGGCCTTCGGTAGGGAGTTTCCCGCAAGTGCACCACAGTTAATTCAGGTTTATCCAGTCCGATGGCCCTCGAAAATTGTTTGCACCGAGTGGGTTTCGAACTTGAGACCTTGAAAGGGAGCAAACCACAAGGCTCAAGTCAATTGCCACCGGGCCAACCCCTGAGGGTCTATATATAATACATATTTTACTCTTACTGCATATGGGACTAGGACATATTCTACTCCAACTACCAGTGTTGTCAAAGGCGAAAAGCGCAAAAAAACTCCAAGGTCCGTTGTGGCTTTAAACGTAAAGTGCAAATAAAGCGTGGGCTTTAATGAAAAAAGGCGCAATGAGAAAAACGTAAGAATATGCATGTAGTTCAAGACTAATCATTATAAGCATGAATAACAAATATATGGACAAAAAAATTGAAAAAAAAAAAGAAATTACTACAAAGTGAAATATCCATTGTTTAAGGTCGCCTTTTCAGGATTACACTCATTGGCAAGGATGTATGTCTTAGAGCTTTGATGCGACACTAAAGCGCCCACAAAGCGAGGCGAAGCGTGTTTTGAGCCTCGCTTCAGGGTTTAAGCGCGCCTTTAACAACACTGCCAATTACATATGGGAACTAGGACATATTCTACTCCTACAACATATGGACTAGGATTATTTACACATAACTATCTAACACAAGATAAGTAAGTAAATGAACAAAACGATCATGAGTATAAATCAAACATTTATTTCCACCATATTATCTGGGCAGATACTCTCCCCTTCATTTTCAATTTCAAATAGTGAGCCCAGGATAGACTAATTTGTGCAGGATTCTACCACTCAGCTTTCCAAGTTAGATAAAACACATGTTTCAAAAAGATGGGCTAGGAGCTATTGAACTAAAAAGACGATGAAATTGCTATCGAGTCTTCAACGCGCTCAAAGCCCTAAGATTGATTTTAGGAATGGAGATGGGAATGGCTTGATAAGTTCCCTTTAGATATAGGAAGCCCAACAAGACACGCCCAAGAGTAAATGTCTCAGTGACGTCAGCTCAAGGAAGATTCAAGGAGGCATTCCTTTGCCTAATCCTGCTCCACCTAAAGAGCCCCGATGCCCGATTACCTAACTCAATACTCATTTCCTTCCTGACTCGACAGGGATTGCAATCTCAAAAGAGGAAGCAACAATTGACCTTCCACAATAGGTAAATTTGGGCTGCTATACCAGCTAGTCTTCAGATAGATCATAAGCAAAAGACTATTCCCTTAAGTTCAAAACCCAACTGATGTCCTACTTGCGAGAAGATAGAGAATGGGCAAAACTGCTCCTCTCCCTAATCTAATGTCCATAAACAGGCTAGCTATTCCAAAAATTAGGTTGGATGAGAAAATTCAAACGAGTCTGACCATAATAAGGCTCGATAAACCCTTTTTAACAAGAAAAACTAAAAAGAATCTAACCATGTGAAATGATTCCAAATGACTATTCTAGGAGGTATAAAATGTCAGTGGTGAAATATATATACAATAGAAATTTATTGTAGCAGGCTGTAGTTGGAGTCTTATAAACAAACTATATCTCAATAACCCTCTAGAAGTTAACCATTCAATCCCAATTAATTGAGGCCAAAAACCACATGTTGTATTGTGGTACAAATCAAACAGCCAACACAAAACTCGACTGGTTGAAACGGTAAAAATAAGAAACGGTGGCCTTAGCAAAATACAAAATCTTTGCAGAAATTTTTTACCACTAGCACAAGTATAGAGAAATAGAAAAGAGCAGGACAGGAACCTAATTACCTAAGTAAAATTGCTCACATTTGTTTTCTTTTATTGAAAGTACCGAACACTTTAGCTGGAACCACAACTAGTTACGGGTCACGAGGTCCAAGCATTAATATCTAACAACATTGATGAAATAAGCACCTTGAATAATCCATATTGTACATCAAAAGCTGCTCGAGTAATATTCTCCATGAAATCCTTGAATATCCCACCACCATCTATACCAGCTTCCTCAACTCCAAGTTCGTTAACAAAGGTTACACGTATCTGGAAACACAAGGGTATCCACAGGAATAGAAATTATCTCTACTGAGTAAAGTGTACGCACACACACGCATACTTGCACATATACATGCACGTCTATAATCAAATAGAAAGTGAACATAATCACACAGAGAGCAAATGTATCACCAGTCCTCGGAGATCCTCCTCCGACAATGCATTCAATTGGTTAAAAGCATCTTCCAGAATATGGTCTCTTCTAATTCTGAATCTATGCCTAGCGAAAAGACCCTGGCTCCCATTCCTCTCTCTTGCTGCAGCTAGCTGTGACTGCCAGATGATTAATAAACTATGGGTTAGTTGAGCGGAGTGACATGCTATACAAGAAATTGACTAACTTCAATTGGCTCACTGTGCAACTCTTAACTTATACAAAGCTAACCAAAAAGAACAAAATAAGTCTAAGGGGAATGGAGCCACTCATTTTCCTATAATAGATATGAAGTCCCAAAGGAGTAAAACGGCAAGGCAAAAAAAGTGAAAATGACAAGACTTAAAAAGAGAAAATCAAAGAAGAATTGTGCAGATTTAATCACTCACAGTAAATATTTTGGCTCGGCTAGTAAATGGCACCAGGAATGGAGCTTGCTTTAGTATATCGTTGGCTCTAGTGTTCTCCATCATTGCCTGAAAGATATTTTCAATTACTGCAACAAATTTATGAAAAAGAACCTAACCAGAAGAAATCTACACTGCAAATTAGCAATTGCAAAACTACTACCTGAGATATGAAGTACTCATTTACACCATCTGCATGAAAGTCGCTAGGAGGTGTAAATTGCCGTCTGTTGTTCCAATCTTGTAACTACAATAATTCTATGTTAGAACAGTAATTTAATATAATCTTTATATCTCACAACTATAATTATTAAATAATTCAACTAAAGAAAAAAAAATTGCAGGAATCATGTTTGAAAGAGGGACTGTGTATCTACCTGTGATAGGAGTTCAGATGCTACAACACTAACCCTATGCTGAAGGAACTCTAATGGATGCTTCTTCATAGCAAAGATATCAGTTGTTGATTTACCAAAGTTAGCAGGCGCAATAGGATTCAGCCAGAGGAGCTGCCACAAGGCCTAAGCGTGTAAAGCATAGATGCATTAGTGCAGGGAATGAGTCCAGATATAATATAACATGAGCCCTTATAGTCTCCTTGTATCACTTATACACTTTGCACTCTCCAAGTAAAAGAAAAGTGGGATTTTAGCTTATGCAAGACCTTGAAATAGCATTTTAAAGCAAGACATGGTTCTACTAATCGAAAAATATAGAGCATTTTAAACAATCAAAAGAACAAATACGGGCACTTCCAGCTACACCTAGGTTCTATTTCAGTTCGGTGGACCATAAAACCAGACTTTGTTTTATCATAGTCTTCAGGTGCTAGCTCCAGATCATACTGTCCCAAATCCAGATAAAGGAGGATATTAAGGTAGGTTCAAAAACTAGTATTAAAATAGTCAAATCGTGATGAATACTAAAGTAATGAATGTGGTCGGCCATGCTCTCCAAGGCATCCGCTACATCGACACCCAAGTGCAGCGCTAAATGGGCAAAAGGTCTGTCACAAGGTTTCTAGGTGCTTTAATCTGTTGCTTCCGTATTCTCTACTTTATGAGCAAGCATTTCTCAAATCATGACCAAGGATAGAAGGAATAACTTTTATCAGCAGTAACTTCCCGTGGAAGTCTTGAACCGATGAACATATATGCTCATGCCTTAAATCACAAGGCTGTGCAGATCATTACTACACGTAAGGGAGAGTGGAGAACATCCTTTCTTGTTCTTGGTTCATAAGGTAGATTAGCAGCCTGTAATTGCAAGCAAATACACTTTTTCACAGTATAAATTGAGGGTTCTTTAAGTCTTCATCAATCACAGTGATAATGGATCCCCACCATTGATTCTTAAACCAGCTGACCTGCTAATCTTATCAATGTTGTGTACTTGTGTTATGCTAATCCTATCATTGTTGTGCTTCCCATACCACCACGACAGTATTTTCCCATGCCGAGATGAAGAGACAACAATTTTAAAGTTCTTTTGATCGGTGAAACATATTAAGTCTTTTCTTTACACGTTTATTGATTGTCTTATAAAAGGTTTTACCTGTCTAAGGATAACAATCAAACATCTGATATCCTTCAGAGATAATGGCTTCTCCTGTTCATAGAACTCCTCATTATCCACAATCATAAGCATGTGCCTGATTCAGGATAGAGGAGAAGATGTGTTATTTACTTGTGCACAGTCACAACTCACACCATACAAGACCGTTGTAGAAACCTTCCCCCAGATGATACAGGCTGAATATGTTGAAGCCATAAGCTCTTACTTGTAAACCGGGCAGAAAACAGCCAAAGGTAGTAGCCATCCAGGAGCATCTGCTGGCAAATATGCTGATTTCTCTGACAGTGATGACCATTTCTGATTTTCATGACATTGCTTCATGAAGTTCCAAAGGACGGCAACGAGCTCTGTCCGATAGGCTAGTACAGTCATAATACGTTCAAGCGGCAAAATGTTGAAAGTCACATGAAGGAAAGCACAAACTGCACTAACAGCTGCCACATGTTTCTCATCAAGCTGGCCACTATGTAAACCATTGAGAGGTGAAAACCCTCCCAGTAAAACAGTAGTCTGTTCATTAAACATAAAATGTGACTCATAGTTCAAATGGATAAAATCTTGACTGAACTAAAAGTGAACCTTAATGCTTAGTACTGTGAAAATTATGACTGCATACCAGCTGTAGAAGAAAACGTGGATCTATAGCATTGGTTATCTGTTGCTCCAAACCCAAATTCAGAACTTTTTCTGCTTGTTCATCATCAATGACCATATCATCCTCAGACACTGAAGAATCTGAAGAAAGTGTAATCAGCTCAAAATAAAATTAAAAGAATGGTGTTTACATTTTTTTATTTCTTTTGAAACCTCAAATATGTGTGAATTAGAACATCAACTGAATACATCTACTGAAGTAACTGAACACAGGTGTAAATAATACAAGGGCATACTTTCTTTACTTCCCACATTTGATGATTGGAGAGAAGGGAGTGCTTCCAATAAAAAAGTTGCAACAGTTGCAAAATCAACAGCCTGTGAACAGATATAAGAGGAAATTACTGTGAATGCTTAAGAAGATAAGCCAAGAAAACACATCCTATAAACAACTATTTACAAGAAACATTCTCCCTATTGAGCAAGTAATGATCAAGATCCAAATTCCCTTTTCCTTATTTGTGGTAATACATCAGTCATCATCAAGTATCTATCCAGTAATCTGATTCATCTCAACCAAAACACAATATGCAAATAGCAGAAATCCCGTAAAATTGCTCCACATTTAAAGACATGATGGATACAACGTTATAAAAGGTTAACTAAATAAGCAACATATCTTTTTACTAGAAAATGGACCTTGGACAAAACTCAACCCTAAAAGATACTCATCAGGTGAGGAATGACCAAGACCATATAAGAATACAACATTCCATTCTCACTACCAATGTACGGAATGTAACATCTCGCATGCCTTGGGCTGCACATTTGGAGTGTGAACTACATAACATGGGGGCCAAACATTGGGTAAACCAAGGACTGAGATGGCTATGGCTTTGGCTTTGATACCACATGAAGCAAATGGACCTTTTATTATGACAAGGTAAATATTTTATTAATGAGTACCTAGAAGGTCCTATAAAGGAATACAACAGCAATGATTCCTTACTTCAATAAACTGAAGGAATACAATAGGCCCAACAAAGCGTCTATGTCAGATACAATATTTTTCCTGTACCACAAAAAGAGGCTCCTCAAACATCTAAATTTAACATATAAAATGTGCTCATTTTTTCCATTGAAGAATATGTTGTTAAGGCACTGCTTTCCGGTAGTGTCTACTTCCAATAACTGATGGTTGTTTATACCAACTACATAAGGCCTGTTTTATGCTTCCATGCATGACCCATTGAATCCCAAAAATACCAAGAAACATTGACAAGATCTGGCAAGTACAATTGCAGTGGAGGAGAGATGATAAACTGACTCATACGCCTCTTCACATAAAATCATCTCCTGCAAATGATAAGACCTCTTTTCTGCAGATTATGATGAG
Organism: Nicotiana noctiflora; assembly: GCA_032618575.1. Taxonomy (NCBI): domain Eukaryota; kingdom Viridiplantae; phylum Streptophyta; class Magnoliopsida; order Solanales; family Solanaceae; genus Nicotiana; species Nicotiana noctiflora. The sequence continues at coordinate 49,361 of JASVEL010012780.1, forward strand.
TTAGACAAGTACCATGAGTTGCAACCCAAGTGGAGGTGATGAAAATATACCTCCGGCCTAACTTAACCTTAAAAGCTAGCTCATGAGGTGAAGGATTGCCAATATCATATACGGAGAAAATAACCATTCTCTCTACCAATGTGGGACACTTAACAACTAACACCTATTTTTGTCTCTTCCCAGAAATACAATCGATAAATACTACGCGCCAATCCTCTATGTATCCTACTCAATACGAGCCTATTTCGTTCAAAACTGGTAAGTTTTGCATTTTAAGGCAAATTAGGGGTCCTCAAAACTGGAGTTCTATAAAACTCAATTTATTCCTATCCTGACTCAATGTAAGTGTAACAATAACAACTAATTAATCCCAACTAGTAGTCGTCGCCTCCATGGATCTTTATTGTGTTCTATCTTAGCTATATCCGTGTCGATTCCTAGACAATCAGATATTGTCAGTATTTTGCAATTCTAATTCAGGTCTAGCTCATCTTTTTAAGCAGCTGAGTAGAGAGTTAAATAGAGAAATTCTCTCAAGTGTAATTGGGAAATTTCCCCTTGCTTTATAAATAATAGAAAGGCAATTGTTCTCCGGTAAACGTAGGATTATTTTGATGCGAACCACATTAAATCTTGTGTTCTTTCTTTTACATTTTCGCCAACAATTGGTATCAGAGCGACAGGATTCTTTAACGATCCAAAGAGAAAGAACAAGCAAAGATGAGTTACATGAAGTTTGAAATTGATAGATTCAGTGGACGCAACAACTTCAACATCGGGAAGACCCAGATGATGGCGTTACTGCGGAGGGAAGGTTCCATCCATGCTATTGACGGAAAGTATCCTAAGGATACATCAGCTCCCGACATGGAGAAGATTGAAAGGGATGCATTGAGTACAATCCAACTATCCCTTGCACCTAACGTGCTTTGTGAAGCGAGTACGGGTAAGACGGCCAAACAGTTATGGGAAAAGCTAGAAGGGCTATACCAAGACCGATCAGTAACAACAAGGATGTTGTTACAACGGCGTCTTCACACATTTAAGATGGGGTCAGGAACTTCGTTACAAGATCATTTAGATGCGTTCAATAAACTTGTCATGGCAGATTGCAGGAATTAAAAGGGAGGAGGAGACGCTTGCATGTGCTTTGCTATTTTCATTGACTTCAGGATATCATGATATTGAGAATTCAATGATGTATAGTAAGGAGCCTATCAAGCATGAGCAAGTGCGGCGGGCACTTAACTCTAGTGATGTGCGGAGGCACATCGAAGGAGACAGAGATGACCAAGCAAGTGGGCTCTTTGTGAGAGGCCGGACTAGCCAACAGGGAAAAAGCAAATCAAAGTACAGATCAAAGTCTCGTGTGAACAAGAAGAATACAGAGTGTTGGGGTTGTGGCAAGAAGGGGCACTTTGAACGAGATTGCCCAATGTCAAAGTCCAAGGAAAAAGCGAGTGCATCTACAGTTGAACAGGTACATGATTTTGATAATGATTATATACTAACAACATCGTGTAATAGCAGTAATTATGGAAACAAATGGGTGTTAGACTCTGCTTGTACTCTGCATATGACGTTCCGAAAAGACTAGTTTAGCAGCTATGAGAAAAGTGGAGGAACCGTAGGAATGGGCAGTAATGCAACTTGTGCAATAGTTGGTATTGGCTCAGTTCGAGTTCGCTGCCATGATGGAGTCGTGAGGACTATTACACAAGTCCGTCATGTTCCTGATCTGAAGAAGAATTTGATCTTCTTGGGTACTCCGGATGAACAAGGCTACAGGTACATGAGCGAAACAGGAACTATGAAGGTGACTAAAGGTTCTTTAGTCATGCTGAAAGGCAAGCTGGAGAACGACCTTTACACATTGGCCGGAAGCACCATTGTTGGCTCTGCAAATGCATCTAAAGTGCAGTTATCTAATGATGGCAAGGCAAGATTATGGCACATGCAGTGTTTAAAGAAGCGCTCGCTTCGTCGCTTTAAGCGCAAAGCGAAGCGAGGCGATGCAGGGTCGATTTAATGTTGTCGAAGCGATGCGATCTGCAGAAGCGCACGCTACAACAGTGAAAAGCGCGAAGCGACGAAGCGACGGAGGTGACTGAGGCGCGCGCTTAATTGAAAAAAGCGCAGGGGCCTTTTTAAAAAGAAAAAAAACTTTGGGTCTTCTTCTTCAGTTGAAACAAATATGCCCTAAATCGAATTGGGTCTTCTTCTTCAGTCGAAAACAGAGGCGTTTCTTCTTCGGTCAATCTTGGAACAAAAAAAGCTAGGGTTCTTCTTCTTCAGTCGAAAACAGAGGCGCTTCCACTGCTTCTTCTTCTTCAGTCGCTCAACGAAGACCAACCCAGGTATTTTCTTCTCCTTTCTTCTCTGTTTTTTGTACAGTCGCACCTCTCTTCTTCTCCAGTCGCACCTCTCTTCTTCTTCTTCCTCAATTTTCTTCTTCTTTCTTTGTCTCTCTGTTTCGACTTAGAACAGGGGAAGGAAAAAAAAAATTTCCTTTTTGTCGGTCTCTGCTCTCTCTGTTTCCAGTTGCAATTTCTTTCTCTCTTTTTCTTTTTTTTGCTTTCTTATTCAGTAGTTTATTGATACTTTATATTTCAGTGAACAATTTCCCTTTACATTTCACAGTGAACAAAGTTTATCCTTTATTGATTATGTTTTCGTTTATATCTTAATAGGGATATTAAAATGTCTCAAAATTCGAAAGAGAAAGACCCGGCTTGGCGATATGGCGAGAGAGTTAACGAGAAGAATACGAATGTTTTATGTATCTTTTGCAACAAGATTACAACCGGTGGAATTTATCGGTTTAAATACCATCTAATTGGTGGCGATAGAAACGTCACAAGTTGTCCAAAATGTCCACAGGAGGTGAGGGAAGAAATAAAAAATTTTGTTGAGAAGAAGAAGGAGCTAAAAAATCAAATGGTTCATCAACCAATGGTGACCAATCTTGATGATGATGATGATGACGACGATGATATTGAAGAATTATCACTTCCAACAAAACGGGGAAGAGATGGCTCAAGCCATGGTTCAACGACTAAAGGTCCTATGGATTGCTACTTTTCAAAGAAGCAGGGAACAAAGGCCAGTGGGAAAGATGTACAGAAAATTGCTAGAGACATTTTAAGGGATCATGCAGTTAGAGCTTTTGCACGATGGGTCTATGATGCTGGGCTCCCCTTCAATTGTGTCAATTATGACACTTTTGGAGACTTTATTGAGGTTGTTGGTCAATACGGGCCTGGAATGAAGCCTCCCACTTACCATGAAATAAGAGGTCCTTATCTTAATAAGGAAGTGGAGGAGACTAACAAAATCGTTGAAGAGCATAAAGTTGTTTGGAACAAGTACGACTGCTCCATTATGATGGATAAGTGGACAGCAAGAACGGGAAAAATGATTATTAATGTGTTGGTGAATTCTCCCGGGGAAGTTTGTTTCTTGAGTCCATTGATGCTAGCGACTCATCCACCGACCACATCAAAATGTTCACTTTGTTTCAAAACACCATCGAAAAGATTGGTCCAAGCAAAGTTGTTCAAGTGGTCACTGATAATGCAAGTGAAAATGTGAAAGCAGGTGGCATGATTGAAGGAGCCTACAAGAATGTCTATTGGACTCCATGTGCGGCTCATTGCATCAACTTGATGTTCGGGGACATTTTCAAGGAAAGGCCCTTCTCTACAGTTTTTGGCCAGGGTGTTAGGTTATATTCTTATATTTCCCAGCGGCCATTGTTATTGAATATGATGAGAAGATTCACCATGCAAAAAAGTTTGGTGAAACCGGGCAAGACAAGGTTCGCCATTGCTTTCTTGACTTTGCGTAGTCTCCACAAACAAAAAGACAATTTGAGACAGATGGTCACATCAGAGGATTGGAGCAGGAGTAAATTTGCAAAGGAAAGTGCGGGAAAAGAGGTTGCACGCATTATTCTTTCTTGTTCTTATTGGAATAATGTCCTTCATGCTCTTAAAATTGGTGGCCCTTTGATTAAAGTACTCCGTTTGGTGGATGGAGAGCAAAAACCATCAATGGGCTACCTCTATGAAGCTATGGATAGGGCCAAGGAGGCTATTCAAGCATCATTCACTGATGAGCAGAAATATGCAAAGGTCTTTCAGATCATTGATGCAAGATGGGATGAGCAACTTCATAGACCTTTGCATGCAGCTGGACTTATTCTGAACCCCTCACTCTTTTATGAGGGGTATGAGAAGAATTCATTGGCTAAAGAAGTGTGGACAGGATTCCATCAGGTTGTTATCAAGTTGAACCCAGATGAAGACTTGCAAGAGAAGATAGTAGATCAGCTTGCTATTTACAAGGCAGCTGAAGGACTTTTTAAGCTTCGACTTGCTATCAAACAAAGAACGAAAAAGTCGCCAGGTGACCAAGTGTTTCTATATTTTATAACTCTAACTTCGATGTATTTTTTATACTTATTAACTCTTGAATATATCTTTTTTTGACTTCTATAGTTGAATGGTGGGACCAATATGGTGCAGAGACTCCGGAGTTACAGACTTTCGCTATCAAAGTTTTAAGCTTAACTTGTAGCTCATCCGGATGTGAAAGGAACTGGAGTGTTTTTGAACACGTGAGAAATAAAAAGAATTATTTCATGTTTTGAGATAAAGTAAATTATATCTCAATTGTCTAAACTCCTACTAATTAGTTAACACATCATTTTTGCAGATTCATACAAAGAAAAGGAATCGACTAACCTTGAAGCGCCTCCATAATCTAGTGTTTATAAAATACAATAGAGCATTGAGACGTCGCTACAACCACCGCAATATAATTGATCCAATTCTTTTAGACAACATTGATGAGGCTAATGAGTGGCTAACCGGAGTCCCCGAAAATTGTGAAGATGAAGAAGTATTTGAAGGCGACTCCGATTTCACTTGGGGTGATGTTGCGGTTGGTAGTGGAGTTGGGGAGGATCCTTACGGTTTTAGGAGATATACTCCAAGTTCAAGCTCTATTAGGAAGGGAAAAAGTGTGGCTACTACAAGTCGATCCCTATCCCTAATTGATGAAGATGAAAGTGATCATGAAGATGAGGGGAAGAAGAAGATGACGAGCAATATGAAGATGATAGAGGAATTCAAGATTTTGACAATCTTGTTGTAGGAGAAGAGGAGTAGAAGAATAAGATGTTGATTGACTTCTAGTAATTTAGTAGCTTTGATTTTGCTTGTCCTATGGTTTGTGGATGGTTTGTGAATGATTTGGTGGTACCTACTACCCACTTTTAAGTATTTAAATTAATGTTTTTGATTATTTATAATTTTACATTATGTTTTTTAAGAATTGCGCTTCACTTTAATAAAGCGTGCGTTTCGCTTTGCGCTTCGCTTTTGAAGCGAGGCGAGCCCTTGTCGCTTTTTTGCGCTTTGCGCTCTCCAAAACACTGGGCACATGAGACTGGGTCATATGAGCGCACGTGGACTGGAGATGCTGAGCAATCGTAACCTTTTGGAAGGTGAAATGATCAGCACACTTGACTTCTGTAAGCACTGCGTTCTAGGGAAGCAGAAGAAGGTCAATCAGCACGGGCAAACACAAGACAAGAGGAGTGCTAGACTACATCCATTCAGATTTATGGGGTCCCCCTAAACTTCCATCGAAGAGCGGAAAGAGGTATCTTCTCACTTTTATTGATGATTTCTCACGAAAGGTTTGGGTGTATTTTTTGAAGGCAAAAAGTGATGCTTTTGAAGCATTTAAAGAGTGGAAGATTTTGGTTGAAAATCAAATGGATAGGAAAATCAAGTATCTTCGCACAGACAATGGCTTGGAGTTTTGCAATGAAGAGTTTAATGAATTATGCAAGGTTCATGGGATCTCAAGACATAGGACTGTCAGGCATACCCCACAGCAGAATGGAGTTGCCGAGAGAATGAACAGAACACTTCTTGAAAAGGCTCGTTGTATGCTCATACAAGCCAAAATGTCCAAAGTATTTTGGGCCGAAGCAGTTCACACTGCTGCTCATATTGTCAATCGATCTCCAGCATCGGCGATTGACTTTAAGACTCCGAATGAGGTATGGTCAGGTGAACCCTCTAACTATTCATACTTACGAGTATTTGGGTGTCCAGCTTATTATCACGTAAATGAATGAAACCTTGAACCAAGGGCTAAGAAGGCCATATTCGTAGGGTATGTGGATGGAGTAAAAGGGTACAAACTTTGGTGTTTGTCTTTACTCAAATTTATAGTTAGTAGAGATGTCACCATTGATGACTCTGCAGTTGATTGTCGCTTTGTCTACGACAGAAGCAGAATACATGGCAGCAGCAGAGGCGGTGAAGGAAGGTATCTGGTTAAAAGGTTTAGTAGCGGAATTGAGTTTGGTTCAACTGAAATCAACTCTTAGATGTGATAGTCTGAGTGCTATTCATCTAATGAAAAATCAAAGATTTCATGAGCGCACTAAACATATTGATGTCAGATTTTGTTTCCTTCAAGATGTTGTTGAAGAGGGAACTATCAAGTTCGTGAAGGTTATCACAAACGATAATGCTGCAGATATGCTGACCAAGATAGTCACGCTCGCTAAGTTTGCACACTGCAAAGACTTGGCGGGGATGTGCATCAATTGTTGCAGCTCCGAAGAGAACAGTTGTTAGGTGGAGGTGGTATGTTCAACCATGGTTTGATTCTTCTTGTTTCTTACAACGGGATTGCCCGGTAAGCTTAGAAGTTTTGGCCAGAGTTGTTCACACGCACGCTCGAAACGCAAACCAAGGTGGAGATTGAAAATATTGGTTTATGTTTAGTCAACAATGGCATGCTGAAAATATTGGTTTAGGTTTAGTCAACAATGGCATGCCAATTGGAAGAGTTGGTGGAAAGAGTTGGCATAAATGCTAGGAGGAAGCTTCCTCCTTTGATGTCGCCCATGACATCAAGAGGAGGTAGTTTGATGTCACCAATGACATCAAGAGGAGGTCCTTACCCCTATAAATAGATGCACTCTTTTATTTGTAGAAACCATCCCAAAAACAATACAATATATTGTTGTGAGTAGAGAGTTAAAGAGAAATTCTCTTAAGTGTAATTGGGAAATCTCCCCTTCCTTTGTAAATAATAGAAAGGCAATTGTTCTCTGGTGGACGTAGGATTATTTTGATCTGAACCACGTTAAATCTTGTGTTCTTTCTTTTACGTTTCCGCCAACATAAAGTATTCAAATGGAACAGACTTAAGATCAAGTGTCTAAGTGAAAAGTGTGAATAACTTTAAGGGTTTGTCGATGTATTTGGCCATTTATTAACCTTATTTCCCTTTAAATCCATCAATGAAGACATAATGAATGAACCATATTTACTTGACCCAAATTTTCACACATTCTCTAGTTTACCCTTACCATGGCCTTAACAAAAATCCATCCACAAACAAACACCCCCAAAATGCCTATGCCTCTTAGAGTAAAAATAACATTTTTTAGATGTTTTCGTTCCAAACAACCTACCATCTTTCATAGAACTATTACTTCATTAACTCAAGTTATCACAAATAGGCTACATTACCCTAACTTGGCTTTGACATGATTTATATTTTTTGTAAGGTAAATAATTTTATTAATGAAAGGAAATCTCCCATATACAAAAAGAGTACCAAAAAGTAAAAGAGTTTTTCTTTGTTCTCGAAATCCGAATGGTGCCACACAAATTGGGACGGAGGGAGTATAATTTATATAATCTATGAGAATGTTCCCCTATACAAGAAGTGCACCAGAAAATAGTCTTAGAGAAAAATATGGTTCTATTCGAAGTACATCCAATCTTCTACACATACTGAAACCACATGGGTGCACTAACAGGTACTACAGAAATAAGAGGCTATTTTTCATATGTAGAAAATCAGATTCTCCACGCCTATCTGTGAGTATAGAAGCTAATAATGTTGTACTTCCCAATCTTATTTATTATGTTGCCACTGAAGCCTTTCCACCCTTCATGATGCTTCTCCATACACCATGGCCAAAATGTACTGTAACATTCGTAGCCCTTCATCCCTTGTCCACAAGTCCAAATTTTTGTGCTCACTTCTATCCATGGAGCCTAGTCCTCAGTCCTCAGTCCTCAGTCCCAGATCTGCACAGTCATTTCCCAGTAACGCCCTATTGAATACTCTAAGCTCCTCCAACCCAGGTCTCCTCCCTATTTTTCGAGGAAGTTAGAATCGTCAAACTTAATGGATGGTTCTTTCTAGAATCATTTACTATGTCCTATAGAAAATTGCTTTGGAGCCTTTCCAACCTCCCAGTCACCTGGTTGGTACTTGCAAAAGTGACATGCAATACGTAGAGACAGCGTACTCTCTATTTCTTTCCGCCATACAAACAAGTATCACTGCCATCCAACTAGCCTCTCTCAACTCCTTTTATGATCAAATTCCATGTTGCTTGATCCTTATTTGAGGCTCCCAAACGGCAACTCGTGGTAGATAGAGGAAGAGCACCAACCTTGGAATTGAGTACCTATGCTATCTTCTTGTTGTTCTTCAGCTTTCCACGGGATGATCTCACATATCCTGAAGTTTGATCTCAAGTCCTAATACTACTTGTATCCACAGGAGAATCTGTCACAAGTATGTTGGCTGGTTTGCATAGGCATCAGAAAAACTAATGCATCATTAAAAAAGGAGGTGAGAGATCTTCACACATTTTTTATCCCTCGATCGATGCAGAGAAACCCTCTACCAGCCTCCAGCTGCAGCATTGGCTATCATCTTGCTTAAAGATTCAATGCATGGCAGATGACGGCCCTTGAAATGATATATTTCCATAAAACAAATCTCCCCCTCTGATTACCTCTCAAATTTAGTTCCTTCAAAAGATCTGTAACCAACCCCAATCTTGTCAAATCATTTATGGAGTACTTCCTTAATCTCCAAGGCCAATTGAATTAGCGCAAATAAAAGGCGAGAGGAAGCATCGTATGGAATGAAATTCAGGATTGCTAATCCATGAGCGTTCATTCCTTGATAGAAAGATTTAAGTTTTTCATGCAACTGGAGTAGTAGGTTCCAAACAATAATGACAAAAGTCATAAAACTTGGACCGCAGAAATATAAAACATCTTTTCTTTATTGAGTAAAACTAATGGCATGTCTTTACCATAGTGAATGATTCTGGCAGGGCAAAAGCTAGCCTAGCAACTTCGAGTAGATTCCCTAGAAGGCTAGCATAGCTAGGAAGATCAATCTCTATATCAGGAGGGAGGACATTAACATGCTCTTTCATGCATAATGCCATCTGATGAAAATAATGACGACTCACTGATGGACTTGCAAAGACCTGCATAATGAAATGAAACCAGCTGAATAAGCCTTCAGGAAATATAAAGAAAACACTAACAAATAAAAAAGGCTCCCCACAAGCATAAATCTGAAGCTTCCAAATGAAGATGAACAACAATATGGCACAGATATCAGCTGATGATTCATGCAGAACCATCACTTGAACTAGCACAGAGCAACAAGATACTTGGTCAGTAAAGGATTATTCCTAGATCCGGTCCTCCATACAAATAACCATGTTCCGGTGAAACAGTATATCCATTTACCTCTTTTAGGTGAGGGAAAAACCGCCATAAAAATGGAATTGTAAGAATCTGGGAAGGGAAGGAACACCGTGGGTCAACACTTGCACAAGAACAAGTGCTTTGACCAACATGAGGTATAATCAGTCCAAGCACACGCTCGAATGAAGATACAACCCTGTTGGAAGCTGGAAAGTTTCTTTCCTGCAAAAATTAAAATGCATGCTATCACTCTTCAGCTTTAATAAATACCAAGTCAATGAGATATTTGTATTCTCGAAAGACCAGTATACCAAAACAGAGAAACAAGTGAAGCAATGTTATCTAATTTATACAATCTTCCATCTGAAGAAAATATTATGTCGATGTATATTGCCAAGCTCCTAGCTCAAAGAAGTATTGGAAGCATAGGATTATAGAGAATCGTATGAAAGCTCCGCTATTTAACATTAGCTGGGATTATTAGAAATAATCACAAGCTTGTCACCCACACCATCACCTTTTATGATATACTTTTTAGCTCCCAAGAGTAGAAGAGCACTTTAAAGCAATAAAGCTAGTTAACAAAATTTGAAATTGATCCACAATTACGAACAATTTGGAGTTTGTGATCACTTCCCTGAAAATATACTTGAATAACTCATTGTTACAGATAACATAAGTTGTAAAATAATTCAACTAAATAGCTATTGTACTTAAAGGAGCAACCTTGCCAATCAGAATGATTTCCCTAAATAAGGAATATATATTTCTTTGAAGAAGATAGGTGACATTGCTGCAAGCCCAGGGAAACCTTGAATCAATCAGCAACGTTACTGCATCCAACAAGAGGATTGCTGATGTACAGGACTTCTCGGATTCCATAAATAGTTGATCTCTCAACTTATTCCTGCCCAGACATAGCTCATATGAGTAATATTAAGACAGGATAGCACTTATTTAGCAATCCAATTGGACTTTGTCCCATAAAAACTGGTACCTTACAGGTGTTAGATAAAATAACTTCTTTCAGAAAATAACACTATGAATGAGTAATCATAGTTCTATAACTGGACTATCAAAAATAAATGCCTGCCACAGAAGACAACTTCATCAAAGCTTATCAAATTTCAAGGTTTAGCAAAGAAAGACTCCCACCCTCTACACCTCCACAATAAAAAGTTCAAAGCCAGCAACTAGAGAGTATGTTATCAGAGTGGTCATGCTTATGGAAAGATGAAAGACATCATGAAATAGTATACAAGATAGGAAGCAATTACTGTATCAGAGTTTTCCTCCTAGAATAGCTACCAACTATTTTAGGGAAGAAAAGAAAGTGGAAAGAGAATACATGTTAAAATGAATCAACCATATAGCACTGTTGCCAGCATTATAATGATATTGTTAACCAGCTCACTAATGTCAAATATAAATAGTGACATGCAATAATTCTTGCAAAACAGTGGATTTTCACATGGTTGCTTTATAAGGTTCAAATCAGTTTTCTTCAAGGGGACAATAATCTTTAGGATAGTGAAGGTGAAGGTACAAATGGTCTTTCAACAGAACACACATAGGCACATAGCACAGAAAAAACATGAAATTCCCAAATAAAGAAGACTAATAAATAGCAATATAAAGATCTGGAATTCAGGTCCAATACAATACAAAAGAGGTACACTGAAAGTACTTAATAAAACAAAAATAACATGAAAGAATCGATTAAGACAACATTGCATATTTGCTTTAAATAACTTGATTTTAAGCCTTAAGATAAGGTCAAATAACTCTCCTTCTGTGTTCAACAGAGACAAAAGTAACAAGTAACCATATGAAGTTCAGAAGATTCATATGGGAAAGTAAAGCAAGAAGATATGAAGTGAGGTCTTGAGTTAACCTGTTTCCATAAACAGCCCGAATACAAGCATGAACAAATTTCTTTAGTCTGTATCTCACCAAGCCAAGATCGGAGGCACAGTCCATACCAGCAAAGAGGCTAAAAACGTCCCCTGTAAAATTCTGCACACTATTAATGCTAGTGACAAGTTTCTAATATGCAAAATTCCAGATGTTAATAACAGAAACAAAGGAATAACGTGTAACGAGGATCACACAGATTTTCTAATTGGAGAACAAAGAATTAGTTTTTGTAAGGATGAAACTACGCAAAGATGCTTTCAAACACGATAATCGAGGCATAACACTTTCAAATCCTACAATTTACAGGGAAATTCTGGCAATTTCAACCGCAGAGGGCATAGTTTTTCCCCAATCAATTTTCGGTGATTGATCAGAAACTCATTTTTTGTGTTAACATTATGGCTGTCCAATGGGACGGGACGGGACGGGACGGGATGGGACAAGATTAAGCGGGATGGGACGAAACGGGACAGGACAAATGGGATGAAACGGTCGGCCCATCCCGTCCCGCTAACAAATGGGATGGGACGGGTTTGTGGGCCTTAAGTGCAGTTTTAAAAAAAAAATCTAATTTTTTTGACTTATTTAATAAACTTAAATGTTAAAATGGAAATTAGAAAACTCAGTAAAGAATTATAAAATATTAAAACAGAAGACTTGTAATGAAATATTCTAGTAATTATAATAGTTATAATTTATTTAATATAATTTCAAAGTATTAAGTAACTAAGACAATTCATTAAAAAAATATAAAAAAAAACAATGCTTAGAGCCTTTTATTTTATAAATACAACTTTCAAATCTCACATACAAATATAATTCTTTTGAAGAGCACCTAATCTACGCAGCCACCTTCTAGGAAGGCTTCTGTTTGAAATAGGCCTCTTTAAACACGGCAAATGCATTTTTAGGTGCCATAATTTAAATACGAAATTAAATATAAAAGGTTAACACAAAAAATTAAACACACAAATGAAATACGAAAATAGAATACGCAAAGTAAACACAAGCACTAAAATGATATGCAAAAATTATACATTAACATTAGGAGATGGAACGAGTGCACCGTGATTGCTTATTGAAACTTCAAGAAATTGTCCAAAATATTGCTCCAAATACTTGACGAATTAATTCGAAGCTTGAAAGTTGCTCCAAATATTTGAAAGTTATCACTTGATAGTAGATAGTAACAAAATTGAGAGAATAATTAGATAGAATGTAAGAGACTTGAGAGAGGATGATTGATTTTTTGTGGGAAAAAATAAGAAGGATGGGGGTATTTATAGTAGAAAATAGGGTCAAAGTGTAATTTAATAAACTTAGGGGTTATATTAAAAGTTTAGGTGTTTTAGGGGGTGGAGGCCATTTTTGACCGTTTTTGGCGGTAAGGAACGGCTACTTTTGCAATTGAAGCCATTGCCAAACGGCTAGAATTCAAAACGATGGGACAAGACAAACAGGATGAAATGGTCGTCCTGTCCCATCCCGTGTTAAGGCTAGCGCAAACTATATGATCCTAGAAAATATTCAACGAAATTCATGGTTTATGTGGTGGCTGGATCGAGACAGGGGAAGAAACCACCCTCGAAAATCACTTGCATTGGGCTTGAATCAAGTGAGGGGAGATGGATCAAATGTCTCGAAAGAAATAGAGGCGGAAAGTGATGGCTCGTATATAGCAATAACGATATGGTGCGAAATTGCGACGACGGTGAAGGCCAAAAATCCAACTGGAGAAGAAGCTCTGGAAATACTGTTGTATAATAAGGATGCCTATCCCTATAAAGAGGGGGGTGGTGGAGTGGAAGCAGTGTAGAGTGTACCAAGCTTTGGGACATGTGGGTACCTCAGAGGAAAGCGGACTTTTTAAAATCGTGGCACATGAGGTATGACATGCACGTGTGAAGGGGGTTACTAAATATCTAATACAGATAGGCTGCCATCAACTAATTTAAAAGTGGGCCATAAGTCCAAACAGAAAAACTCCTTGGGCCCTTATATATCTAACTCTTTATTGCAAGCCCAGATCCCACAAATGACATCTAATAGCCACAATGAGGTTGGTCACGTGAGCGAGCTCGTGGAGGCTTCTAACTCAAACTTTGAATTTTTGAGGGTCAATGCAGAAGAAATTTGGGGCGAAGGACACAGCTAGTATAGGAGTATTAAATCAGGATTGGACCTAGTCCGCAGGCCCAAACTTTATCTTAAAAATAAGGAGTTTGGACCAGATAACTTTTTGGTTTAAGTAAGCCAGACGAGCCCAAGGTTTTATCCATAGTGAATTCTTTTCTTGTAGAGATCGGAGAAAATTTTCTACAAGCTTCTGGGTCTTGTGTTTCTCTTTCTATGGTGGAGCCAATCAATGCCAGCTACGATGAAAATTACGACATACCCCATAATCCACACTTGCTCCAAATACGAGATAGAAGTGGAGAACTCAGGAAATTGGGGCAGTGGATATTGAAAATCCTAAGGACAATGGTTCGAAGATGATTTGTGTGGAGGGCTCTCAACGATGGTTGACAGAAGATGTACAGCCTTTACATGTTCAAGTTCAACTAATTGAGTTAGAAGCCACATTATGGGTTCATCGGAATATAATGAAATGGAGTAAAAATTCAGTGTGGAGTTTCAGGGAAAGTGTGGTCATTGTTCATGAAATTGGACAAAAAAAGACAGGAAAAGCCCAAGGGAACTAGTGTATCAACTCCTTCTACTCCAACACCAAAAGGTATGAATGAAGTCAAAAAGCTACAATTTGGAGTCAAATTCAAGCAAAGGGGGTCAAGGAGCAGGGGAACATTTCACTCTTTTGATCATCAATGAATATTGAAAGGGGAGGGGGGGGGGGGGATCAAATCATTAATTCAAGAACTGAGGGCAGAATGGAGGGCAAATATCTACTGCTTTCAAGAAACAAAGATGGAAGAGGAGTATGGTGCAACTGTAAGACATTTGTGTAGCAATAGATGGGTTGATTATGTGGGGTAGGAGGCTAAAGGGAGGAGTGGAGGTATACTAATTACATGGCATAGAAGGATGTGGGAGGGGAACTAGTGAACACTGGAATTTATTCTATATTGTGTAAACTTTCTTCTTTCAACAGGAATTTTGTTTGGTTTCTCACTGGGGTTTATGCTCCAAACTGTAGAAGGGAAAGGGAGGAGCTATGGTGGGAGCTGGCAGGGACCAGAGGAGTTTGTGAGGGTGCTTGGGTGGTATGTGGTGATTTTAACACCACTAGGTTTGCCTCCGAGAGAAAAAAAACAACAGGGGTGTCACTAGGGCCATGAAGAAGTTTTCAGAAACTATAAAGGAGTTGGAACTCATTGACCCTCCATTATTAGGAGGCAGTTTTACATGGGATAAACATTAAAGGGAACAACCATGAATGTTCCCCAAGACTAAATAGATTTCTCTTTTCAGTTGAGTGGGATGAAGAATTCAACATCAAATAGTCATTGCTTCCAGAATGTCATCTGACCACTGTCCTATTCCTTTAAAATGTGGGCAATGGGAATTTTCAAAATCCTATTTCAAAGTTGAGAATTGGTGGAAGGAGATGGAAGGTTTTAAGGAGAGGGTGGAAGGACGGTGGAATTCTTTTGAGATCACAGAGATATCTGATTATGTTCTGGCTAAAAGCTTAAAATGCTGAAAACTAAACTGAACATTGGCCCCGGAGGCAAATCTGGAAAGTTAAGAAATCTCTCAAGGTGGTCTGTTTTTCATGGTTAACGGCAAGAGAAGCATGTCTAACACAAGATAAATTGAGAAGGGGTAGCTTCCATTTATGCTCTAAATGCTCACTTTGTGGTACAGCTACAGGAACCAATAGCCATTTGTTTCTTTACTGTCTTATCACTAACCAACTATGGCAACTTTTTTTCAATATTGTAGGCCTAAAATGGAGTGTGCCAGAAAACACTTGTGATCTGTTGACGTGTTGGAATACAATGGGGGTATAGTGAGACAGAAGAAATGGTGGAGATTGGTTCATACTTGCATATGGTGGACAGTCTGGAAGGAGAGAAATTCAAGAATTTGTGAAGACAGAAGCAACTCCTTACAGAATATTAAAATGAATTGTTTCATTTCTGGTGTAAAGAAAGCTTTTGTAGAGGAGGCAGATCTTTAGTAGATTTGACAGGTGCTTTGTAACCTTAGGTTAACATAGCTGGGGTCTGCTCTTTTTGTAAATATAACTTGGCACTGCTTTTGTGCTGTCTTTTAGTCTTATTTAATATATATACGAGTTACCATTCTCAACAAAAAAATGTAGTCTTTGTAACGCAGTTAAACTTGAACAAGCTGATGCTATGCAGTATGCACAAAACATGCACTTAAGAAACAAGCTCAATTGTGATATTTAATTTAAACAATGAATTTTGACACAGTACCTCACTACCATAAAGCTGGCAAAAGAAAAATTTTGCTGTCATTGAACACACAGTTGACTTTTACTAGACGACAATGATATCAATTATTTCACATGAATAAAGATATCAGGAATACGAAAGTAAGAGATACCTAATAATACAATTCAAGGCCATTACAGTGGACATTCATTACCTAAAGTATCAGGAACTACTAAAACCATGGCACCAACACAAGGAGACATGATTCAACATTACATCAAAGCCCAAAACATTAGTAAGCAAGCATTCATTTGCAGTGATGCAGCTTGAATTCTAGAATATGAAAATAGTCATATGAGTTTAGTAGATCTTCTAACCCACATGATGGGATAATACTTGTCTTTACGAGTTTTGGCCTATTGGTCTCTCTCTCTCAGCCACACACACTCTCTCTCTTCATTTCGCTAACGGTAACTCCACAGCCGGCAGCCAAACCTCCTCTCTCATCCATCGCTCTCTTCTTCTCTTCCCTCCTTTTATTTTTCTTTCTTTTTCTTCCAATCGCTACACATACTGCCCCCACTGCTCGCGACTGTAACAGCGTCGTCCACAGTCACACCACCCAGTTTCTTTTTCCTCTCTCTCCCTCTTTCACCCTCTTTTGGTGTGTGGGGGATCCATGCTATCACACCGACGCACAGGGGACAGGGCCGATCGATTTCCGGCTCGATCCAGTAACTCCGGTCAGCTTCCTGACAAGGTCCATTATTTCCGGCGACTGGAACTCCTTCGCAAACAAAACCAGGTTCTACCGTTCCTTTTGCTTTGCTATACTGTGCCCCCTAATACGGTTTTGTGTTCCTTAATATCCGTTGGGTTCCATTTGTTTGTTCCTTGTTGTGTTCTCAATATTTATCCTGTCCTTTAATATTGATTATTGTGCTCTTCAAAATCACATTGTGCTTGCCAGTATAGTCTTGTTCCTAGTCGCACTTGCCTTGCTTTAACTCTACTATTGTTGCTTGTTTTATTGACATTTGTGGTATACCCTACTTAGTTTATACTTGTTGTAGTGGCTCTGGTGAGGGATGGTAGACTAAGGTCATGACCTCGGTTGGGGTTAAAGGGAGGGGTAAGGAGTGGCAAGTGGGTTAAGGGAGCTTCTAGGTTGAGAGTTGGGTCTTGGACCATAGCGACATTGACGGGAAAGTATATAGAGTTGGTAAAGATTCTCAAAATGAAAGATTAATCTAGCTTGTATCCAAGAAACCAAATGGGTAGGGACTAAGGCACGCGATGTAGATGGGTTTAAGTTGTGGTACTCAGCAGGTTCGAGGAATAGGAATGGAATAGCCATTCTAGTTGATAGAGAACTTAGGGAGTAAGTGATAGACAATGTTTTAAAAGGCGGGAGCGTAAGGCGAGGCATTTACCTCTGACGAGGCGAGGCGTAAGCCCTGAAACATCGGGCGTAAGTCCCACGGATCTTTAAATTTTACTAATATCATGAATTTAAGATAGTATAAAATAAAAAAAATTATAAAAATTACATCAAAATTACAAAATTATAACAAATAATCTGTTTAAAATATTTAAAAATTATAATTCGACTATGAATAATACGAAAAGTATGACATATATCATAATATGCAAATTAGTTGCAACGTCGTTACAACTCAAACATCAAAAGTAATGTATCCGATATGAAATCTTATATGTATCTCTTAAGGAGTAATAAATCATGAAAGAATTTTAATATTATAATTTAACATTTTACTTAAAATACTACTTTTATTTAATATGCTTTCTATTCGAAAGAGAATTTATATAAAAACATAATTCACAATTTAAATATGATTCTCTAACATCATCTATTTTTAAGTTTCAACAAGTTAATAAACAAACACATAATTCACCATACAATATCATGATAACTAATTATTTGTAAATAGCTACTAGCTAATGCTGAAATATTAAATTAATAAGTATTGTATCTCGTAAACGTGAAAAAAATAATATTTAGAAGAATAATTATAAAAAATTATAGACTATTATATAGTAAAGACATAACAAAAGCTAATAAATAAATACTTTTGAAATGAAAGATTTATTTAAAATTTATTATCATAGCAATCTTAGCGGATTACGTGCAATAATTTTTACTTTAATTATGACATAAAATACTCTCAACTTAATGATTTATGATTAAGAAAGAAGTAATTTTGTATAGTCAACAATTTGTTAAGATAATTCGAGGATTTACAAGATCAGTTACATACAATTGCATAAAGTTCTATTAGGTGAGCCCAGTACCCTGGGCGTTGGACATGTCCGAGGCGTAAGCCCCGATGGCTGAGGCGTAAGTCTCACAGAACTAAGCCCCACACATAAGCCCAGGGACGTTTTACGAGTGTTCCGCACCGGGGTGAGTCCCAATTCTGCCTTTTAAAATAGAGGTGGTAGAGGTTAGGAGCAGCGTTTCAACACTTCTATGAAGAACTTGGGGTCAAAGGCGGGAGAAGAATCAGACAAAGTTTCTTTTGCTACGGTTATTTTATTTTTTGATTATCGTTGTTGCTTCTCTTTACATGGATTCTTCTCTTTACATGTTTTTCTTGAGCCAATGGTCTATCGGAAATGGCCTCTCTACCTTCACAAGGTAAAGGTGAAAGTATTCGTACCGTCATAAAGCCACACATGAATCATCTCTTATTGGTGGACAAAACCAGAATCAAACAGGAAACAAAGGGCTTCAGAATCAAGATAAATGAAGTCACTCAATATGCAGCTATATAAATTACGGCCTACATGAAATTACACAATAAGAGAAACAAACCGCTATCTCGAACAAGCTCCAGTAGCGATCGGCATGTCTCCACAAGGATAGAAACATCAGTAGAGTATGTTGGATTGAAAAAGAAAAGTAGCTGACACAGAAAATCTGAATCTGGACCGAAACATTGCCTGGGCAAAACAAAAAAAAAAGGCTAATCACCAAAAGATTCTGCAAAGAAACTCATACAACTTCATGGGATAAGCGTTAAGAAATTATCAGAGTACCCAATTACATGACCCAACAGGGGGAAGGACATTGCATCTAAAGCAAAATACTCAAGATAACATAAAAGCCATATAAGCAAACCTGTCAACACGGTGGCAGCAATCCCCATAAGTTTTTAAGAAATTCTCGCGAACTTTAGAACGCTCAGCTTCCACCTCCTTTCTACCTCTGAAGCATTTCTGTATTTATCACTTCGACAAGTCAAAACAAAAGAAAGCAACAAGTCCTACATGATTCTATCAAGAGAGATTACCAACACATATCCAAACGATCTTGAGTCAAATAAAGCAAAAATTGAAGAGACAGGCGCATAAAGATAGAGAAAGCACAAGACCAAGCATGAACTTGCAAATAACATGTCAAGATGATCCTTGAAGAAATACTCTGTCATTTCTCTCGCTATTATTGGCAAGAGCAACTAAGGGCCTAAAACTTAAAGGTTGAAACTTGAGCATGTGAGCTTACTAGGGAGAAGTGACAAAACAAGCATTTGAGGCATTTGACAATTTGTCAGGTGAATGAAAAAGCACTTCTGTAGATCTAATCTTTCCTACAAGAGTACATCTGAGGAATAGCCTCCTGTTTTTAATGCCTTGTTGGTGAAATACTGAAATTCCTATTTGTAGAGAAGCCTAGGTATATTTGTATAGAACCATATCTTTACGCAGGTTCTCCACTTTTTGATATGTGTTTCCACCAACTTTTTGGTATGTGTCTTGTATATGGGAGCTTTCTCATTTTATCAATAAAAATATACTTGATAAAAAAAAAGGAGGAAATTCCATCAATTGTGATTCCATACAATGATTTCAAATACCAAATGACACGTTTTCTGACACGCATTTAAGATACGACTAATTATGCAGTGGTCTAGATCTTAGGGCTACAGTTTTACTGCTTCTAAAGCATACAAACACATAACCAAACCTGATTACATATTGTATTCTCCTATCCATAATTTTATGCACATATCCTCAAACCAAGAGAAATCGATGAATAAACGTTAACATAAATAACGGGTAAAGTTGTTGTCATGTGACCAGGAGGTCATGGGTTCGAGCTATGGAAACAACCTTTAGCATAAATGTAGGGTAAGGTTGCGTACAATAGACCTTTGTGATCCGTCCCTTCCCCGAACCCCGCGCAGAGCAAGAGCTAAGTGCACTGGGCTGCCCTTTATAGTCCCTCCCTTCAGTTTAGCTAGCTTGTAAGAGGAATCTTCTAACTCATGCCAACAAATAATTTCTTGGTTAACTACTAGCTTTTGGAGCTAATATACATGTTAAAACTCTTCTTTACTATCTAATATTTACGTAGTGACTAGTTTTTTTTTTTAAGAGTATGAAAGGATTAGTCTATGGATATCGAATTATCATATCGTTAATGAAAATTGAGCCCAATGAAGAAGGCAATATCATAACTGCTCTTCCAGGATGTTCCGTATGGGCCAAAGAAAGCATTAGCTTACAAAAACTTTGGGGTCTAGTACGACGGTTTTGAGTTGAACGCATAGACCTAAGGACACAGAATTGTGAGCAGGTAGGCTAACTGGGAGGTGACCATGAAGTAGAAAAGCAACAAGAACTTGTGAAAAAGGAGGCTGAACTGAGAAGAGTAGACTTCAAGGTGAATTATGAAATGATAAGAGAGGGGAAGGATCCAAGGAAGGAGGGGTATGCAGTTAATATAAAAACCTCCCAACACGCCAATGAGAATCAAGACCAAGTATGGTAGTGATGGGCGTGACGAAGAAACCAGAGCAAACTTGAAATGTTTAAGGGGAGCAAAATGTTAACAACAACAACAACAACTACCCAGTATAGTCCCACAAGGTGGGGTCTGGGGAGGGTAATATGTAGACAAGTCTTACCCCTACCCAAAGGGTAGAGAGGCGCAAAATGTTAGAACTGTTGAATACAATAGTTTTGTTAACTAGTTAGTCATATATAGAGTCCCACATCGGGAAATAGATACCCATTATTATGTAATCACTGTACATAAATAGGGCGGTGTACAACACTTTGGATAATCAATAATATTTTCTGGCAAATGGACTTTACATGAATCAGATGGACTTTATTACCTTATCCAGGCAAAATCACATGGACTCACATCTTGTCTCCTTCAACAATTTGTCTTGTTACCGGTTCACAAGATTTATTACATAAAACGGTTGGGACATCCCAGTTTGTCAAAACTTGAGAAAATGGTACATGGTTTACCTCACTTGTCCACTCTATAATGTGAGTCATGTCAGCTCGGTAAGCATACCTGCTCCAATTTCACTCGATGCCTTGATAATCGAGCAAAGTTAACTTTTACTTTAGTCCATTCAGATGTTTGGGGTCCTAGTCGGGTCAGTTCTACCTTGGGATTATGCTACTGTCAGTCTCATTGATAACTATTCCGCACTTGGATATTTTTGATGAAAAATCGATCTGAGTTGTTTTCTATTTTCCAGACTTATTCAAAATCAATTTGGGGTTTCTATTTGCACATTTCGTAGTGATAATGCCCCAGAGTATAGGTCTTTTCCATTTCAGCAATTTATGAACTCTCGTAGGATTATTGATCAAACATCTTGTCTGTACACATCTCAAAAAAATGGGGTAGCTGAAAGAAAGAATAGGCATCTTATTGAAACAGCTCGTACCCTACTCATACAATCTCATGTTCCGTTGCGTTTTTTGGGGATGCAGGTCTTACATCTTGCTATCTTATTAATCGTATGCCATCGTCGGCTACCCAGAATCAAGATCCATTCTCTGTCCTGTTTCCTCACTTACCTTTGTTCTCTCTTCCACCCCATGTCTTTGGAAGCACGTGTTTTGTTCATAAACTTACTCCAAGAAAAGATAATTTAGCTCCCTGTGCTCTTAAGTGCGTATTTATGGTTTACTCGAGAACACAAAAGGGGTTCTCCTAACCTCCGGCGGTACTTTATATATGTTGATGTTACCTTCTTTGAAACCCAATCATACTTCACAGGTCCAGGTAATCACTTAGATATTTTTAAGGTGCTACCAGTTTCATCCTTTGGAGATTCAGTCACTATCTCCCATTCATCTTCCTCTACAACTCCAGCTCCACCACATACAACTCAAGTTACTCTAACACCTATAGCTCCAGTTCCACCACCTATAACTCAAGTTCCACCACCTAGTCCAGTTCAACCTTCTGGAGCTCCACCACTCTTGACTTATCATCGTCATCCACGTCCAGCATTAGAACCAGGTGATTCACGCCCTACCTCAAATTCTGCACCTACTACGGACTCGTCTCCTCTTAGTCAACCAATTGCACTCCGCAAAGAAGTACGATCCACACTTAATCTTAATCCTCATTATGTCGGTTTAATCTATCATTGTCTGCCATCACCTCATTATGTTTTTATATCATCTTTGTCAAATGTTTCTATCTGTAAGTCTACATGAGGCACTATCTCATCCAGGATAGTAACGGACTATGATTGACGAGATGTCTGCTTTCCATGCGAGTGGCACTTGAGAGCTTGTTCTTACTCCTTCAGTTAAGTCTATATTGGTTTTCGTTGGGTTTATGCAGTCAAAGTCGGCTCAGATGGTTAGGTTGATCGGCTTAAGGCTCATCTTGTTGCAAAAGGATACATTCAGATTTTTAGCCTGATTATAGTGACATTTTCTCTCCCGTGTTTAAAGTAGCATTTGTTCGTCTCTTTTTGTCCATGTATGTTGTACGTCATTGGCCTCTTTATCAGTTAGACATTAAAAATGTTTTTCTCCGCGGTGATCTTGATGAAGAAGTTTATATGGAGCAACCACCTGGTTTTGTTGCTCAGGGGAGTCTAGTGGTCTTGTATGTTAATTGCGCAGGTCACGATATGGTTTGAAACCGTCCCCTCGAGCTTGGTTTGGTAAGTTCGGCACAATTATTTAGGAGTTCAGCATGACTCGTAGTGAAACTGATCACTCTGTGTTTTATCAGCATTGTGCGCCTAATCAGTGTATTTATCTGGTGGTTTATGTTGATGATATTGTTATTACTGGCAATGATTAGGATGTATTACTAATTTGAAGCAACAACTCTTTCAGCACTTCCGCAGATTGAAGTATTTTCTAAGCATTGAGGTCGCTTCGACTATCTCAGGTATTGTTATTTCACATCAGAAGTATGCCTTAGACATTCTTTGAGGAGACTGGAATGATAGTCTCCACACGTGTTGACACCCATATGGATCTAAATGCTAAGCTTCTACCTCGACAGGGTAGCATCTTAGAGATCCTACGAGGTATAGGAGGTTGGTTGGCAAATTGAATTACCTCACAGCGACTAGACCTGACATTTAGACATTTCGAGAACACAAAAGGGATATTAATGCCATTCACCTGATCTCCCGCAATGCCTTATGTCTGCGAATGTTACCTTCTATGAAACGCGTCTATGCTTCACAGGCCTAGGTGATCATTTAGACATATCTAAGGTGCTACCAGTTATATCTTTTGGAGGTTCAGTCACAATTTTCGCTTCATCTTCCTCCATGGCTCCATCCCCTACCGCTCCAACCAGTGTTAAAAATAGCGTGAAGTAAGGAATAGCGACAACCCCCATTTCATGAAAAGCGAGTAACGAAGCGCCCACTTTTTTTAAGTGAAGCGAAATTTTAAACAAAAAAAATTAAAAAATTTCCTATCTTCTTTTGGCGCTATTAAAAGAACAACTACATAACACATAAGAAAAGCCATAAGAACTAAGAATAGAAGACATAATAATTGGGCAGAAATTTTCTGAAAAAATTTGCCAGGACGCTTTTTGGACGTTTAGAAAGAAAAAGAAAAAGAAGAAGAAGAACAATGAAAATAAATCCGGAAAACATACCTATTGAAACTAAACTGTTGTTGTACTATTGAAGTCTTGAAGAAAAAGAAGCAGAAGAACCCTATTTTGCTTGAACAAATCGCTGCTTGAAGTGAGGAAGAAATCGCTGGTTTGAATAACCCTAGTTTGTTGCCGAATGAGTCAAAGAAGTGCTAAAACAGAAACAGGGATTTGGGTCTTTTCATTGAAAAAAGACTTCGGATCTTTTAATTGAAAAATCATCCGCTTCGATCGCTTCCGGGCGCTTCACCACTTCTTGCTTTTTAGAGAGAAGCGATCGCTTATGCATACCTGAGCCGTTTTTAATGGCAGTAGCGATACCCGTCCCGCTCCGCTTTGCTTCTCGCTTAAAGCGAGGAAGCACCCGCTTTTTTTAACACCGGCTCCAACTATAGTTCCAGCTCCTCCACTTATAGCTCCCCCTACATCCTCAACCATAGAAGCCTTAGCCATACCAAATGAGGAATCTAGTGTTGCTCCTCCGATATGTTGAGCCATAGGAACAACACTTTTGACTTATCATCATCGTCTGCACCCAGCATCAGGCCTAGCTGATTCACGTCCCGCACTTGACTATACTTCTATTACATATTTGTCACCTCCTAGTCCACTGACTGCGCTTCGGAAAGGTATACGGTCCACACTTAACCCTAATGCCCATTATGTTAGTTTAAGTTATCATCGTCTTTGATTACCCCATTATGCATTTGTATCATCTTTGTTTTATGTTTCCATCCATATGTATACAAGTGAAGCAATGTCTCATCCAGGATGGCGACAAGCTATGAATGACAGGATATCTACTTTACATACGAGTGATACTTGGGAGCTTTTTCCTCTTACTTTAGAAAAATATGTTGTTGGTTCTCGTTGGGCGTATGCAGTCAAAGTTGATGCAGATGGCAAGGTTGATCGACTAAAGGCTCGGGTTGACAAAGTGTATACTCAGATATTTTGACTCGATATAGGGATACTTTCTCTCCCGTGGCTAAAATAGCATCAGTCCGCATTTTTCTACCCATGGTTGTTGTTTGCCATTGGCCTCTCAATCAATTGACATTATGAATATCTTTCTTCACGGTGACCTCGAGGATGAAGTTTATATGGAGCAACCACTTGGTTCTGTTGCTCAAGAGGAGTGAAGTGGCCTTGTATGTCGCTTGCGCCAGTCACTTTATGGTCTAAAGCAGTCTTCTCGAACCTAGTTTGGCAAGTTCACACAGTTATCCAGGAGTTTGGCATGACCCGTAGTGAAGCTGATCACTTTGTATTTTATCGGTATTCTGCTTCAAATCTCTATATTTATCTAGTGGTTTATGTTGACGATATTGTTATTACCTGTAATGCTCAGGATGGTAACTAAGTTGAAGCAACGTCACTTTCAACACTTTCAGACTAAGGATTTGGGCAAATTAAAGTATTCTCTGGGTATTGAGGTAGCTCAGTCCAGCTCAGGTACTGTGATCTCACTACGGAAGTATGCCTTAAACATTCCTGAGGAGACAAGAATAACAGGTCTACGACCTATTGACAATCTTATGGATCTTGATTCAAAACTTCTGCCGGGACAAAGGAAGCCGCTTAGCTATCCTGCAAGATATAGGCGGTTGGTTGGTAAATTAAATTGCCTCACAATGACTAGACCAGACAATTCATTTCCTATGAGTGTTGAGTCAGTTTATGGATACTCATTGGGATGCAATTGTTCGCATTCTTCGATATATAAAATCAGCTCCATGCAACGGATTATTGTTTGAGGATCGATGATATGAGCAAATCGTTGGATAGTCAGATGCTGATTGGGCAGGATCACCTTCTGATAGGCAGTCTACATCTGGATATTATGTTTTAGTAGGATGTAATTTGGTGTCCTAGAAGAGTAAAAATAGAATGCAGTTGCTCGATCTAGTGCAGAAGCAGAATATTGAGCAATGGCTATGGCAACATGTGAGCTAACTTGGATCAAACAGTTGCTCAAGGAGTTGACATTTGGTAAGATCAGCCAAATAGAACTTGTGTGTGATAATCGTGTTGTCTTTCATATTGCATCGAACATGAAGTTCCATGAGAAAACTAAACACATTGAGATTGACTATCAATTCGTCAGAGAAAGGATACTATTAGGAAATATTGCTACAAAGTTTGTGAAGTCGAATGAACATGTTGCAAATATTTTCACTAAGTCCCTCGCTAATCCTCGTATTAGTTACATATGTAACAAGCTCGGTATATGTGATTTGTATGTACTGGCTTGAGGGAGAGTGTTTGATAGTTATGTAATTAATATGTAGTTAGTCCGAGTCCCACATTGAATAGGAATAGGATATGTATAATTATAAATAAGGCTTGTTGTATTATAATTAATACATCAATAATATTTTCTCTCCAGCTTTCTCACATAAACGATTGAATTGTTGTCGGAAATCCTCATTCTTCATTTCTAGAGTAAGGTCATCCATGATGATTTATCGGATTTCTTTCACTTTTTTCGACAGAAGTGAAAGAAATCCCATCTCTCTACTATAACTCAATATTATTATGAAAGCACTTTGCAAGTTGTTCCAAAAACATATGGCACGAATTTTTAAAACAATTTCTGAGTGGGAGAAAACATATTTGTTATGCTATCTCTTGTTTGCGTACAACACCTAACTTGATGCTGCATGGAATATAAGGACATTGACGGGGAAGTCTTTAGATTTAAGAAGATTCTCCTGAAAAGGAAGATTAATATAGTGTGTGTCCAAGAGACTAGATGGTTGGGTACTAGAGCACGGGAAGTTAACGAGTTTAAATTGTGGTATTCATTGCTAGGGGTAAGAATGTGGTAGGTATTTTAGTTTATAAGGATGTCAGGGCTAGTGGTAGATGTTAGGAGAGTGAACGATATGCTGATGACTATTAAGCTAGTGGTTGGTGGGTTCGCTTTAAATGAGATTAGTACATACACGCTTCAAGCGGGCTTGGACGAGGAGGTCAAGAGCCACTTCTGGTAGAATTTAGATGATGTGGTACGAGGTATCCTGCTTACCGAGAAACTTTTCATGGGAGGTGATTTTAATGGCCATATTGGGGAGAGTGCTAGGGGCTATGACGATGTGCATGGAAGTTCGGCTTTGGAGGTAGAAACGAGGCAAGAATTTCGTTGTTGGAGTACGCTAAAGCTTTTGATTTGATGATAGCTAACACGTGTTTTCAAAAGAGGGAAGACCACTTGGTCACTTTCAGGAGTACAGTGGCCAAGACTCAAATTGATTACCTTCTCTACAGGAAGGACGATAGAGGCTTGTGCATTGATTGCAAGGTCATCCGAAGTGAGTGTCTATTAACAGAACATAGGCTCTTAGTAATGGACCTAAAAACTAAAAGAAAGAAGAAGAAGAGAGCGGTGTATAGTCAATCCAAAATCAAGTGAGGAGCCTTGACTAAAGACAAGTCTAATAAGTTGGGTGAGAAGTTGGTAGATATGGGAGGGTTGGAGGAGTAGTGGGTACGCAAGTAATATGTGGTCCGTGACAGCGAATAGTATTAGGGAAGCTGCTATAGCGGTGTTAGGGGTCACAAATGGATGCGCCGGAGGTCACAAAGGGGACTGGCGGTGGAACAAAGAAATCCAAGAAAAAAGTGAACCAAGAAAGCAGGATATCTGAAGCTAGTGGAGAGCACAGTCGAGGAGGAAAAGGAGGACGAATAGGTAGTGCTATAAGACGACTAAGAAAGAGGTAAAATTAGTGGTCACAACAACTAAGAATGCAGCATTTGGGTGCTTGTATGAGGAGCTGGGGAGTAAAGGGGGTGACAAGAGATTGTACAGGTTAGCTAAGGTTAGAGAGAGGAAGGCTCGGAACCTGGATCAAGTGAGGTGCATTAAAGACGAGGATGGTAAAGTATTGGTAGATGAGGCATCTATTAGGCTTGGGTGGTGCGATAGGCATATCTCCATAAACTCTTAAACGAGGATGGTGACACGAACATCGTACTGGGTGAGTTGGAGATCTTAGAGAGCCAGCAAGATTATGGTTTTCGTAGGCATTTTAAGGTCGAGGAGGTTGTGTACGAGGTTCGGAAGATGAGCAGGGGTAAAGCGACTTAGCTGGACGAGATTCTGACACAATTTAGGAAAGATGCGAGCCAGGCAAGCTTGGAGTGGCTTACTGGATTGTTTAATCTCATTTTTATGACGTAGAAAATGCCCGATGAATGGAAGTAGAGCTTGATAGTCCGGTGTACAAAAATAAAGGGGATGTCCTACAACAATTACAAGGGTATCAAGTTGTTGAGTCATACTATGGAAGTTAGGGAGCGGGTGGTGGGGAGGAGGATGAGGAAAAATGTGTATTCAAGCCAGGATGCTCGACCACAGGATCCATTCATCTTGTAAGGAGACAGGTGGAGCAGTAACGGGAGAGGAAGAAAGATTTGCATATAATGTTCATTAACCTAGAGAAAGCCTGCGACAAAGTCCTGAGTGAGGTGTTATGGAGATGTTTGGGGTTAGTGGCATCCCAGTAGCATACACTAGGGTGATTAGAGATATGTACGATGGTGCTAAAACTCTGGTGAGTACTGTAGAAGGAGACTCGGAACACTTCCCGGTGTTGATGGGTTTACATCAGGGATCGGCTCAGTCCATTTTTATTTGCTCTGGCGATGGATGTGATGACGCGACAAATTCAAGGAAAGGTGCCATAGTGTATGTTATTCGTAGATGATATAGTGCTGGTTTACAAGATGCGTTGTGGGACTAACGCAAGGTTGGAGGTTTAGAGACATACCTTAGAGTCTAAAGGTTCCAAGCTGAGTAGGGACGAAAACAGATACTTGAAGTGCAAGTTCAGTGAGGGGACGCATGAGGCAGAAGTGGACGTGAAGCTTGATACACAAGTCATTCCCAAGAGAGAGAGTTTCAAGTATCTTGGGTCTGTTATCCAAGGTAACGGCGAGATTGACGATGATGTTACACATCGTATTGGAGCGGGGTGGATGAAATAAAGGCTCGCATCTGGTGTTTTGTGTGATAAGAATGTGCTACCAAGAAAAGGGCAAGTTCTACAGAATAGTAATTAGACCGACTATGTTGTATGGTGCTAAGAGTTGGCCAGTCAAGAAATCCTATGTCTAGAAGACGAGTAGCCGAAATAAGGATGTTGAGCCAGGAAAGATAAGATTACGAATGAAGTTATTAAGGACAAGATGGGAGTGTCCCCTGTGGAAGACAAATTGCGGGAGCCAAGGCTGAGATGGTTCGGACACGTGATGAGAAGAGACATCGATGCTCCGATTAGGAGGTGTGAAAGGTTGACCATGGCGAGTCTAAGGAAGGGTAAAGGTAGGTCAAAGAAGTATTGGGGAGGTGATTATGCAGGACGTGTCATTGCTTCAGCTTACATAGGACATAACCCTCAATCGAAAGATATGGAGGTCGAGAATTAGGATTGTAGGTTGATAGGCAATCGAGAGCTTTTCCTAATCGTACCAGTAATATTAGTATTATTCTTACATTTTTGTGTTCCTTGACCTTTGTTATTACATAGTGTAATTATTACCAGTATTGTTAGTAGTATTCTTGTATTTCTTATTTTTAGATCTTTATTACACAGTGTCTTTTTTTTCCTTGTGTTACTATTGTTGGTCACTTCTTGTTTAGTGTTTCTTTAGCCGATGGTCTATCGGAAACAGCCTCTCTGTCTTCACAAGTTAGGGATAAGGTCTGCGTACACACTACCCTCCTCAGCCCACTTGTGGGATTACACTGGGTTTGTTGTTGGTGGTGTTGTATGTGCAAGAAGGGGAGAAAAGGCATTGGTCACTTGCTCCACAATTCTAAGTCGACATCATGAATATGGATTTCATTTACTACTTGTTTAACGCTCTGCGGTACCTCCGGAATAACGTCTCTTGGGTACCTTCCAAACGGTTTGGGGGGACCGTCAAGACTTGGAGGTAAATACATGGGGAAAGAGAAGAAGAAAGTGCAAAAGGTAGCCTCCTGAAGTATATTCTAAATGATTCACGGATTGCTCAAAGGAGTTGAAAATTTTGCATAGAAGATCAAGCATATTCCCTCTAGTTGGCAGCCATCAATACACAATCGAATAACACTATTAATCCTAAGAAGACCACAGCTGGTCTAAAAGAATAGTCTATCGATGACTACGGCTCAATACAAAATGAATACAAAACTTTTGATTGGTAATATTACTATAAGGAAAACCGTGAAGGAAGTGCTTAAGTACAATAGTATGTACATAAACAGCCCAGTTCAAAATAGAATTCCAAACAAAGAAGCTATTAAATTGCCAGCCGCATAAACATCTTTCAGTTTATAATAGAAAGCTAACAGCGGTAAGCATTTAAGATTTTAATTATGTATAGATAGAGTAATTCCTTCAAATGTCTTCG
Organism: Nicotiana noctiflora; assembly: GCA_032618575.1. NCBI lineage: Eukaryota > Viridiplantae > Streptophyta > Magnoliopsida > Solanales > Solanaceae > Nicotiana > Nicotiana noctiflora. The sequence goes on from JASVEL010012780.1 coordinate 79,516, forward strand.
GTCCCTTTTTTCCCCAAAATACACAGGAGACACGTGCTAGGATTTCGCACTAAATCACTTTGACATCCATATTCAGTCCACACAAAGACCAGCAACATAGTAGATCCTTGACTACAGCAAGGATCATCAGATGCCAAAAGTACTGAAAATGAATTGACAAAATCATTGCCAAATAACTGGCATCACATTTATGGAACCTTCATATAGAATCCATTCCGTTCAGGCTAATTTCATTCCAATGAGAAGCAACTTATAATTTAAAGGTAAATAACTGTGTTCCAAAATAAAAGTCCGGTGTTGTCAAAGGCAAAAAGCTCTAAAAACGCTCTAGGTCTATTTGGGCTTTAAGCGCAAAGCACACTTAAAGTGTGGACTTTAGTTAAAAAAGGCGCAATGAAGTAAATACATAAAAAAATTATATGTAATTCAAGAACAAAGTAACAAATTCATCCATAATGTTTCCCTAAGCAGCTTATACACTTATTTCTAATTAATAGTTGTTGTTTAGTGCCGCTTGATTCAAGAGATGGGCAATGATACGCGCGCCTTAGTGCTTTGCCTTACACTGAAGCACAACTAAAGCGACACAAAACACCTTCTTTGAGCTTCTCTGAGCTTCAGGGCTTAAGCGCGCCTTAAATGAGCCTTTGACAACACTATAAAAGACTCATTAAATTTTGTACCTATGCAACACGAAGCGGTGCTAACGTGAGGTTATAGGTGTGGAGGCAAACCCTGGAGTCTAAAGGTTTCAAGTTAAACAGGACAAAAGACAGAATACTTAGAGTGTATGTTCAGTGGTACGATCATGGGGTGGAAAGGGAAATAAGGCTGGATTTAGAAATCATCCCTACGAGAGACAATTTTAAGTACCTTGGATTTATTATACAGGGGGATGCGGAGATTGACGAAGATGTCACACATTGTATTGGGGCGAGATGGATGAAATTGAGAGAAGGTGTCATCAAAGCTTAAAGGTAAGTTCTACCAGTTAAGAGCTCTCATGTCCAGAAGATAAAAATAGCAGACTTGAGAACGTTGAGATGGATGTGCGGGCACACAGGTTAAATAGGATTAGGAATGAAGTTATTCGGGACAAGGTGGGCGTTGCCCCTATTGAGGACAAGATGCGAGAAGTGAGGCTTAGATGATTTGGATATATGAGGAGGAGAAGCACGTGTCCCCCGATAAGGTGTGAGAGGTTGACATTGGAGGGCCTAAGGAGAGGTAGTGGTAGGCCGAAGAAGAAATTGGGGTGTGGAGGCAGACCCTAGAGTCTAAAGGTTTCAAATTAAACAGGACTAAGACAAAATACTTAGGGTGTAATTTAGTGGTGCAAATCAAGAAGTGGAAGAAGAGATAAGGCTGGATTTACAAGTCATCCCTACAAGAGGAAGTTTTAAATACCTTGGGTCTATTATACATAGGATAGGGAGATTGATGAAGATGTTACACATCGTATTGGTGCGGGATGGATGAAATTGAGACTTCCTTATGGTATTTTGTGTGATAAGAAGGTGCCACCAAAGCTTAAAGGTAAGTTCTACAGAGTGGTGGTCAGATCGACTAGTGAGTATTGGCCACTCAAGAGCTCTCATGTCCAGAAGATGAAGGTAGCAAAGATGAGAATGTTGAGATAGATGTGCGAGCACACCAGGTTAGATAGAACTAGGAAGTTATTCGGGACAGGTGGGTGTAGCCCCTGTTGAGGACAAGATGTGAGAAGCGAGGCTTAGATTGTTTGGATATATGAATAAGGGAAGCATAGACGTCACAGTAAGGAGGTGTGAGAGGTGGACATTGGAGGGCCTATGGAAAGGTAGAGGTAGGCCGAAGAAGAAATTGGGGAGAGGTGATTAGGTAAGACATGGCGCAGCTACAGCTGATCGAAGACATGACACTTGATAGGAAGGTGTCGATGATTAAGATAATAGGTTAGGTAGTCTAGACTGTTCATACTAATAGTATTGGTACGTACTGTCACATTCTAATGGTATTAGGTTTCTATGACTACTGACATTTCTTTCATTTCGTTCATCTTACTATCTTGTTGCTATTTATGCTACTTTTACATGGCTTCTCAATGGTGCCCCTTCTTATTTTTCTTACCGTTAATGTGGTGTTATGCTTTCCTGAACCAAGGGTCTATTGCAAATAGCCTCTCTATCTCCACAAGGTAAGGATTGAGATATGCGTGCACACTATCTCCCCAGACCCCACTATGTGAAATTATAATGGGTATGTTGTTATTGTTGTTGCAGCATACCACACTCTAACTAGAATTAAATAATGTAAGTCTAATATAATTAGACCTAATCCCATTGCTTATATGAATTTTTTGCTTCTATTGTGGTCTAAATGAGAAATATTACTTGAAAAATACTGACATGGTGTTGCCACCAATTCTACTCACACATGCTCTTACTCACAATAATAAAGTAGAATTGTAATACATCGTCTCGGCAAGCACTAGTAATACATCATTCGATTCAAAGAAAGACATCTTATCATACACAACTCCAACCTAAAGTAAAAGTAAACTTCTAAGTTATTGGTTTATCAATATATCAATCAATCAACTGTCCCGGAAACTAGTTGAGTTGAGTATCAATATATCACTCAACCAACAGTGCCTCAATACTAAATTAGTTGCCAAACTTTAACTATTGGGTAAAACGTCAATAGCAGAAAAGGAACCCAACAAAGAAAAAAAAAAGAAAAGGAGAAACAATAGCAGAAAAGAAACCTGAATTTTGATGGCAGCACAGTTCTGCTGACGCACCCAGAGGCGACGATTCCGCTCTAAACGAGTCTGTTCCAGAAGCTTCTGTCGGTCACGTTCCTTGGAGCTGCGCCCACCCAAATCGACCCGCTTCCTCGTCGAAGGATCACCAGAGAAAAACATAATTTCTTTTTCTTCAAATTCACAAAAAAAACAAAATGCCCTAAAATTCACTGTGGCCGATGATTGACGAATCCAGAATTTGTTCAACTGATCGGAAATAGTAGTAGCAAGAAAAGAAAGCGGACTCGGGAAGAAAAAGGGTCTCTAGTGTTTCCTATGGTTCTTTTGTTTAAACTTTGGGAATGAGAATTACAGCAATACCATTAAGAAAAAATCGTATTAATAGCAAACAAAGTACTTTGAGAGAAGCAGTTTGTATTTGATTACTTTTGGCAACTAATGGTTGGCCAAGTGTCTAGAAAGGTGTTCGGCCTCATTTGTTTGCCTTCAACGAAGGTCTGAATCTTTTAGGTGTCTGAATAGGTTTGTATGATATGAGTTTGTTTTTAAAATTTGAATCTTAATTATTATTCAAATTTTAATTATTAAGTATGTTTGTCTTTTTTTACTTCATAACCATTTAATGTGTCTGAATAGGTCTGTATGATTCAGATCTATAACAGATACTTAATTTAATTAAGATGCTATCATATATTTATTATTAATTGACGCCACCGCCTACCATTATCAACTATCATCATACCACCACCACCACCATACTCAACCAACCTCACCACCACCAGTCCACCACCACCACCTCCACCGCCATCACGCCGTTATCATTATAACCTACCACCACCCACTCACCATCTTCTTCAATAACAACTACTACCACCATCTACCATTATTAACTATTATATGCCACTACCACCACCACCACCATCACCATCCTGAAACATAATCTCCACCACTACCAATAGCTACTAGTTACTAGCATGAACCACCATCATCAACCAATACTACCCCAATCCACCGTTGCTAATCGGTATTCACCCGTTAACCATCACCACCAACAACTATCATGTTTTTAAAAACTGTAAATTTTATTGATAAACTATTAGATTAGTTAGTATTTCAATTGAATTTTATGTTTATTAATTTTCAAATAGAGATAAATTTTATATATTCAGATGTTAAAAATCAAACAGTTTTAATTATTTAGTATTCAGATCTTAATACACATCTTAATATATTCGGATGTGTATTCAGATTCAGATGTCTTAATCTTAATACACATCTTGATATTCAGATGTGCATTTAGACGTCTTAATCTTAAAATAACAAATGAGGCATAAGTATATTCTTTTAAATAGTTCTTTTTAAAAGCGAAAAGTGTCTGATATATTTTTCTATTTTGTTTTATTGTTCAATCATGTCCGCTGATATACTTCCATCAAATTTACCCTTGTCGTTCATTAAAGTTTTATATTTGCCCTTATTTTAATAGCCGGGACATGTGGCACATTTTGAATATGGAAAAGAGTGTGATATATACCTATCCTTCATTTTATTGTTCAATCATATGCCTCGTTATACTTTCCATCCAATTTTACTCGTGACATCCATCAAAGTTCTATATTTACCTCTATTTTAACGGCCGGGACTCGTGGCATATTTTAGGATAAAGAACCAGTACAAAAATAAAAATCCTCCAAACCACCCTAGAACCCATGAGTCGCATGCTCGTTTTTCCTCTCTTAATTTTTTTTCAAACTTCTCTTAAATAAAAACTTTTAATCCGTGTAAGAGATTATCTTAGTCTGACAAAAAGATGAGGTTCAAAGACACAAGGTTCTGTCATCTCTTTGCTTGTTGCCACCATTTTTTTCTTTACGTCTATTTTCTTATTCCTCACTCGCTTATATTTTTTTCTTCCTCTTGTTCACTTCACCTTTGAAAATAAAACTGCTCGAAGTCACCCACAATTCCTTGCATATGTATTTACTTTCAATCTCATTGATTTAAGAACAAATTTAAATAGGTGTGGCAGAAAATTTGAAACTTTAGACAGACTTGATGGAATTCTTTCTCTGATGGTCTCAAAACAACAATAGGAAGTTCGGTCCAATTTCGAACAGTTCAATAGAGTTGGGGAAGTAATTTCTACGGCTAAAATAAACATAGTAAGATTTCATACATGCTCATGTACTCAAAGACCATTCACGAAGTCATGTCGATGCCGGAACCTTATCTTTAAGCCTCATCTCTATGTCAAACTAAGATAATCTCTTACACGGATTAAAAAATTTATTTCAGAGAAGTTTGGAAAAAAATTAAAAGAGAAAAAACGAGCATGTGGGTCATAGTTTCTAGGGCGATTTGGAGTTTTTTTGATATATATCAGGCCCTTTTTCCGTATTCAGAATGTGTCATGTGTCCATGCCGTTAAAATAGGGGAAAATATAGAACTTTGATGGACGGCAGGGACAAACTTGGACAAAAAGTATAATGGGGGACATGATTGAATAATAAAACAAAGTAAAAGGATATATCATGTCCTTTTCCGTTTTTAAAAGGTATTTTGAAAACAAGTTACTCCATCCGTTTCAATTTATGTGAACTCGTTTGACTGGGCACGCAGTTTAAGAAAAGAGAGAAGACTTTTGAACTTGTGGTGTAAAATAAAGCACATATATTTTGTGTAGCTATAAATCTACAATATATTAAAACCATGAAGCCCTTAACTTAAAAGTTAAATTACAAAATTGTCCTTTTATTTAATACCCTATTTAATTTATATAAAAAGAAAAACTAAAACAAACCTTGAAGGAGCCGTGTGTCTTTGCTGGAGAGTCACAAAGTTTTGTTCCTTCCCTACAAAGACGTATAAATTTTCAAATGGCTATTATTTCTTCTATGTTAATAATTTTGAGTTCACAGTAACTATTCAACCAGCAATTTATTTTTCCCGATATCTATCTTTGGTGAAATCCATATGTAAGTTCACTTCTATTTACATAGCAAAAAATATATGTTTAAACTTTTCGTTATGCTCTTTGCCTTTGTTTCTCAACTAATGTTGTGATATGGGTTTACAATTTGTTATCGAATTGATTTTTTTTTTATTAGAGTTAAACTAGTTTGAAGTTTTTCGGACTAAGCTTTTCTGTTTCTACGTTGTTTTTGTTTTCTGCCTCAAAATAGTTATGGACAAGGCATAAATTTGCTCTCAGTTATGTTCGCGGCATAGTGCGATTCAATCAACATTTCATACCATACACATTAGTTGAAATTATTATAAGGTTAAGATTCGTGCTTTCTGCTTCTTTCTATAGCTTTAATTGGCTGAGAAATACAAAGAAAAGAAAATTCCAACACTAGATCTCAATATTTATTCTATTATAATAAATTTTGGTAATGTACAATGTGTGCTTTTATTTCTGTTGATAATTCATTGGGAGCGTTTTCTCGTGCCTAAATCATATTCCTCAAATTACCAATTTTACGAACAACTTATTCACCCAAGAACCTCAAGCACATATGCTCGTGCGTTGTACGTGTATGTCGAGTTATGTATATGTCGTTTTGTAAAATAATTCGATGTCATTAAAATAAATTTTCAAGTAAATAGTTATACATGAGAGAATAAAGTACACGTTCATATGAATGATTAATGTAGATCGATGCATGATGAATTATTTATCGAGTTCAAGATGATTGGATATCGCTAAACCTATTATGAACAATCAAAGTTTAATTAGATATATGTAATATTTTTAATCATTTACTGAAATGTATTTCACATAAGCATTTAGTGAAATATATTTTACTTTGGTATGTTTAGGATATTCTGTCTTGACTAGAATTTTTGTTATCGACATCGATAACCCTTTTTAAAAGTAAAATGTCAAGTTAGGTGTGCGAGAAACATTTTCTTTAGTAAAAGGGATAACAAAGTTATTCCCAATCGTCTCGTACATGTGATCATAACTAAAAAATTCTACCATATCATTCATAGAGATACGACAGTAACAAAATAAGAAAGGATAGACAATTGTTAAATAAATTATAAATTGAGTGAGAGAAAGTAGAACATGTTTTATTATCTTAAACTGTTTAAGTCTCTTCGAACAATGACGTAACAAAGTAAATTTCTTGCAAAGTTGGGACACTCTTGATAAAAGCAACAATACTGTGATGTTACTTTAAAGTAGAACATCTTTGATCCCACAGTTAGCTTCTCAAATGTGACCATCACAAGTAGATTGGTCTGCTTGTCCCGAATTGGTCTGCACCATACTCCTCTAATTCAAGAAAATATATATATAAAAATATATATATATAAGGCATAATATACACGTGTAATGCACGTAAAGAGAAACTAGTCATTACATAAAGGTATATTATTTTCAAATAGGGAAAGAGGTCATTTTTTTCGGCACGGACTAAAAAAGAAATAGGTTCACATAAATTGAAACAGATGGAGTATTTCTTTCTCTTCTCAAGAACTACTTTGGGTTATGCTCAAAAATATTTTTTTTTTCTAATAGCTTGGTCAAACATCTTAACATTTAGAAAACGAGTTTGCCCCAAAAAACACTTTTGGGAAAACTAATATATATATATATATATATATATATATATATATATATATATATATATATATATATATATATATATATACATATATACACACACACATACACACTTTTAGGCTGCTGAATGTAAATAGTTTCTGGCGCATGCTAAAAGTGATATTTTTCCATTTTAACAGTTAGCAGCATTATAATAAAGATAGTATGAAATCTCATAAATATAATTAGGCTACACAACATCGATGTCTAAAATTATCTCGAAGATTTGGTGCTACGAGTACAAGAGCCATTAAGAGTACTAAATACAAAATCTACAAAGAAAATACAATATTGTCTGGTATAATAAACAGCAAATAGGGATATATAGGGGACTCGAGTGTGATGACCCGATTCGTTGTCTCGTGAGTTACCGTTCTATTTCTCCCATTTTATGATTCTTCATGTTTCGTTATCGGAATGTGGTGTGTTAGAGTTAATTTGGATTTATTTTGATAAGAAATGAGACACTTAGTCTCTTTAAGTAAGGTTGAAGTTAGAAAAGTCAACTGGATGTTGACTTATGAGTTAGAGGACTTGGATGTGGATTACGACGATTCGGTTAACTTCGGGGGATGGTTTGTGACTTAGGAGTGTGATCGGACGTGATGTTGGAGGTCCGGTGTAGAATTAGGCTTGAATTGGCGAAGTTAGTGTCACACCTCTTTTTTACGCACCCGCAAAGGTGCAAAGAGTTTTTCCAATTAAAGGACAATCGAGATGGGATTTATTTTAATTATTTCAGAGTCGCCACTTGGGAGATTGATGGTGTCCCAAGTCACCGGTTAAATCCCGAATCGAGGAAAAGAATGACTCTATTTAACGGTCCGCGAACCAGAAATCCGGATAAGGAATTCTATTAACCCGGGAGAAGGTATTAGGCATTCCCGAATTCCGCGGTTCTAGCACGGTCGCTCAACTGTCGTGTTTGGCTTATCTATCTGCTTTTTACAATTATGTACTTAGTGCAAGTTAATATCTTTTTACCGCTTTATTATTGGTTATGATTTACGAAAGAGAAAGTTGCTTAAAAATATGCTTTCGAATCACGTCACATGAAATGCACCCGGATCCTCGACATATCTTTATTCAACATTTCGAGGTTTGGATTCGGGTCGCATGAAATGCACACCCGTATTTAAGAAGATAGAACTAAAATATGCGCCCGGATCGACTACTTATTTACACTCGTTGAGAAAGGCGTGATATTCGTTAAGAAACGACGCATCTCGAAACCTAAGTATTTATATGTACATTTATGACGGCTATGTGATTAGTGTAACTATTGGGCGAGGCGTACCTTTGATTCAAATCTAAAGCGAACTACATCTCACTGTATCTTACTTAAGAGTTGATTCCAAATTACTTAAAACTTGCTACGAACCACATCGCATGAAATGCGCCTGTGGTTCATGACATGCTTTATTTACTCTTGCCCGAAATTGGGGTCGGGTCACATGAAATGCACCCCCGACTCTTTTAATCTAATTACGTCATTCCGTCGAGTAACAACTCCCTAGCTAATCTTGCTTTTAGCGTAAGGTCTAACGTTAACAGATTTGGAGATTACACACACGAGCAGAGAAGATTGAATAGAGATACAACAAACTAATTCAGGTTTACGTGCTTATCTAACGACAGTGTATCTTTGGCCTAGCTACACTTTTCCATAACCAAGACTAGCAATACAAGCTTAATTGAAGAATAACAGAATGTAATCAAACATAAGAACTTTAAACGACTACATGTTTCAATAGACTTTATGCACAAGCTTCAAACTTCATTCTTTTCGAACCAAGGAACTACAATAACAGAGGTGTGTACCTGGAATGCGGAAGAACAAGGAAGAGTGAGCAATGGCAATGCAGCAACAGTGACAGGAACAGTAACAGCAATAGTAAACCAGTAACCAATAGACCAACAATCAAATAAACCAACAGCCGACAAAATAATGAAACGACAGCAACAACCAACCCAGGCAGCAATACTATAGACCAACCAAGCCACCAACAATGGAACAACAGCACCAAATCAACCCAGGCAGCAACACTATAGACCAACCAAGCCACCAACAATGGAACAACAGCACCAAATCAACCCAGGCAGCAACAAACAACCAGCCAGCAATACAAACGACCAAGAGTAACGACACTACTGACCAAACAGCACCAAATGAACACCACAGCAACAACCACTAATGGCAGCCCTCAACTAAACCAATAGCAGACACTAAACAGTGGCAGCAATCAAGTGAACCAGCAGCAATGAAGACACAACAACAACAACAATGTCTAACAGCAACAACAACCCAGGCAGCAACCAAATAGACCAACCAGCAACACAGACGACCAAGAGAACAACTGGACCAGCAGCACCAAATGAACACCACAGCAACAACCAGTGGCAGCACTCAACTAAACCAATAGCAAACACTACCAGTGGCAGCAATCCAGTGAACCAACAGCAAATACTAGAGCTATCACAACAACCAAACACTGAACCAGCTAAAGCAATGGCTCAGCACTACCAACACAAGACAACAAGCAACCAAATGACCACACACTCAGCTATTGACTCAAAGCACACGGAACAGTAGCCAACCAAATCAATGAAACAGGACTTCTCTCCCTTTTTCTCTCTATCTGTGACTATGTATGTGTATATCAAAAAATGTCTCTACTGCCTATTTTCTCTTCAGCTATTACTCTCCAGTGTAACTCTTTTCTTTGCTCTCCAGATACTCTCCAGTCTCTACTGTATGTCTATCCTCCCTCTATGTATTAGCCCCCTTATACTTATAGCTAAGAGGACTCCTAAAAACCAGAAGACTCAGGAACTCCCCTCTGCCCATCCCTATTCCCTGAACCCCACTACCTACTGTCCAAAGTATGGACTCAGCATTAAACAATGCTGGTGGCAGGAGCCTCAGTGGGATGCCCTGCTGTGCTCAGTTCCACTAGCCCTTGTATGGATGTGTGATTAAACAATTAACCTATTAACTACAACCAATTATCCCCCTTTAATCTGAATCAAACAGTAACAAACCCTACACCAATGAATTGCATCAGGCAGATTCAGGGATCAATACTACGAACTAATTCCTTGACGACTTTAATCACATTGAACCTATGATTCATTTTAACTACTGAAAACAGAGAGAATTGGCCAAATAAAAGGCCTCAAAGGAGGATAACAGGTCGACTATTATGAGAAATTAGAAGCATGCTAGATGAGAATTGAAACAATGAATAAAACAAACACACATATTCACAAAATCGAATTAAATCGGCCACAGAAGGAATGAATACCTTGTAAGAAATTTGCCGACCCAAGCTTCGAACTAAGACTTGGAATTATTGAAGCCAAACGGGCTTTAATCGAGATGTTCTCGATTGAGAACACCTAGACTAAAGTCCCTTGGACTTCAATTGCGGCTGAACCGGCTCGAATTGGGTTTCTCCAAAAATTAGGGTTCTTGGGCTCGGATTTGGGGCTTTTGCATTTTTGGTTAGATTCGAAGCAAACCAATGTCAATGGGAGTGTGGGGGAGGTCTGGTAAGGGTATGGCCTGAGTTTGGGGTCAATTAGAGTTGGTCGAAGTTTGACTCGAATCTTCAAATGAAGATTCGAGAAGTTCCAGATGGATTCGACCTAAGCCATGCACGGGGTTGGGACGGGGAGGCTGAGATGAGTGTGTGGTGTAAATGATTGGCCTACCGGAACCGCCGTGAGGCGATTTCCGGCAGGCGGAGTGCGGCGGAGGAGGGCGGCGTTACACCGGGCTTTGAGAGCTTCTGAAGGAGATGAAGGGAGAGGGGGGGTCTGGCTTGGGGGGCGGGGTATGGAATGAGGAATATATACCGGAGATGAGATTGAATCCTGATCGTTGGATCATTTACGATCAACGATCAGGATCCCCTCACTTAAACCAAACGGCGTCGTTTGGTTAAGTCATAGGCTGAGTGTATGTTGGAATTAAAGGATTAATCCGGGCCGTTGGATAATAAAATCCAACGGTCCAGATCGAATGCCACAATGATAGATGCTGGACGGATTGGGATTCGTTTGGGCCTGGTTTCCCTGGACTAAACTATGGCCCAATTTGATCTCATTACTACACATATATATATGTACATGTATATATATATATATATATATATGCATACAATTATCCCACACAATTATATATCACCTAAAAATGTAAATCACATGACTTTGATATCAAACACTAAAAATGCAAAACTTTAGCATATATTTTTTTTGTATTTTTAATTTAAATAAATAAACGTGCACACAAAAGATAAAATAACACAAAATCACAAAAAATCATACCCAACACGAAACTATTTTTATTTTTGAATTTTCTGGGAGTACTTCTCAAGTAAGGCAAAAATCACGTGCTCACAACTGCCCCTCTTTGCGCGTAAACACGCAGAGTTTTCGTGCAAAGATAAATGAGCGGATATAAGCGATTTTTGCCCATTCGAACACTCCGTATGAAGCATTTTGGAAAAGTTTTGACCGAACCTTGCTTCAAAGGTCTCCTACATATCCCCGGCTAAAAGGGAATCAGGTCAATGTAGTTCGGGAAGTTCTGGTAGCTGGGACTACCATGACTGTTGCGCTCTCGCTGTTACTGCTACAGCCGATGTTACTGCTGTTACCACTGCTTAGCTGATTTCCTTGTTACACCGCACTAAGCAATAAAAACAAGAAGCTAGACTAAGTTACAGTACTACAAGTTCTTATCTATCCCTTTTTAACTTGATCTTGTCGCGCTCCTCGCCATCCCGTCTGACTTGGCGTTCCTTCCTGATGCTTCTTCTCTTCTTATGAACTTGGATTCATGTCGGAGATTTCTGTTACATTCTACCGCTTTCCTCTACCGAATTAAACAGATCGCCACTCCATTCTCCAGGAGGCGGGCTCCCCGACTTCAATTACAACTTCAAAATTAAATCGCCACTCCATTCTCCAGCAGGCGGGCTCCCCGACTTCAACTACTACTTCAAAATTAAATCGCCACTCCATTCTCCAGGGCGGGCTCCCCGACTTCAACTACTACTTCAAAATTAAATCGCCACTCCATTCTCCAGGGCGGGCTCCCCGACTTCAATTACAACTTCAAAATTAAATCGCCACTCCATTCTCCAGGGCGGGCTCCCCGACTTCAACTACAACTTTAAAATTAAATCGCCACTCCATTCTCCAGGCGGGCTTCCCGACTTCAATTACAACTTCAAAATTAAATCGCCACTCCATTCTCCAGGCGGGCTCCCCGACTTCAATTACAACTTCAAAATTAAATCGCCACTCCATTCTCCAGGGCGGGCTTCCCGACTTCAATTACAACTTCAAAATTAAATCGCCACTCCATTCTCCGGGCGGGCTCCCCGACTTCAACTACTACTTCAAAATTAAATCGCCACTCCATTCTCCAGGCGGGCTCCCTGACTTCAACTACTACTCACTGATTTTCATCCTATCTTGATTACCTTCCTTTGCCTCTTGTACCCTATCCTTGTTCCTGCGTTACCTCTCGGACCACCTTCACTTCCGAGTTATCCTGTCTTGGAATTGCTTTCCCCTAGGTCGTGTTACTCTTCTTCTGGCAGCTGGGGATATTTTCGGAATCGTTTACTCGCCTGCTGGGGGTGATGCTGCTGAGGAAGTATTCTTTGTTTCCTTCACCCCTCATTCTCTTCCTTCTTCCCCTACCTCTTCTGGGACTCACGCTTTTGTTTCCTCGATCAAATTATAGGATGTAATACTGCTGGGGAAATCTCGAAGCCATTTTTTCTTTTTCCAATAACTGCTGGGGATGATACCGGGCTCAAAGATCACCCCATCTTGTGTTGCTTTCTACACTTAACCTCTGAGTCTTGCTTTCCAGAAAATTTTCGCAACAGGAGAAAATTTTCTGCCCCAGTGTGATAAACTTCTGGTCGGTATGCTTTTCTGCCGTCGGACCCTCTTTTCCTGCTTTAAATCAAAGAAAAATTGTTAGTTTCAAAACGCCGCGAGTGGTCGTGCCACTCTTGTTGAGGCCATTCTCTTTCAGCTGCTTGGCCTCTCTCGAACTTCGAGGACGACGTTGACGCTTGCTTGGGAAGATGCTTTTTCCACGAACGACCTCTCATCTTTCCTTTTATTCCACTCTTTGGTTTGGTCCGACTCTTTTTAGCCGTTGATCTGTTGCGTGAAATCATCTTTCGGACATGCCACACGTGTCCATCATACTCCATAATTCTTGCGAACCTTCCACTCGGCTGTCATCCCAATCTCACTATCGTAACGACTTCCGTCTCATTGCCTTGTTCCATGCCTATTCACTTTCAATATACTCTGCTTTGGGAGACTTGGTAGTAAGCTTTGAAAAATCAATTTTTCGAAAATGAAAGAAAAGAAAAGAATACCGACCGCAAATGACAAAAGAAGAGAAAAACTTTTCTGAACTCAAAAATGGGAAAACTTATCTGAATGTGTGCCCTGATCCAATGTTATGCCGCGCCTTTGAGATTAAACTACCCGGTCTATTCATGTCAATCACTTTCTGATACCGCGTCCCGCTAGAGGTAAACGGGTGTCCCAACCTTGTCTCATGCAGACATCTTGTAACCATCTCGTCCTGTCACCTCACACTGCCCTTCAAAGGGTTTTCACTAATGAGATTCTCTCATTTCTCTCTATCTCCCGTCGCCTTAAGGGTGCCCGTAAAGGTTTTCACCGTAAGACTCTCTCATTTTACTTTTCTCAACTTCCTTCGCCTTAAGGTGCCCGCGAGGGTTTTCACCGTTAAGACTCTCTCATTTATGCTTTCTTTCCTCGCGGCGGGGTATCACCCCTGAGATTCCCTCTAGAGCGTTATCCCCTTTTGGCTTGCATCCCGGATTCAATCGAGGGTCGGGATGTCACTCCTGGCTTTCATTCACATGACTTGGCACTTTTCAAATACTGATCGAGAGGTCTTTCTGGTTCTTGATATGGTTTCTGCGCGTGAGGCCGAAGAAAGGGGTTTAGCCTCAACGGTTAGCTTATTACAACTTTCGGAATCCACACTATCTTTCAAACGAAACAATGACTTCTGCCCCAGTTTTGTTGCTTGGGGGATTTTTGATTTTTATTTTATTATGACCGAGCCGTGTGGCGCCTACGTATCCTTCTTGAGGAATCAGGTCGAACGTAGTTCACTTTTTCTTGTATTACTTCTTTGTTTCTTTTCTATTCTGTTACACATCTTCCTCGATGATTCCGAAAGAGGGTATATGAAAGAATAATTAAGGCTCAAATGGGGAAACAAAGGTTAAAGTGTTTGGGTAGTAGAAAAATTGCCTCTGTCATTTCATTCTCCGAAAAATGCCAAATACACACAAACGAAACCAAACGTTGACAAACGCATTAAAGAATTACACATAATATCTCTTAACTGCATCAGAATTGATAGCCATATCGGTGTATCTTCCCTCGACATCCGTCAGACATAGAGCGCCGTTGGATAATACTCTAGTCACCACAAAAGGTCCCCGCCAATTTGGAGCGAACTTGCCTTTCGCTTCGGCCTGATGGGGTAGAACTCTCTTCAGCACATGCTGTCCCACTTCAAATCTCCCGGGACGTACCTTCTTGTTATATGCTCTCGCCATTCTCTTTTGATACAATTGGCCGTGACATACTGCTGTCAATCTCTTTTCATCGATCAAGCTCAATTGCTCCAATCGGGCTTTGACCCACTCGTCGTCATCAATCTCAGCTTCAGCGACAATTCGGAGGGATGGAATCTCAACTTCTGCGGGTATTACTGCTTCAGTCCCGTATACCAACAAGTAAGGAGTTGCACCTACCGAAGTCCGGACGGTAGTGCGATAACCCAACAGCGCGAATGGTAGCTTTTCATGCCATTGCCTAGATCCTTCTACCATTTTCCTCAATATCTTCTTTATGTTCTTGTTTGCTGCCTCGACCGCACCATTTGCTTTTGGGCGATACGGTGTGGAATTTCGGTGTGTAATCTTGAACTGTTGACATACCTCTTTCATCAATCCACTGTTAAGATTTGCACCGTTATCCGTAATGATCATCTTTGGAATTCCAAACCTACAAATGATGTGGGAGTGTACGAAGTCCACTACCGCCTTCTTGGTCACTGATTTGAATGTTTTGGCCTCCACCCACTTGGTAAAATAATCAATCGTTACCAGAATGAACCTGTGACCGTTGGAAGCTGCAGGCTCAATAGGTCCAATAACATCCATACCCCATGCGACAAACGGCCACGGTGCGGACATTGTATGCAATTCAGTCGGTGGAGAATGAATCAAATCTCCGTGTATCTGACACTGATGGCATCTTCGCACGAAACTTATACAATCCCGCTCCATCGTGAGCCAATAATATCCTGCTCGAAGAATCTTCTTTGCCAATACGTATCCGCTCATGTGTGGTCCGCAAACTCCCGAGTGTATATCCGTCATCACTGTTGTGGCTTGACTTGCGTCTATACATCTCAACAATCCCAAATCCGGGGTTCTTTTGTACAACACCCCTCCACTAAGGAAAAATCCGTTCGCCAACCGCCGAATAGCTCGCTTTTGATCTCCAGTTGCTTGCTCTGGGTATACTCCTAACCTGAGGTATTCCTTGACATCATGAAACCACGGCTCACCATCCACCTCTTCCTCTATCACATTACAATAAGCATGTTGATCCCGGACATGGATATGTAACGGATCGACACGAACCTTGTCCGGGTGATGTAGCATTGATGCTAAAGTAGCCAACGCGTCGGCAACCTCATTATGCATCCTCGGGATGTGCCTGAACTCTACCGATCGAAAGCGTTTGGTCAAATCATGCAAACACTGACGATATGGGATAAGCTTTAAATCTCTGGTTTCCCATTCTCCCTGAATCTGATGTACCAGAAGGTCCGAGTCCCCCAAGACCAAGACGTCCCGTACATCCATGTCCACCGCTAATCGCAACCCCAAGATACATGCCTCGTACTCAGCCATGTTATTGGTACAGTGAAAACGCAGTTGAGCAGTAACAGGATAATGATGTCCTGTTTCAGATATGAGCACAGCCCCTACTCCGACTCCTTTTGTGTTTGCCGCTCCATCGAAGAAGAGCTTCCATCCTGGATCCTTGGTTAGTTCTAACCCCTCAATCTGCAATACTTCCTCATCTGGAAAATACGTCCTCAAAGGTTCGTATTCGTCATCAACGGGATTTTCAGCTAAGTGATCGGCCATGGCTTGAGCTTTCATAGCCGTCCTTGTCACGTATATGATGTCGAACTCCGTAAGTAATATTTGCCATTTTGCTAACCTCCCTGTAGGCATAGGTTTCTGGAAAATATACTTCAACGGATCCAACCGCGAAATGAGGTACGTGGTGTAAGAAGACAAGTAGTGTTTCAGCTTTTGGGCTACCCAAGTCAGGGCGCAACATGTCTTTTCCAGATGAGTGTACTTGACCTCGTGGACTGTGAACTTCTTACTGAGGTAGTAAATGGCCCGTTCCTTCCTGCCGGTAAGATCATGCTGCCCTAGTACGCAGCCAAACGAATTCTCCAAGACCGTCAGATAAAGAATCGGGGTCTACCTGGCTCAGGCGGAACTAGTACGGGTGGATTTGACAGATACCCTTTGATCCGGTCAAACGCTTCCTGACATTCTGCCGTCCATTCTATCGCGGCGTCTTTCTTCAATAGGCGGAATATGGGTTCACAAGTTGCCGTAAGCTGGGCAATAAACCTACTGATGTAATTCAACCTTCCCAACAGACTCATTACCTCTGTTTTATTCTTCGGCGGGGGTAACTCCTGAATGGACTTGATTTTGGAGGGGTCTAACTCAATGCCCCGTCGGCTGACGATGAATCCTAGCAGCTTTCCTGATGGGACTCCGAATGCGCATTTGGCCGGATTGAGCTTGATGTCGTACCTTCGAAGTCTTTGAAAGAACTTCCTGAGGTCAGCAACATGGTCTTCTTGACGCCTAGATTTTATGATCACATCATCCACGTACACCTCAATTTCCTTGTGTATCATGTCATGGAATACCGTAGTCATCGCCCTCATATATGTTGCTCCTGCATTCTTCAAACCAAACGGCATCACTCGGTAGCAATAAGTCCCCCACGGCGTGATAAAAGCCGTCTTTTCTGCGTCCTCTTCATCCATCAAAATCTGATGATATCCCGCATAACAATCCACAAAGGATCCAATTTCGCGTCCGGCGCAATTATCAATCAGGATATGGATATTAGGAAGTGGGAAATTATCCTTAGGACTTGCCTTGTTGAGATTGCGATAGTCCACGCATACCCTGATCTTTCTGTCTTTCTTTGGCACCGGTACTACGTTGGCCAACCATTCAGGGTATCGAGTGACACGAATGACTTTCGCCTGCAACTGCTTGGTTACCTCCTCCTTAATCTTCACACTCATCTCCGTCTTGAATTTCCGCAGCTTTTGCTTGACGGGAGGATATGCCGGATCGGTGGGTAATCTATGAACCACTAGATCAGTGCTGAGTCCTGGCATGTCGTCGTACGACCATGCGAAAATATCTTTAAACTCCATGAGTGTTGTGATCAATTCTTCTCTCAGATTGGGTTCAATATGGACACTTATCCGGGTTTCTTTGACGTCATCCGCATTCCCTAGATTAACGGCCTCAGCATCATTTAAATTCGGTTTGGGTTTTTCCTCGAAGTGACTTAATTCTTCACCGATTTCTTCTACGGCTTCATCATCGCCGTACTCCGACTCACTCTCGTCACTTCTTATTTCATGTGTTATTATTTCCAAACCCGATTGACTTTCTAGACTGGGTTGATTAATCTTTAAGCACGCCATATCATTAAGATCAGTTGCAAGAAGGCTGTTCAGAAAAGTAAAAAGAAGAAAAGATAAACAAAATTAGACACGAAGGAACCAAATTTCATTGATGGGAATTGTACAAAGGGAAAACAAACTGCAAACTTAAATAAAAAATGAACAAAACAACGGGATTTTACTCCGGGGACAAACCCCCAACACAAAATTTCGAAAGAAAACAATCCAAGACAAACTACCAAGACTCCTTCCGGACAGGGAGAGGAGTAGCCTTCCAGTTATTCAGTTTTGCCCTTGGTCCCACAAATTGTATCTCGGCGTGACTAGATCCTTCACCGTCCTCGAGCATACATACATCCGTGAATAAGTCCTCGAACTTCCTGAAGAACTCTTCATCTGGCCTGATCGTAGGACCGGGAATCTTTGTCGCTGGATGTCCTCTTGCTCCGGACCTGACAAAAGATTGGGAAAGGCGTGGAAAAGGCTTTGGGAGCACCCATGTTTTCTGCTTGCTCCTCTTTGCTCGCCGGATGTCCTCTGAGGTTGGCTGGAATCCCAAGCCGAAGGTTCCCAAGTTTTCGACCACTGATACCGGTTGTATAATTCCTCGCAGAGATGCACCTAGCCCTTTACCGGGTACGAAACCATGTCGCAACATTTCATGCGCCACCATGACATCCGCAGTAATTGTTTTGTCGCCGGGAATGCATTCCCCTTCCGGAACTCGGTGGGCGGACACCACATCGCAGACCTGATACACCCACGGCCCAACATCTTCTTCTGTTTCAACAAAGGGAATGATGGTGCCTGATTGTGGATCGTTCTCTCCATGGACGACGATCTCCTGCTGGTCCCATTCAAACTTGACGAGCTGGTGTAAGCTGGACGGAACTGCTCTTGCGGCATGAATCCATGGTCGCCCTATTAGGAGGTTATATGACACCACCATGTCCAACACCTGGAATTCCATGGTGAACTCCACTGGCCCGATTGTCAAGACTAGCACTATGTCACCAACCGACGCTTTGCCTCCTCCGTCAAACCCTCGAACACATACGCTGTTCTCGCGTACCCTGCCGATGTCTACTTTCAATTTGCCCAGTGTAGAGAGAGGACAAATGTTAGCACTGGACCCATTATCGACCAAGACTTTGGTAACCACCGCCTCTTCACACTTCACCGTAAGATATAAAGCCCTGTTATGCTCAGTGCCTTCCTCGGGCAACTCGTCATCGGTGAAGGTGATCCGATTTGCTTCGAAGATCCTATTGGTGATCTTCTCCAAATGGCTCACTGAGATTTTATCCGGTACATGTGCCTCATTCAAGACTTTCATCAATGCTTGCCGATGTTCTTCAGAATGTATCAGCAAGGATAGCAATGATATTTGCGCCGGAGTCTTCTTTAACCGCTCTAAGACAGAGTAGTCATGCAGCTTCATCTTTTTCAAGAATTCTTCTGCCTCTTCATCAGTGACCGGCTTTTTCAATACTGCCGGAGTGGTCTTCCTCAATTCCGCAGGGGCAAAACATCTCCCCGAGCGGGTCAACCCTCGGGCTTCACAAACTTCCTCTTTCACCTCCTTTCCTCTGTAGGTCGTTGTAATCCGAGCATAATTCCATGGGACAGCCCGGCTATCAGTTACTGGCAACTGTGTTGCCGGCTGGATGATGAAGGGGTCCATTCGAACGCCTGCTACTGTCAAAATGGGCTTGATTGCTGCCCCCGGTACAACTATCTTGGCCGGCTTCACCGGTACTTCGTTCACACTTTCCTTTCCTGCTTCCGACTCTCCTGGTATGTCTTTCTTGTAACTGGGCGACTCATCAAAGCCTGGCCCTTTTCTCGTTCCTGCCCCGCTAGACTTAATCATCATTACAGTCTGAGAGGCTTTCTCCTTTCCTTCCTCCGCCCGTACCAACTCGATCATATTGGTCTCATGATGAGTTGGGAGCGGGTTTTGGTTGATGTTGGGCTCTGTTGGAGTCTGGACCTCGATCCTGCGGGTGTCAATGAGCTCCTGGATGGCCGTCTTCAGCCTCCAACACTTTTCTGTATCATGTCCCGGACATCCCGAGCAGTAGGCACAATTCACTGAATGGTCCAGGTTCTTCGGAAGAGGGTTTGGCAGCTTAGCTTCAACCGGATTCAGCAACCCTACCTGCTTTAACCGGTGGAACAGACTAGTATAAGACTCTCCTAAGGGAGTGAAAGTCTTTGGCCTCGGCGCCCTGTCGCCCCTGAATGCCTGGTTCGGACGGAAACTCGCGCCCGAGGGGTTTCTGTAAGCTCTTGGGGGTGGATGATTGTTCTGGGGGTTCGGTGCACGCCACGGTGCATGAACGGGAGGTGCAGAATAGGACTGTGCATGGTGGACAGTAAAATGGGGATCAGGTGCGGGATAGTAATGTTGCGGGTGGCTATATGGGTTGTGGGAGTAATTTTGGTGGTGAGGTTGGGGTGGGCTATATTGGGGTGCGGGGCCTCTATTTCTGAACCATGCCCCGGACTCGACGGCCGCAACTTCCTCTCTCCTCTTTTTCCCCAGCACTCCTCCAGTACCACTTTGGATAGCCTGAGTGGTGGCTTTCAGTGCTGAGTAACTCATGATCTTGTTGGCCTTCAAACCCTCCTCGATCATACCCCCCATTTTTATCACCTCAGTGAATGATTTGCCTACGGACGTTACCAGATGTCCGAAGTAGGTGGGCTCTAATGTCTACAAGAAGTAGTCCACCATCTCGCTCTCTCTCATCGGTGGATCCACCCTGGCCGCCTGTTCCCTCCAACGGAAACCGAATTCCCTGAAGCTTTCAGCGGGCTTCTTCTCTAATTTTAACAATGATAGGCGGTCGGGATTATCTCAAGATTGTACTGGAACTGGCCGATAAAAGCTTGAGCCAAATCATCCCACGTAAACCATCTATTGGGATCCTGTCTAGTGTACCACTCCAACGCCGATCCTCCCGGACTCTGGCCGAAGTAAGCTATCCGAAGTTCGTCCCGTCCTCCGGCCCCTCTCATTTTACCGCAAAACCCTCGCAGGTGGGCCACCGGGTCGCCGTGCCCCTCGTATAGGTCGAATTTGGGCATTTTAAACCCCGCCGGCAACCGGACGTCCGGAAATGGACACGGATCTTTATAGGCGACGCCGACCTCGGTTGCCTAAACCGTGCATGTTCCCGAAGGACCGCTCCGTGCTTTTAACTTTTCCGACAACTTCCTCGTGTTCCGAACTTTGGAAGTGTTTTTCCGGCTCTGCCGGATTATCCCAGCGAGGTGTATGTGATTGTGGTTCAGGAGCCCTGAAAGTAGGCTCCGGAGGGTAGTAAGAGTTGTCATGGATCTGAACATATGGCTCGCCGGCCGGCCTTTGCAGAGGAGCAGGTGGAGGTGCTACAAAAACAGGGGTGGCTGGAGGAGGATTTGGTTTGGTCGGTGGAATGTGGGTGGCATATGGGTTTTCCCCCTGAAAGTACGGATAGCTCGGGGCGCTTGTCGAAGGATCGATGGGCGGATGTTCCGGAGCTGAGGCGAGAGTAGGGCGGTTTGGTGAAGACTGTTCCCTGGCCCAGGCCAGGTGCATCTCTGTTATCCGTTGTTTTAACCGGTCTACCTCTTCTTTCATGATTTGTAGCTCGGATTTTTCTTCCTCGAGACTCTTGCCAGAACTAGACATGCTTACTGTAACTGGTCCTTTGGATCTAGTACGGTAGTGATGGCTGGCCAGGATATTCCGTCAAACCAACTGCTAAACTTTCCGGAATACGCAACAAACTTGTTAGTTCACCGAGTTTGACAGATATGTTATAGCACGTTGGATGCAATGCACCTAACCAAATAACCCTTTCTACGTGTACTCTTTAACATGCGTCATTCCGACCCTTTTTCTTTTTCTTTCTTTTTCTTCTCTTTTTTTTTTTTTTTTCTTTTTCGACTATCTTTGCAAGCCTTATTGTTATTTAACCTTTGGATTCTTTTCTTTCTTTTTAGTGGTGGTCGAATCTTATGCGGATTGCCTACGTATCACGACCCCGCGTGAATCAGACCGAGCGTAGTTCTTGCGACAAGATTGTGGCAAAATTCAGTAACTTTTATATCAAATAAAACCGTGTAGTTACAAAACACGTCTTACAAAAATCAGCAAAACAAAGGAAAATGCTTGACTTGGGAAAGTAAAGATAAAAATGCCAACTAGCTTGACTCAACATTTCAAAATACATTTTCAATCAAAAATCTAATGCCCTAAAATCCCCGGGGGCCCGCGAGGCATCATTCGGCCTTGCCGCGGGCCTTGGTGTGAGGTCCTTGTGCAGTTCCCTCAACTCTTCCATGATCCGGTGAACATAACCCATAATTGAAGCGAAAAGGTCGGCGCGGGGCATTCGTTCACAAGCCAGGCACTTCATGGTGACATAGTGCCCGATTTCTCCAATTCTATCCTTGATCATGTCCCTTTCTCCGAGTAGCCGCTCTATTTGCTGGTTTTTCGCCCCCAATCTTCGAGCATTGTTGGTGACTTGATCTAGGAGCCTATCCACTTGTCCTTGCAGTCGGGCCATCAAATTGTGGCAACGGTCGAGGTCTGCTCTGGCATCTTGGGCTTGCTTGAAAACCCGCTCCCTAAGGACAACATTTGCTTCCCTCAGGCTAGTGATGATATCGGTGTAATCTTCTTCCACCCGCTTTAGGTGAAGTGCATGTTGATGTGCCTCCTTTTTCCAGCTAGCACGGATCCTCGTTATTTGGGCTTTTGACTCGTCCAATTCTCTTTGGATGTCGGTGACTTGGCTTTTTAAACCCCTTATCAATTTTTCGTCGGCCCGACTCCTCGACTGTCTGTCAGCATCTCTTTTCATTTGCTGGATTTGGGCTCTCAAGAAGTCATTTTCTTGTGCCAACTTCTTTTTGTCTCCTTCGTCGGTGGCAGCTTGCATGTTCTTCTCGAATTGGAGGTCCCGGACCTGCTGTTCTATCCTGCCAATCTTCGTCCTGTATCCCTCCTCCTTTGCTAACCAATCCCATTGTTCCCGTGAATCTTCCGTGAATTGTTGGACATGGGCTCTTTTAGAACATTTCCGACGAATCTGAAATCTTTTCCCGAACCACACGTTGTACTTTGGGTCCACCTCTCCCTTAGATAGTTCCCGGACCATGGTTTTAGGCTCAAGGAACCGACATTCGTGCCACAGCCTTCTAACCTTCTCTTCGGGGAAGACAACTCCCGGGCTCAACTCAATGGCGTACTTCCTTAGGTCTTGATCGGTAGGAATAACCTGAAACCTTCCTAGTTGACGTAATACACGGTGAGGGACATATGGTTGGACACTACGGATCCCCATCAGAAGGATATAACACTCCTCGGCTGCCATATATATTACTTCAGTATCGGGTAACCACCCGAATGCCCATTCAATCTGATCGGCTTCTATTGCGCTCAGTCGTGCAAGCCATGCCTCGACGCCTTCAGGGAATACAGCACCCATCATCCGTTCTTCGAAACCCCTGATACAGTTTTTTCCCGGTCAACCCATGGTTCATGTATTGTGTTCGGTGATGGAGGTGTTCTTGCATCCATAATTGAAGTAACAGATTGCAACCTTGGAAGAAATTGCCCCCTTCTCGGCATACAGTCAAGGCTCGATAGATCTCGGACAAAACCAAAGGGACCACCGTGCTGGTAGCCTTTTTGATTGCAACATCGGCTATTCCTACCAGACTTATCTCTATTTTCTTATCTTCACGCGGACAAATCACAACCCCCAAGAATGTCGTTAGGAATGCTAGAATTCGTCTGGCCTCCCACTTGGTTCTATTCCCTGCGTGAGTCAGTCCAAGGTTTGACTCTTCAAAACCCCGAGGAGTGCCGTACCGTTGATATAAGAATTGGAGGTCGCAATACCCTTTCAGCAGATCATCATTTTTCACCTTCCGACTAATGCTCAGCAGATCCAGAAACCCATGTGGAGATACCGGTCTTGGTGAGAGCAGGTATTGCCCTCTTAATTTCCCATTCAGTCCCGCATAGCCCGCAATCTCCTCTAACGTGGGTGTCAGTTCGAAGTCAACAAAACGGAACACATTGCGAGTTGGATCCCAAAAAGATATCAGTGCCTTGATGATGTCTTCCCTTGGCTCGATATTCAACAGATCAACCAAACCTCCCAAAATTCTCCCTACAACCTTTTTGCTACTGTCTTCCAAATCGTTCCACCATATACGGAGCTGCCGAGGGACCTCACTAAAGATTGAAAATGATTTATTCTGATTCGTGCTCATCCTGCACATTTATTAAGGTGATTTAAACAAGAAAACGACTTTGTTTTGCTAAAAATAAAAAAAAATCAGTTTTCAATCACGGCCTTTCAACGTCTCGGGGACGAAGGCTTTTAAGGCTGTGGGGTAAATTGATCGAAATCAAAATTGACCCAAAGGTGGCCGTTTATACGAAATTAGCCTTCCGGCGTCCCTTTCGGGAACATTCGGCTATTTTTAAAAACAACGTCACCGACTTATTTAGTACAAAAGTTAGTTTTGATTTTTCGGCCATTTTTCAAAAGGTGAAGTTGGACCCGATGGAGGTTGCCTACGTATCTCACATCCAATGAGAATCAAACCCACGTAGTTCGGTTTTGACGAAACAAACGACATTATTTATTCATTTTACTAAAGGAAAACAAATAAGCTATTTCTATCTTAAGAACAAAACACATTTTTTTTTTTTTTTTTTTTTTTATCTCTAAAAGCCGGTCAGCATGCAAGTCTATAACAGATAAATGCGCAAGACAAACAGGATGCAGCAGGATAGTCTGTTCATTTCAGGTCACCTGTCCTAGACGGACCCAACCCCCGTGTTGAGTCCCCTAAGCCAAATGCGACATGATGCAAATAAACGTTTCCTACTAGGGATCCGGCATGAAGCTTTGTTATTCTAGGTTTAAAAACCCGGGTTTATCTGTTCTAGACTTGGCTTACCCGAGCGGACAGCTCGAGCCGAGGAGGAGGCAGCAACCCGGGAATACAGAAGCTTCACCGGTTTTGCAACTTATCCAAACCTCGTTCTAAAATGGGAATTAGACACTATACAGAAAAGAAGTCACACGAAGTGCACCCTTCTTCATGATTTAGAAGACTCGGAGAGGAGATTGGTTCCGGCACAATTTATATGTACAGTTCACACAATATCAAAGCAGTAAAAACAACATTTTGCACATTGATGCCAACATGTAAAAAAAATCAGATAATAAAATATGCCAAATACAACAGTTATTCCGAGCTCGAATTCTAAAGAAGATTGTCCCCAGCAGAGTCGCCAGAGCTGTCACACCTCTTTTTTACGCACCCGCAAAGGTGCAAAGAGTTTTTCCAATTAAAGGACAATCGAGACGGGATTTATTTAATTATTTCAGAGTCGCCACTTGGGAGATTTATGGTGTCCCAAGTCACCGGTTAAATCCCGAATCGAGGAAAAGAATGACTCTATTTAACAGACCGCGAACCAGAAATCCGGATAAGGAATTCTATTAACCCGGGAGAAGGTATTAGGCATTCCCGAATTCCGTGGTTCTAGCACGGTCGCTCAACTGTCGTGTTTGGCTTATCTATCTGCTTTTTACAATTATGTACTTAGTGCAAGTTAATATCTTTTTACCGCTTTATTATTGGTTATGATTTACGAAAGAGAAAGTTGCTTAAAAATATGCTTTCGAATCACGTCACATGAAATGCACCCGGATCCTCGACATATTCTTATTCAACATTTCGGGGTTTGGATTCGGGTCGCATGAAATGCACACCCGTATTTAAGAAGATAGAACTAAAATATGCGCCCGGATCGACTACTTATTTACACTGTCGAGAAAGGCGTGATATTCGTTAAGAAACGACGCATCTCGAAACCTAAGTATTTATATGTACATTTACGACGGCTATGTGATTAGTGTAACTATTGGGCGAGGCGTACCTTTGATTCAAATCTAAAGCGAACTACATCTCACTGTATCTTACTTAAGAGTTGATTCCAAATTACTTAAAACTTGCTACGAACCACATCGCATGAAATGCGCCCGTGGTTCATGACATGCTTTATTTACTCTTGCCCGAAATTGGGGTCGGGTCACATGAAATGCACCCCCGACTCTTTTAATCTAATTACGTCATTCCGTTGAGTAACAACTCCCTAGCTAATCTTGCTTTTAGCATAAGGTCTAACGTTAACAGATTTGGAGATTACACACACGAGCAGAGAAGATTGAATAGAGATACAACAAACTAATTCAGGTTTACGTGCTTATCTAACGACAGTGTATCTTTGGCCTAGCTACACTTTTCCATAACCAAGACTAGCAATACAAGCTTAATTGAAGAATAACAGAATGTAATCAAACATAAGAACTTTAAACGACTACATGTTTCAATAGACTTTATGCACAAGCTTCAAACTTCATTCTTTTCGAACCAAGGAACTACAATAACAGAGGTGTGTACCTGGAATGCGGAAGAACAAGGAAGAGTGAGCAATGGCAATGCAGCAACAGTAACAGGAACAGTAACAGCAACAGTAAACCAGTAACCAATAGACCAGCAATCAAATAGACCAACAGCCAACAAAATAATGAAACAACAGCAACAACCAACCCAGGCAGCAATACTATAGACCAACCAAGCCACCAACAATGGAACAACAGCACCAAATCAACCCAGGCAGCAACACTATAGACCAACCAAGCCACCAACAATGGAACAACAGCACCAAATCAACTCAGGCAGCAACAAACAACCAGCCAGCAATACAAACGACCAAGAGTAACGACACTACTGACCAAACAACACCAAATGAACACCACAGCAACAACCACTAATGGCAGCCCTCAACTAAACCAATAGCAGACACTAAACAGTGGCAGCAATCAAGTGAACCAGCAGCAATGAAGACACAACAACAACAACAATGTCTAACAGCAACAACAACCCAGGCAGCAACCAAATAGACCAACCAGCAACACAGACGACCAAGAGAACAACTGGACCAGCAGCACCAAATGAACACCACAGCAACAACCAGTGGCAGCACTCAACTAAACCAATAGCAAACACTACCAGTGGCAGCAATCCAGTGAACCAACAGCAAATACTAGAGCTATCACAACAACCAAACACTGAACCAGCTAAAGCAATGGCTCAGCACTACCAACACAAGACAACAAGCAACCAAATGACCACACACTCGGCTATTGACTCAAAGCACACGGAACAGTAGCCAACCAAATCAATGAAACAGGACTTCTCTCCCTTTTTCTCTCTATCTGTGACTATGTATGTGTATATCAAAAAATGTCTCTACTGCCTATTTTCTCTTCAGCTATTACTCTCCAGTGTAACTCTTTTCTTTGCTCTCCAGATACTCTCCAGTCTCTACTGTATGTCTATCCTCCCTCTATGCTGTTAGCCCCCTTATACTTATAGCTAAGAGGACTCCTAAAAACCAGAAGACTCAGGAACTCCCCTCTGCCCATCCCTATTCCCTGAACCCCACTACCTATTGTCCAAAGTATGGACTCAGCATTAAACAATGCTGGTGGCAGGAGCCTCAGTGGGATGCCCTGCTGTGCTCAGTTCCACTAGCCCTTGTATGGATGTGTGATTAAACAATTAACCTATTAACTACAACCAATTATCCCCCTTTAATCTGAATCAAACAGTAACAAACCCTACACCAATGAATTGCATCAGGCAGATTCAGGGATCAATACTACGAACTAATTCCTTGACGACTTTAATCACATTGAACCTATGATTCATTTTAACTACTGAAAACAGAGAGAATTGGCCAAATAAAAGGCCTCAAAGGAGGATAACAGGTCGACTATTATGAGAAATTAGAAGCATGCTAGATGAGAATTGAAACAATGAATAAAACAAACACATATATTCACAAAATCGAATTAAATCGGCCACAGAAGGAATGAATACCTTGTAAGAAATCTGCCGACCCAAGCTTCGAACTAAGACTTGGAATTATTGAAGCCAAACGGGCTTTAATCGAGATGTTCTCGATTGAGAACACCTAGACTAAAGTCCCTTGGACTTCAATTGCGGCTGAACCGGCTCGAATTGGGTTTCTCCAAAAATTAGGGTTCTTGGGCTCGGATTTGGGGCTTTTGCATTTTTGGTTAGATTCGAAGCAAACCAATGCCGGCGGGGGTACGAGGGAGGCCATGTGAGGGTTTGGGGTGAGTTTGGGGTGATTTGGCATTGGTTCGAGCTTGACTCGAATCTTCAAATGAAGATTCGAGGAGCTCCGGCATGATTCGAGGTTAGCGGAGGCTGGGTTCGTAATGGGGGAGGTGAGGGGAAGATTTTGGCGTTGGTTTGGGTTTGATTGGCCTACCGGAACCGCCGTGAGGCGATTTCCGGCAGGCGGGGCACGGCGGCGTTACGCTGGGTGTTTGAGAGCTCCTGAGGGAGATGAGGGAGAGGGGGGGTCTGGCTTGGGGGGGGGGCCGGGGTATGGAATGAACCTTATATACGAGAGATGAGATTAAATCCTGATCGTCGGATCATTTACGATCAACGATCAGGATCCCCTCACTTAAACCAAACGACGTCGTTTGGTCAAGTCATAGGCTGAATGTATATTAGAATTAAAGGATTAATCTGGGCCGTTGGATAATAAAATCCAACGGTCCAGATCGAATGCCACAATGATAGATGCTGGACGGATTGGGATTCGTTTGGGCCTGGCTTTCCTGGACTAAACTATGGCCCAATTTGATCTCATTACTACACATATATATATGTACATGTATATATATATATATATATATGCATACAATTATCCCACACAATTATATATCACCTAAAAATGTAAATC
The DNA here is from genome assembly GCA_032618575.1 of Nicotiana noctiflora. Classification (NCBI taxonomy): domain Eukaryota; kingdom Viridiplantae; phylum Streptophyta; class Magnoliopsida; order Solanales; family Solanaceae; genus Nicotiana; species Nicotiana noctiflora. The sequence continues at coordinate 108,585 of JASVEL010012780.1, forward strand.
ACATGACTTTGATATCAAACACTAAAAATGCAAAACTTTAGCATATATTTTTTTTGTATTTTTAATTTAAATAAATAAACGTGCACACAAAAGATAAAATAACACAAAATCACAAAAAATCATACCCAACACGAAACTATTTTTATTTTTGAATTTTCTGGGAGTACTTCTCAAGTAAGGCAAAAATCACGTGCTCACAGTTAGTATTTTGGTGAATTTCGGTTGATGGGTGAGATTTTGATCCTAGGGTTGGAATGGAGTTTTGAGAGTTGCAATAGCTTCGATATGTGATTTGTGATGTGTGTGCAAAATTTTAGGTCATTCGGACATCGTTTGGTTGGATTTTTGATCGAATGTGTAATACGGAAGTTTTTAAGAAACTTAGGCTTGAATCTGATGTGATTTAATAGTTTTAGCATTGTTTGATGTGTTTTGAGGGTTGGAACGGGTTTGAATAAGGTGTTAGAATGTGTTGGTATTTTTGGTTGAGGTCCCGAGGGCCTCGGGGTGAATTCGGGTGTGTAACGACCCGCGGTCGTTTTAGAAAATTACGCCCCAATCCCTAATTTAACTGTTCCCCTAAGTTCATTTCTACTATTGTGGTTTGCCGGGAGACTCGGTTCTGAAAATTTGAGCATTTTGGGACACTTAGTCCCTAAATAAGAGCTTTGAAGCTAGAAAATGGCCCGTAGTCGGAACAATGTTAAGACGATCTCGGAACGGAAATCCGATGGTTCCATTAGTTCCGTTAGGTGATTTCGGGGTTGGGAGCTTGTTCGGAATGTATTTTGGAGGTCCGTAGCTCAATTAGGCTTGAAATGCCGAAGGTTGAAATTTTGGCGAATCCGAACGATAGGTTAGATTTTGATCCGGGGGTGCGGAATGGAATTCCGACAATTTCTGTAGCTTCGTTATGTGATTTTTGATATGTCCGCAAAATTTTAGGTTATTTGGACGTCGTTTGGCCGGGTTTTGGATTGAATGTTAGTTTTGAAAGTTTTGAAGAAACTTAGGCTTGAATCGATGTGAATTATGGGTTTTGATGTTGTTAGACGTGTTTTTACGATTGGAATAAGTTCGTATCATGTTTTGGAGTATGTTGGTGGTTTTCGTTGGGGACCCGGGGGCCTCGGAGTGTTTTCGGATGGGTAAACGGAAGGAAAACATGGAAAATTGCAGGTTGGGCCTTCTGTTCTGTCGTTTTCGCCCCTGCGGAAATGGGACCGCAGAGGCGAGTCCGCAGGAGCGGAACTTGGGGCGCAGGAGCGCCTGGGTTCGCAGAGGCGGATCCTCTTCCGCTGAGGCGGAGTCGCGGGTACGGAAGACTCGTCGCAGAAGCGACCTTGGGTCGGGGAGTGAGAATCCGCAGGAGCGGAGGGAATTCGCTTAAGCGAGTCCGCAGAAGCGGACCACTGCTCGCAGAAGCGGAAAGTCTCGCAGGAGCGGTTATGTTTTCGTGGAAGCGGATATGCGGAAGCGGTCCTATGTTCGCAGAAGCAGAATTGGCCGCCTAGACCTGGAATGGCAGAAGCGACCAGTTGGTCGCGGATACGGGCTCGCAGGAGCGGAATTTTGTCCGCGAAAGCAGAAATCGCAGAAAGATTAGAAGTATTAGGAGTTAGAAAATTTCAGAAACATTTCAAACATTTGGGTCTTGCCTTAAGAGGCGATTTGGGCAATTTCGAAGAGAAATTCAAGGGAATTCATCAGGTAATCAACTATGGACTCAAATTATGATTATTGTTGACAATATCATGCAATTATCTCATGAAAATGGAGAAATTTGGGGTGTTTTATGAGGGGTTTTCACCCTAGGCTTGAACTTTAGAAAATCAAGGTTTTGAGTGGGCAAATGGAGTCCGAATTTGATAAACTTTATATGCTTAGACTCGTATTGAGACAAGGGTTCCGAAAATATAACTTTCGTGATTTTTCGATAAGCGTACCAAAAGTCGGGTTTTGGCAACTTGTGGGTTTTGGTTTATTTTGAGTTATTTTGATTGGGTAATGCCCAATTGGCCTATTTTGATGTGATTCTATTGATTTTTATCAGATACTACACTTGTGGAGGCCGACATTCGCGGCAAGAGGGTTATTTCTTAGCGGTTTTGTACCGGAATTGAGGTAAGTGGCTTGTCTAACCTCGTGTGGGGGAATTTTCACCCCTAGGATATTATGTGATAATTTAAATGCCTTGTACGCGAGGTGACGGGCGTGTACATGCGCTGGTTGTTGAACACATACTTTATTTAAAATGTTCGATGAGTGATATTCCTGTCTTTAGCTGTTAATTGTGATATTTTACCGGTAGTAGTTAGAAAAGCATGATTAGGTAGTACCTAACTGTCTAGTTGCCTAATTGTCTTATTTTTTGATAATTATTGGCACTATTTTTCGGTGAAGTTATAGTTAAGCATAATTTACTCTCTCTGCGTATTCCTTTATTTGCTGTGCTTGTGGACTGCGGGTTCGATTCCCGGAGACCCAGGGCTGTGGGTTCGATTCCCAGAGACCCGGAGTGGTATTGGTAGGGACTACGGGTTCGATTCCCGAGATCCTGAGTTATTGGTAGGGACTACGGGTTCGATTCCCGAGATCCTGAGTTATTGGTAGGGACTACGGGTTCGATTCCCGAGATCCTGAGTTATTGGTAGGGACTACGGGTTCGATTCCCGAGATCCCTGAGTTATTGGTAGGGACTACGGGTTCGATTCCCGGAGATCCTGAGTTATTGATTATTTATTGAGACATGGGCTGCGGGTTCGATTCCCGGAGACCCAGAGGTACTGTCAAGGGGACTGTGGGTTAGATTCCCATAGGTCCTGGACTTGTTTTATTGAGTTGGTCATTTGTTGTTAGCTTAAATTGTAGACGATTGCAATAATCATCTTATTGTTGTTATTTCGGAAATTATTATTCATTTAAACTGCTTATTATTGTTATTACCATTGTATTATTGTTTCTCAGTAGGGCCCTGACCTCCCTCGTCACTACTCCATCGAGGTTAGGCTTGGCACTTACTGAGTATCGCCGTGGTGTACTCATGCTACTCTTCTGCACACTTTTGTTGTGCAGATCCAGGTACATCGGGACATGCTCATATTAGGTGATTCAGCAGCATTTTGGGAGACCTCGAGGTATGATCTGCTACGTCCGCGGATCCGGAGGCCTTCCTTCTATTCTAGTGCTAGTAGATGTTTTTCCTTCATTCCGTTGTTAGATACTCCTTTTATATAGAGCTACAATTGTATGATCTCTTTTAGTCTGTGTTACCCGTGGGATTCCGGATCTTGGTAGTGTTTTATTCATGGTGTTGACGGATATATGTGCCAAGCGGCACGAATTACATATCTTTTATCCTATTTTTCCGTTGTTTTCTTATTTAAGTGTTCATAGCTTGTATATTCCGCAACGTGTTAGGCTTACCTAGTCGTGGGGACTGGGTGCCATCACGACATGTTCACAATTGGTGAACTAGGGTCGTGACAAGTTGGTATCAGAGCACTAGGTTCATAGGAGTCACGAGACACGGACCGGTTACTTAGAGTCTCGCTGATCGATACGGAGACGTCTGTATTTATCTACGAGGGGCTATGTAACTGTTTAGGAAACTCTTCATTTCTTTTGGATTCCTTGTCGTGCGATATTTTTGGCATCAAAAATCTAAACTATTGATTTCTATTCTCTCACGGATGGTGAGGACACGAGCTACTCGCGACGATCGGGTACCCGCGCCCCCTGTTGCCGCCGTCAGAGGCCGGGCCGAGGTAGAGGACGAGGACGCGCCCGAGGTGCAGCCACAACGACCCGCGCGCACTATCACCGAGGTGCCACGGTAGACCAGAGTCGGAGCGCAGTGCACCCGGTACACCGACTACGACTCGCTACTACTCCAAAGACTACGGAGACCCCGGCCCGGCTCACGAGTACGTATACCACTTTAGCTCGAGCAGATCGCTTCCTCTCGTCGCAGCCTACATCTCGGGGGGGAGGGGCCCATACTCCCGCAGCCGTTACACCGAGCAGCCGTGTGCCGGTGGGACAGGTTCCGGATGTTTTGGTTATGCCTCCCGCCGCCCCAACACAGCCCGGAGTGGACCAGCTGCCTTCGAGGACGAGCAACGTAGATTGGAGAGGTTCAAGAAATACGACCCTCCATTGTTTAGTGGTTTGGCTTCAGATGATGCATTGGGTTTCCTAGAGGAGTGTCATCGTATTCTTCATACCATGGGGATAGTGGAGACCAGCGGGGTTTCCTTCACTGCTTTTCAGCTTCGTGGAGCCGCTTATGATTGGTGGCGCACGTACGAGTTGGATAGTCCAGAGGAGTTTGCTTCATTGACCTGGACGCAGTTTTCACATCTATTTTTGAGAGAGTTTGTTCCTCGCAGCCTTAGGGATTCTTGGCGCTCGGAGTTCGAGCGGCTGCGACAGGGTTCCTTGTCAGCATCGGAGTATGCCATCGCTCCACCCGTTCAGCCGGGCATGCACCGGCCTTAGTAGCCACGGTTCGGGAGAGAGCGAGGAGATTTATCGAGGGCCCGATTCCGCCGATCCGATCCAGCACGGCCAGAGAGTTGGAGATAGATATATCTTATCAGCAGGCGGTGAGGATCGAGAGTATGCTCCCTAGAGAGCGGGGAGACAGAGAGGCCAAGAGGTCTCGCGAGTCGGGCCATTTCTCCGGTGCCCGCACCTCAGCAGCCCTGGTCGTTTTGGCAGGGGTTATTCCGGCCGTCCGCTCACTCGCGCATTGCTCGCGCGCCGGTGGTACTCCAGCTCCTCCCAGACCTCGCGAGCCTTATTATGCTCCCCGCTTCCGCCGCACCTCCTCGCGCGGGTCCGTCCGTGGGTCGACTAGCGGGGGCGAGGCCGGTCAGAGCCACAGCCACCGTGTCCTCCCGGAGCTTGATTTGGGTGCGGGGATACTCGCCATCCGGTCGTGGAGTGCCCCGTGCGTAGTGAGGGAGCACCTCACCGCCTTCGCAAGCATCAACGTGGCTCTCGTGGTCGGCAGGCTATCATTCCAGGCTCCAACTGCTATTCCACCTCGCCCAGCCGCCCGTGGCGGGGGTCAGGGTTCTACAGGCCGCCCTCGAGAGGGGGGACAGGCCAGATTCTATGCTATTCCCGATCGCGCCGCGGCTGTTGCATCCGACTCGTTATCACAGGTATTATTTCGGTTAGTCACAGGGAGGCATCGGTTCTATTCGACCCCGGTTCCACTTTTTCATATGTGTCTTCTTACTTTGCTTCTCATCCGGGTGTGCCTCGGGATTCTTTGAGTGCCCCCATTTATGTTTCCACTCCGCGGGTGATTCTTGGCCGTGGACCGCGTATATCGGCCGTGTTTGGTTACCATTTGTGATTTTGAGACCGGAGCGGATCTATTGTTGTCGGGATGGTCGATTTTGATATTATTCCGGGCATGGACCGGTTGTCGCCCCATTATGCTATTCTCGATTGTCACGCCAAGACCGTGACGCTGGCTATGCCAGGCATTCCACGTATTGAGCGGAGTGGTACTCTAGATCACACCCCTAGCCGTGTTATTTCTTTTCTCAGAGCTCAGCGTATGGTTGAGAAGGGGTGTGCTGCTTATCTAGCCTATGTGCGGGACGTCAGTGTCGACACTCCCTCTATTGATTCTGTTCATGTGGTACGTGACTTTGCTGATGTATTTCCAGCTGATCTTCCGGGCATGCCGCCCGACAAAGATATTGACTTTGCTATTGACTTGTTGCCGGCACTCAGCCCATTTCTATTCCACCGTACCGTATGGCTCCTCCTGAGTTGAAGGAGTTGAAGGATCAGTTACAGGAGTTATTGGGCAAGGGTTTTATTCGACCCAGTGTTTCGCCTTGGGGTGCTCCTGTATTGTTTGTGAAGAAAAAGGACGGTTCTATGCGTATGTGTATTGACTATCGTCAGCTGAACAAGGTTACAGTGAAGAACCAGTATCCTTTGCCCCGTATTGATGATTTATTTGACCAGTTACAGGGCGCACAGGTGTTTTCTAAGATTGATTTGCACTCTGGGTATCACCAGCTGAAGATTCGGGAGCCAGATATCCCGAAGACTGCCTTCAGGACCCGGTATGGTCACTACGAGTTCCTCGTGATGTCTTTTGGGCTGACTAATGCCCCAGCAGCCTTTATGCATTTGATGCACAGTGTGTTCAGGCCTTATCTGGACTCGTTCGTGATTGTTTTCATTGATGATATTCTAGTATATTCCCGGAGCCGGGAAGAGCACGAGTAGCATTTGAAGATAGTGCTTCAGATTCCGAGGGAGAAGCACCTTTATGCCAAGTTCTCTAAATGTGAATTCTGGTTGAGTTCAGTGGCATTTTTGGGCCACGTGGTGTCGAGTGATGGTATTCGAGTAGATCCGAGGAAGGTGGAGGCCGTGCAGAGTTGGCCCAGACCCTCCTCCGCTACCGAGATTCGCAGTTTCCTTGGTTTGGCGGGCTATTACCGTCGTTTCGTAGAGGGGTTCTCTTCGATTGCAGCACCTATGACTAGATTGACCCAAAAGGGTGCCCCTTTTTAGTGGACAGACGAGTGTGAGGCGAGCTTTCAGAAGCTCAAGACAGCTTTGACTTTGGCCCCTATATTGATGTTGCCTACATGTACGTGGTCCTATACCGTATATTGTGATGCCTCACGAGTTGGACTCGGTGCGGTATTGATGCAGGACGGTAGGGTGATTGCCTACGCGTCGAGACAGCCGAAGGTGCATGAGAAGAATTACCCTGTTCATGATTTGGAGCTAGCTGCCATTGTTCACGCCTTGAAGATTTGGCGTCATTACTTATATGGGGTTCCTTGTGAGATCTACACCGATCACCGGAACTTACAGCACTTGCTTAAGCAGAAGGACCTGAATATGCATCAGAGGAGATGGTTGGAACTACTAAAGGACTATGATATTACTATTCTCTATCATCCGGGCAAGGCTAATGTGGTTGCTGATGCCTCGAGTCGTCGGGCAGAGAGTTTGGGGAGTTTAGCATATCTACCGGCTTCGGAGAGGCCTATGGCGATGGATGTTCAGGCTTTAGCTAGACAGTTTGTTAGACTGGATCTTTCGGAGCCCAGCCGGATTCTGGCATGTGTGGTTTCTCGGTCTTCTCTATTTGACCGCATCAGGGAGCGTCAGTTCGACGACCCTCATTTGCTTGTCCTTCGGGATAGAGTTCGGCGTGGTGATGCTCGAGATGTTACCATCGGGGATGATGGAGTCATGAGGATGCAGGGGCGTATCTGTGTGCCCAATGTAGATGATCTTCGAGAGCCGATTCTAGCAGAGGCCCATAGTTCGCGGTATTCCATCCATCCGGGTGCCGCGAAGATGTATCAGGACTTGAAACAGCATTACTGGTGGAGGCGGATGAAGAGGGATATAGTTGATTATGTTTCTAGATGCCTCAACCGCCAGCAGGTGAAGTATGAGCATCAGCGTCCGGGTGGATTGATGCAGCAGATTGAGATTCCCGAGTGGAAATGGGAGCGCATCACCATGGACTTTGTATCTGGACTTCCACGGACTGTGAGGAAGTTTGATTCCATTTGGGCCATTGTGGATCGGCTGACCAAGTCCGTTTATTTCATACCGGTGAGCACTACTTACTCATCGAAGCAACTGGCGGTGATCTACATCGGGGAGATAGTCCGGCTGCATGGTATTCCAGTTTCCATCATTTCGTATAGAGGCACTCAGTTTACTTCACGGTTTTGGAGAGTCGTGCAGCAGGAGTTAGGCACTCGGGTAGAGCTGAGCACAGCCTTTCACCCCCAGACGGATGGCCAGACCGAGTGCATTATTTAGATTTTGGAGGATATGCTTCGTGCGTGCGTGATTGAGTTTGGAGGTTCATGGGATCACTTCTTGCCACTGGCGGAGTTTGCTTATAACAACAGCTACCAGTCTAGTATTCGGATGGCACCGTACGAGGCCCTATATGGTAGGAGGTGCAGGTCTCCCGTGGGTTGGTTTGAGCCGGGCGAGGCCAGGTCTGCTAGGTACTGATATGGTTCAGGATGCAATGGACAAGGTCAAGGTGATTCAGGACGGACTTCGTGCAGCCCAGTCTAGACAGAAGAGTTATGCGGACAAGAAGGTTCGCGATGTGGCTTTTATGGTTGGTGAGCGGGTTCTGCTTCGAGTCTCGCCCATGAACGGCGTTATGAGGTTTGGGAAGAAAGGAAAGCTGAGTCCTAGGTTTATTGGCCCTTTTGAGATTTTGAGGCGTGTTGGGGAGGTTGCTTGTGAGTTGGCCTTACCTCCCAGTCTAGCCGGAGTTCATCCCGTATTTCATGTCTCCATGCTCCGGAGATACCTTGGTGACCCGTCGCATGTGTTGGATTTCACTTCTGTTCAGCTAGACAAGGATTTGTCTTATGTTGAGGAGCCAGTAGCCATTCTAGACAGGCAGGTCAGAAAGCTAAGGTCAAAGAACATCGCTTCGGTAAAGGTTCAGTGGCGGGGCCAGCCGGTCGAGGAGGCGACTTGGGAGACTGAGCAGGATATGCGCAGCCAGTACCCTCATCTCTTCACCACTCCAAGTATGTTTTCTATGCTCGTTCGAGGACGAACGAATCTTTTAAGTGTGGGAAGATGTAACGACCCGGCCGGTCGTTTTAGAAAATTTCGCCCCAATCCCCAATTTAACTGTTCCCCTAAGTTCATTTCTGCTATTGTGGGTTGCCGGGAGAGTCGGTTTCGAAAATTTGAGCATTTTGGGACACTTAGTCCCTAAATGAGAGCTTTAAAGTTAGAAAATGGCCCGTAGCCGGAACAGTATTAAGACGATCTCGGAACGGAAATCTGATGGTTCCATTAGCTCCGTTAGGTGATTTCGGGGTTGGGAGCGCGTTCGGAATGTATTTTGGAGGTCCGTAGCTCAATTAGGCTTGAAATGCCGAAGGTTGAAATTTTCGCGAATCCGAACGATAGGTGAGATTTTGATCCGGGGGGCGGAATGGAATTCCGACAATTTCTGTAGCTTCGTTATGTGATTTTTGATATGTCCGCAAAATTTTAGGTCATTTGAACGTTGTTTGGCCGGGTTTTGGATTGAATGTTAGTTTTGAAAGTTTTGAAGAAACTTAGGCTTGAATCGATGTGAATTATGGGTTTTGATGTTGTTAGACGTGTTTTATGATTGGAATAAGTTCGTATCATGTTTTGGAGTATGTTGGTGGTTTTCGTTGGGGACCCGGGGCCTCGGAGTGTTTTCGGATGGGTAAACGGAAGGAAAACATGGAAAATTGCAGGTTGGGCCTTCTGTTCTGTCGTTTTCACCCCTGCGGAAATGGGACCGCAGAGGCGAGTCCGCAGGAGCGGAACTTGGGGCGCAGGAGCGCCTGGGTTCGCAGAGGCGGATCCTCTTCCGCTGAGGCGGAGTCGCGGGTGCGGAAGACTCGTCGCAGAAGCGACCTTGGGTCGAGGAGTGAGAATCCGCAAGAGCGGAGGGGAATTCGCTTAAGCGAGTCCGCAGAAGCGGACTATTTCTCGCAGAAGCTGGAATTCCCGCAGGAGCGGAGTATTTTCGCGGAAGCGGACGCGCGGAAGCGGTCCTTTTCTCGCAGAAGCGGGATTGGCCAGTTAGGCCTGGGATCGCAGAAGCGACCAGTTGGTCGCAGATACCGGCTCGCAGGAGCGGAATTTTGTCCGCAGAAGCGGAAATCACAAAGAGTTAATTATACCAGAAGTTAGAAATTTCAGAAACATTTCCAAACATTGAGGGCTCGGCTTAAAGGGCGATTTGGGCGATTTTGAAGGGAGATTCAAGGGGTTTCTTCAGGTAATCAACTATGGACTCAAATTATGATTATTGTTGACAATATTATGCAATTATCTCATGAAAATGGAGGAATTTGGGGTGTTTTATGGGGGTTTTCACCCTAGGCTTGAACTTTAGAAAATCAAGGTTTTGAGTGGGCAAATGGAGTCCGAATTTGATAAACTTTATATGCTTAGACTCGTATTGAGACAAGTGTTCCGAAAATATAGCTTTCGTGATTTTTCGATAAGCGTACCGAAAGTCGGGTTTTGGCAACTTGTGGGTTTTGGTATATTTTGAGTTATTTTGATTGGGTAATGCCTAATTAGCCTATTTTGATGTGATTCTACTGATTTTTATCAGATACTACACTTGTGGAGGCCGACATTCGCGGCAAGAGGGTTATTTCTTAGCGGTTTTGTACCGGAATTGAGGTAAGTGGCTTGTCTAACCTCGTGTGGGGGAATTTTCACCCCTAGGATATTATGTGATAATTTAAATGCCTTGTACGCGAGGTGACGGGCGTGTACATGCGCTGGTTGTTGAACACATACTTTATTTAAAATGTTCGATGAGTGATATTCCTGTCTTTAGCTGTTAATTTGATATTTTACCGGTAGTAGTTAGAAAAGCATGATTAGGTAGTACCTAACTGTCTAGTTGCCTAATTGTCTTATTTTTGATAATTATTGGCACTATTTTTCGGTGAAGTTATAATTAAGCATAATTTACTCTCTCTGTGTATTCCTTTATTTGATGTGCTTGTGGACTGCGGGTTCGATTCCCGGAGACCCAGGGCTGTGGGTTCGATTCCCAGAGACCCGGAGTGATATTGGTAGGGACTACGGTTCGATTCCCGAGATCCCGAGTTATTGATAGGGACTACGGTTCGATTCCCGAGATCCCGAGTTATCGGTAGTGACTACGGGTTCGATTCCCGAGATCTCGAGTTATTGGTAGGGACTACGGGTTCGATTCCCGAGATCCCGAGTTATTGGTAGGGACTACGGGTTCGATTCCCGAGATCCCGAGTTATTGATTATTTATCGAGACACGGGTCGCGGGTTCGATTCCCGGAGACCCGCAGGTACTCGTTTAGGACCGTGGGTTAGATTCCCACAGTCCTGGACTTGTTTTATCGAGTTGGTCATTTGTTGTTAGCTTAAATTGTAGACGATTGCAGTAATCATCTTATTGTTGTTATTTCTTAAATTATTATTCATTTTAACTGCTTATTATTGTTATTACCATTGTATTATTGTTTCTCAGTAGGGCCCTGACCTCCCTCGTCACTACTCCATCGAGGTTAGGCTTGGCACTTACTGAGTACCGCTGTGGTGTACTCATGCTACTCTTCTGAACACTTTTGTTGTGCAGATCCAGGTACATCAGGACAGGCTCACACCAGGTGATTCAGCAACGTTTTGGGAGACCTCGAGGTATAATCTGCTACGTCCGCGGATCCGGAGGCCTTCCTTCTATTCTAGTGCTAGTAGATGTTTTTCCTTCATTCCGTTGTTATATACTCCTTTTATATAGAGCTACAATTGTATGATCTCTTTTAGTCTGTGTTACCCGTGGGATTCCGGATCTTGGTAGTGTTTTATTCATGGTGTTGACGGATGTATGTGCCAAGCGGCACGGATTACATATCTTTTATCCTATTTTTCCGCTGTTTTCTTATTTAAGTGTTCATAGCTTGTATATTCCGCAACGTGTTAGGCTTACCTAGTCGTGGGGACTGGGTGCCATCACGACATGTTCACGATTGGTGAACTAGGGTCGTGACAGGGTGATTAAATGAGGGTTTTGAAGTTTTATTGCATGTTCATCTTTGTTGTCAGCTCATATTTTTGCTTCTGCAGAAGTGGACCGCAGAAGCGGGTGAGGGATCGCGGAAGCGGTCTGAGGCGTGGCTGGGTAGTTTCGTAGAAGCGGACCCCTTTCACATCATCCGGTCTGCATGAGCGAGTATTTCGCCGCAGAAGCGTTTTGGGCCGTTAGGGGAAATTCCACAGAAGCGGAACCTGGGCCGCTTAAGCGGAAGTTGGTTTTTTTAATAATTACCGCAGAAGCGGGGTTTTGGCCGCAAAAGGGGTCTCGCATAAGCGAAAGCGGGACCGCAGAAGCGAAAATCGACTTGGGCAAAAAGGTTAAAAATATCATTTTTATTTTCATCCTCGAGTGTTATGTATTTTCCACCATTTTTTAGCGAGCTTGAAAAGTGATTCAAGGAGGAATGACTAGAGGTAAGTTCCTTGGCTTAAATTCACGAGATTATGTTAGATTTAACATGAAAATTGGTTGAAATTCATTAAAAAGGGCTAAAGTTAGGGCTTGAGTTTTTTGATATTTCAAATTGGAATTTGATAGGTCATCTGAGCTCGGATTTGGGAGTTCTTGGTATGTATGGACTCGTGGAGAGACGAGAAATCCGGTAATGTGAATTTTGTAATTTTTTGAGAAGTAGGCCCAGGGCTCAGGTTTTGCTAGTTTCGAGATTTTTGCTATTTCTCGATTGTTTTCTGTTGGGTATTGTTCCCTTGGCATATTGTAATGTATTCACTTTGATTTTGGTTAGATTCGACGTGCGTGGAGGCCGATTAGAGGGGAAAAGGCGGCGCGAGCTAGAGATTCCACCGGTTCGAGGTGAGTAATACTTATAAATGATATCCTGAATGTTTGACACCCCAGATTTGTACATCATAGTGCTGTATTGAGGTGACTTGCAAGCCTAACATGAGCGTAAGGTAGAACACCATTAGAGATTGTGACTTGGTCCGTCCCGGTTGTTGATGGCTAGCGCGTATTTGACTGAAACTACTTGTTATCGTCATAATTTGGGCTGATTGCCATGTTTTGGACTGATTGCCGATTATTTGAATCTTTCAAGGATTGATATCACTATTTTTTGCATTACTTTGCATATTATTTGATCTCGATCCAGGGTTTTAATACTGTTTTGCAAACTCAGTCATTTTTCTAAGATTTGAAAACTCAAACAAGATTTTATTGACTTTTTGAGCTGAGAACCATTTGTTTGACATTTCCCAAGTGACTTATGTGCATTTCTGGACAGAGCATGGATCGGGCTGCGTATTGAAGCAGTGATCTTGAAACAGTGGTAACAGTGACACTGTATGATATAAATTGGTCAGGTAACAATGGTTGACCGGTCATGTAATAATGACTGACCAGGAATTTATTTATGCCACTATCGATGCCCCATTTTCCTAAAGAGCGAAATCGGGTTCGCGATATTTGGGAAGACAACTCTTTTCCTAATTTGGGAATTGGGTTTTGAGAGTTTGGAGAATCGCCACCTAATGATTATCGTGCATTAGGATACTTTTTTGATAATTAAAGATGAGAAACCAGAGTTCGAGTAAAGGCTTAAAATTATCTCGAGGGGAAGGTGTTAGGCACCCCTCAAGATCCACTAGTGTGGTTCCCAGCCATGCTACAATTGTGACTTTAAATGCAAGCAAACAAATAACCAAACATTGCAAACTTGGGTAACAATTACAAATAATAACGTGAAAAGGATTTAGAAGTGCTAAAATTTGGAAGGAAATATTTTTTTTTGTGATCAAATAAGAGATACGCAAGTAAAGGGAATGAGTTAAATAATTGGTACAAGTAACTTAAAAGAAGTACGAGAAACGGAAGTTGAAGATTGGACAACTTTAAAGTTCTGAAAATTATTAAACCAATAAAGAGTGAAGGGGGTTCTAGGTTTATACATCACATGGATCATTCGCACAATACTAGTACCCGATTGTACGTATAGTGTTATCGTGTAATCATCATCTTCATGTCTACCATTCCCATCCCATTTAGGTGTTAAAGTGCGGAATGGTATCGTTTACTTATTGCATGCTATTACATGTCCCAAACTATCAGGTCATTAGGACTTCTAATCCAAAAAGGGGAAGAAAGGAATGGGGCCTTTATGGAGTTTAAAGGACAAAATTCTAATCGACATTCAAAAAAAAGTAACAAGTAGAGGGAATGAACAAACAAACATGCAAGGCTCACATAAACCCCGTAAATCAGATAACATATAGTTTAGCATGCCTTTACACATATTGGTTTGTTCTTTAAAATTAGAAATTAAGCAGCGAGCGGACTGGTTCAATACATATGTTTAGACTGGAAGCCCGCATTAGGCAACTTGGATCCAATTATCAAAACTTAAGGTATTTTAAGCGAGTGATTTAGAAAAGTACTGGTTTCAGAAAAGTAGTCTAATGCTGGAAAGTACAGATTGCAGCCAGTGTAGAAATAAATTCTAAAAGAATCATGAGTGTAAACCATAGAGGGAATTCCAAAGTCAGAAATACTTAAGGAAAGAAAAAGCTGCAGAACTGTTTTAAAAGACAATTTCAGGAAGACCAAAACTTAGTTGGAAAATATTTGGGCGAAATTTTAAAAAGAAACCATTTCGGAAAAGGTGTTGGTTTGAAGAACTCAATTGTATACTAATTCAAAAGAGTTTTGTCAAAAGATTAAGGCTGAAAATATTATGCGTTAAGGACCAGTTAACATATTGTTATTGCTTAAGAAGAATCGGATGAGTTTGATGCGAAATCCTATAGGCATGATATTTATATTTGATTTTAAAAGCCTGTTAAGAACTGGTAAAAATAGGTGATTATTCAATTACCCTACAGTTTGCCCAACGCGTATGTATTCCCTATAGGCATGATTTCTGTATGCACTGGTTATATGAACGTTAAGGTCCTATAGGCAGGATCTCTAGTGACTTGCAATATGACGAAACATTAAACCCCGTAGGCAGAATTTCTAGATGACTTATATCATATTTAAACGTTAAACCCTATAGGCATGGCATCTAGGTGACATGAATCATAAAACATCGAACCATCTTATGTGCAGGATTTCTAGTAAGAAATTTAAAGTCCTAAAGTCAGGATATCTACCCTTTATTGATGCAAGAAAGTAAAGCCCCTCCCATACCCTTTTACTAGATTCCCCGAGTTCTGTACAAGTTATTACAACCTATTGAATCAACTAAAATAATAAACATACATCAAACTAACAGCAAGATCCAAACAGCCTAATTCAATCTTAATGTCCAATAATATATATTTAAACAACTCTGAGGTCCAGATCTCCAAAGCCTTCTCATTATCCAGGGTATTTCAAAGTTCCAAGGAATCTAAGGGATTCCAGGCATTGCTTACACTCAGGATGCCATTATAAACAGAATAGTGCGGTGCAGAATAGCCAACCCTCAGGCATCCAAGTTCAGAGGGAGCTCAGGAGTCCTAAATCATGGCTTGCAAGAGAGGGTCAGAACTTAAAGCTAGGAGTAAGTGCAAAGTGAAAGGGGAATTAGGAGGCCATGACAGGTGGTGGTCATACCTAACCATAATGTAGGTTGGCACACCCCTGACCACTTGTTTAGACAAGTTAAGAGTAGAGTTTTGAATGTCAGACAAAGGTCTGGATAGTGATTAGGACACTATCAGACTTAAGTCAAGGCTCAGACACATAATGGGAAAAATGGCAAATGGGAATTGTTTGAGTTAAGGAGTTCAGAGAACCCAGTTAAGGGTCATAGACAACAATATGATGGTGTTGCTATGCCTTGAACATAAACTCACACAAAAAAAGGTAAAGGGGTAAAGGAATTCATAAAACATTAGATTCACAACAAACAAACAACTGCACAAATTATTTAAATGTTGGACTGTAAAAAAAAGGTCATGTTATAGTATGCTAGAAAAACAGATGGACAAAATTAACACATTGTGCTTGAGGCATATAAACTAATTTAAACATACTGGTATAGAAGTAAAGAGTGCAGAAGAAAGTGAGCAAAGTCCATAGCAGTGTAAGTATCAGAAAGAGAGAATTCAAATGAAGTGAATTGTAAACTCAGATGGTATTATGTGGTCGTGTGTAAAAGTGTAGAAGGGAATCCTCTTTTATAGTGTAGAAAACAAGTAAGAAAAAGGTAAGAAAACCTATTAAAAATCAGTCTCAAATATTCTCCCTTTAATGAATTTAATTTCAAACAGAAGTGTAAACAAGGAAAGGAAATTTGAATAAATCCTTCACAGTATCATAAGAAGGGAAAATACACGAGGTATATTTAAGGAAATGTTTCAATAGTACTTGATTTGTAAAGAGAAAGGAAAGGTAATCAATCAAACGATTAACAAAATCAAAGTACCAAGTTTTAAATCGAATGAACCAAACCAGAAATCGGTAGAGGGGGCTTAAACAAAGAAAATCAGTGGCAATCAATCAAGACCCTATCAAAGGTATCCAAAATCAATCAAGCAATCGCCAAAAAAACCTTAAAAGGGTGGGGGAAGGGAGGGTTCTTGCATATAAGTCCAATATTGAACTGTTCAGAATCATAAAAGATTATGAGTTCAGCCAGAGACTCATAGCGAGTCTGAAGGTATAGGGTCCCCAAAGTAGAGCCCTAATTCAATTCACCAAGAAAACCCCCAAATTCTAGGATTTCCCCATCGAATCGAACATAAAAACGAGAAGGCAAGTGAAAGGAGTCTCATGAGAATCAGGCAAAATATAATAGCAGGCTTGAAACAATCAAAGAAAGGAAATCACTTTAAGGCATGAAAAACATGCTCAGAAAACTTTGGCATTTAAGAAAACATGCTTAACAAGAACATGAACATAGTTCGAGAAAGCAAAACATCAAGAAACTCAATAGTAAATATGCATGGTAGAAGAGTGAGAAAAACAGATTAATCATGTGAGCATACATATAAACGTAGAAAGACAATACATGAGTAATATAGGAGGAAAACATTCGAGCAAGATACAGACAAACATCTAAAAGAAAAGAACAACACGAATCGAAAGACTTTCAGAAACCCTAATTTGAAAAACCAACGATTTGGAAAAGGAAACTTGGGGAAAACACTCAAAATGTCAAATATAGCATAGATTCAACACAGATCTGATAAAATAAATGACGAAAGAACCTTGAATAGTTTAGGGTTTCTATGAAACCAAAGAAATTGGAAGGCTTGGAAAGGGTCTGGTCTCGAATAATCTGAGCCACAACTAGGATCTTAAAGCTTGAAAACGCCGAAACACGATCGGAGAGGCCATAGAACCACAGACCCATGGAGAATCTGCTCGAACACTATCAAGTTCGGACTTTTGAATAGCTCTAACGACCAAGGCTTGAAGGAAATGAAGGTGAGTACAGGACGTCGATGGCATGAGTAGCCGTGAAATCCGATGAGATTGATCGGAGAATACAAGGGAGGCGATTAGGGTTTCGAGTGCTAGAGAGAGTTTGAGAGAAGGAGAGAGTTTGGGGGCGGCTGTTTGAGAGAAATGAGGGTTAGGGTTAGGTCGTTTGGAACTAAAAAGGAAAGGATTATTTTGATCAATTGCCTGGATTAAAGGGGATCCCGTGCAGGTTTAGTTTAATGGATCAGGGGTTGGGTTAAACTGGAATTGGGCTGGCCCAATTGGGCATTAGGATTGGGGCCAATTGGGTTTAAGATTAAAAAAAATTGAGGCTATAATTGAATGAAATGTGGCCAAAATTGAAATTGTCAATTTTCCCCTATTATTTTATCAAAATAGTGAAAATGATTTTAAAAGAAAATTGAAGATGTTGAACCAATTAATAACACATATGTTTTAATTAAAAAATATTAGAACTAATTTTACAATTATAAAACACTATTAATAGTAAAATAGGCTATAATTGTATTTATATGCAATTAGCTTTTAAAAATAACGAGCAATTTTGTAAAAATGTACAAAAATTACCTTAATTATATTTCAATATAAATATGAAAATAAAATAAATTATTCACCAATAATGATAGTCTGAAAATATTTATTGAATTTTATACTATTAAAATAGACGACAAATTGATTCTAAGAACTTTTAAAAATAAGGAAGAATACCAAAACTCTTGGGAATGCTTATATATGCTTGTATATATTGTTTTGAGAACATGGGTGTATAAAATACATAGGAAAAATTGGGTATCAATAGCTGCCCCTCTTTACCAAGAAAGGATGAAAGAGTTGTCGGGTAAAGATATGATGACCAATTTTGATCGGAAGTGGCGTTTTAAAAAGAATTTGACCGAGCTCTATTTCTGAGCTGGATACATATCTCTAGTTTCACAGAAATCATGTCATATGTAGTTCAAGAACCGCTGACGGAACATGCCGACGGAGGTTTGAAAGGATGGATGGGACGCTCAGAAGCAAGAGGCATTTTGAAGTTGATCGGTTTGCGAGAATTGGAACAGAGTCTCTCCTGCTGAGACGACCATTGCTGGTCGGTGTACCTGCAAGTGAGCAATACATGTGTATATTGTGCGTAAACTTAAACATGATACAAGTTCCCGTTAGACCATGAATACTGTCTTTGGACGGTTAGGATGACGTCCTCAGATCATGATATCCTGGGCCATGAAGAATAAAATTGAAGGATTCGTAGGCTATGATATGATTTTCTCGGGCCATGATAATGGTGCCTCCGAACCATGATGCCTTTGAATAATGATGTGCGAGATATAAAGTGGGATCATCAGGCCATGGCATGGTGTTCTCGGGCTATGAAGATGGTTCATTCGAATGATGGCACCTTTGGATAGTTTGGCAGTATTTCAGCCCATAAAATGTAAGATTTGGCAGTATTTCAACCGATGCAAAAGCATAAACGGCAATATTTCAGCCGACAAATAATTTGAATAAAGTTTGGCGATATTTCAGTCGATTTGCAAGACAAAAATGAAAGTGGCGATATTTCAGTAGTGCAAGTGTAAATGAAAGTGGCGATATTTTAGCCGTGCAAGAAAGATAAAGTGGCGGTATTTCAGCCATAGAAGTGGAGGTAAAGCTTAACCTCGGAAGGCAGAAAGGTAGCCTTATCCAGATAATACAGATGGAGATAACGCTTAGTCTCAGAAAGCAGGAAGGTAGTCTTGTGCAATGCAGATAATGGAGATGGAGACAACACTTAGTCTCGGAAGGCAAGAAGGTAGCCTTATACAATGCAGATAATGCAGATGGAGACAACGCTTAGTCTCGAAAGACAGGAAGGTAGCCTTATACAAATGATGCAAAATGGAGACAACACTTAGTCTCGGAAGGCATAAAGGTAGCCTTATGCAGATGATGCAAAATGGAGACAATGATTAGTCTCGGAAGGCAGGAAGGTAGACTTATGCAATGCAGATAATGCAGATAGTAATAAAGATTCTTAGCTGATTGCTGGTAACTTATTGTGATATTACGACTGCTGGGGAATATTGCACACGGGTAGCAAATGCAAATAGGCGCGATGGTGTAATGTGATTGCGTAATATTTGTAGTAACTTTGTGACTTGGGTGCCTGCATCCAAATAAAAATTGTGAGTTTGTAACGGGGAAAGGTTAGTTCATTTTCTCGTGGCCTCCGACATTGCCTATCATTGGGGTTGCGTTGCTAAATAGAAGATGTCATATCTATGCATGATTTAACAAATATAATGTAAATAAAAAAATAGTTTTGTTTAACTGAACCAATGACTGCAACGTGGTTCAAAACATTGCAACTTCTCCCACTCCGGAATTTTGAGGGTCCTCCTCAAAATTCTACCCTAGTTTACTAGGCTGGCTCTTCTGATGGTTGCGCTGAATGAAAAAATCTACTTCGAAATTTTGAGGTCTTCCTCAAAATTCTGTCCCAGTTTATTGAGGTGACGTCCTTGGTGGTGAGTGGCTGAAGACCAACTTCAGAATTTTGAGGGTCCTCCTCAAAATTCTGCCCCAGTTCTAATAATAGGGGGAGATGAGATTTTTATTGAATTGTGACCGAACCCATAGGGCTGCCTACGTATCCCCTCTTAAACAGAAATCATGTCAGGCATAGTTCAAATTATATCATAAAGAAATCATAGATGGTCACATATAGTATCGTTTCACTGCATCTGAGTTGATCGACTTCGGCCAGACTTCTCCGTCCATTTCTGCAAGAATAAGGGCTCCTCCAGTTATAACCCGGTGAACCATGTACGAACCTTGCCAGTTGGGAGGGAATTTCCCCTTTGCTTCATCTTGATGTAGGAATATTTTCTTCAATACCAGCTGCCATGTTGTGAATTTCCTTGGCTTTACTCTCTTGTTGAATGCTCTGGACATTCTGTTTTGATACAATTGACTGTGGCAAACTGCATTCGTTCTTTTTCCATCTATAAGGGCTAACTGCTCGTAGCGATCTTTTACCCATTCTGCCTTGTCCAACTCTGCTTCTTGTACGATCTTTTGGGAGGGAATATCTACCTCGGCGGGAATGACCGCCTCTGTACCATAAACTAGCATGTAGGGAGTTGTCCCAGTTGATGTGCAGACTGTGGTGCGGTTTCCTATCAAGGCAAATGATAACTTCTCATGCCATTGTTTGTGACATTCGATCATCCTCCTTAGTATATTTTTGATATTCTTGTTGGCTGCCTCTACAACTCCATTCATCCGAGGCATGTAGGTTATAGAGTTCTAGTATGTGATCTTGAATGCCTCACACATTGCTTACATCAGATTGCTGTTGAGGTTTGAACCATTATGAGTGATGATTGATTCTGGAACCCCGGGGACATGTTAGAATTCCGTCTTTGTGAATATTTTCCTTAACTCCTATATGTGATACAAATAGGGGAGCATCTTGGAGTTTTTGGTGGGCCATTCTTCTCGAATTTGATGTATGAGCAAGTCTGAGTCCCCGATCACTAGTAATTCTTGAATGTTCATGTCAATGGACATCTTGAGCCCCAAGATGCAAGCTTCATATTCGACCATGTTGTTTGTGCAAGGGAATATGAGCTTGGCGGATACTGGGTAATGTTGGCTGGTTTCTGATACCAGGACTTCCCATATGCCAACTCCTTTAAAATTCGCGGCTCCGTCCAAAAACAACCTTCAACCCTCGTAGGATTCTACGATATCTTCTTTTACAAAGGATACTTCTTAATTAGGAAAATATGTTTTCAGGGGTTCGTTTTCTCCTTCAATGGGTTGAAGAATGCTGGCGCCACCTACATGGTTTTCTCTGCATCCTCCTCATCCATCCATATCTGATGATACCCAGCGAAACAATCAACAAAAGACTGCAACTCATGCTTGGTGCAATTGTCGATAAGAATGTGCATGTTTGGCAATGGAAAGTCATCTTTGGGACTGGTCCGGTTGAGATCTCGATAGTCGACACATATTATGACCTTCCCATCATTCTTTGGTACTGGAACGATGTTGGCTAACCATGTTGGATATTCCACTACCCTGAGAACCTTGGCTTTGACCTACTTAGTAACCTCTTCTTTGATTTTCAAACTCATATCGGGTTTGAACTTCTTGAGCTTCTGCTTTACCGACGGACAAGCTAGATCTGTTAGCAGTTTGTGAGCTATGATAGACGTGTTGAGACGAGTCATATCATCATACGACCAGGCAAATATGTTCTCATATTCTTTCAGAATTTCTGTATATTCCTCCTTCTTTGATGGCGACAAATGGACGCTGATGCGAGTTTCTTTGACATTTTCTACATCTCCCAAATTAATGACCTCAGTTTCTTCCAGGTTGGACTTAGGTCTATTCTCAAAATTCTCAACTTCTCTGACGACCTCTTCGGGTATCTCGTCTTCTTCTGAGTCTATTTCCTTTTGTTTCATTGTTTCATTGCAAGTCACAGTCGTTGGTTCATCGTCAAGATAAGTAATTGTAATGTTGCATAAAATAAAGTAAATAATAGGGAAAATAATAAGCGAGATATATATGATAAACTGAAATGCTTGATTAAATTCAAAATTGTTTGAACATCGGACCTCTTTTCAAAATTAAAGACAATGTGGAAAGAAAATAACCTAGTAAAGTAAACTAAAAAATGCAATGCATGCTGCTTTTGTTTAGCCTTGCTACCCCAAAGTTTTCCAGGCCCGGATAGTCTTAACCAATTGCTGAGGCGGTCTCCTTTGCCTACAACTTGTATGGAAGGGCCTTCCTTGTAAGGCCCCGTAAAAATTTTGTGCTTAAAACCTAGTAACTGTTGTGTCATAGTCCGAATAATGTGTTCGGACCCTTGGTAGTGATTTAAGTTTAAAAAATTTAAAGAATCAATTTATCCAGAAAGTGTCGATTATGCGGTCAGGAATGCGACCGCAGATCTTCTATGCGGACTGCATTCCTACCGCAGAGCTTAATAGAATGTTTTCAAAAATGATGTTGAGTGTTGAGCTTAAGAGGAATGCGACCGCAGAATGGAAATGCAGACCGCAGATCCACCGCAGAATTTCTTGAGAAATTTTGAGTGTCAAATTTGCGGTGCATTATGCGACCGCAGATCAAGAATGCGGACCGCATTTTGGTTGCATGTCGACGATGTCGTACCACACCAGCACACCTTATTCGGTGTAACGCAGAGTCCAGACGCTTGAGCCTCGAGTTCAAGTCTCAAGCTCACCACCAGTTCAATCGCATCGTGTAAGTTTGGCTCAAGATTTTTGTTTGCTTCTTGTTAATTGTTGTGTTTGCTCAAGATTTTTGCCTCTGTTTGCTTATATTTTTGTTTTCTATTAGAGGAGTAGCAATTTTCTTATAGTCATTTTAATTAATTGAGTTAGCATAAGTGATTTTGTGCTATATGGTGTTGCCGTGTATATGTATTTATGTTGTGTCGTTCTCTCTTCAGTGTACCGTGTATATGTATTTCTGTCGTTGCCGTGTTGCCATTTTAATTATTTGTGATGTGTCGTTCTCTATTCAGTTGAAAGCAGTACTGCTGTAGTTTTCTATTTTCTATGTTGAAGCACTTTGAAGTTTCTCTCTTTTGTTTCACTTAGCAGTTAGCTGTTTCTCTCTTTTTTTTCACACTGTTCGTAGAAGCATTTGCCTGTTATTATTCACTGGCCCATTTTTCTTTTACCAAATCATCATTTTCTTGTATAATAACACCTATATAAGAAGCATTTCTTGTTATTATATTGCCAGTAAAAGATTTCTTGTATAACTGAAACAAGATTTCAAGTAAACAACAACTTTTTCTCGTAGAAGTTGTTTATCAAATCATCATTTTCTTGTGTTATTATACAAAAAATCTTGTTTCAGTTATTATACAAGAAATCTTGTTATATAGGTGTTAATATACTGCTATGTCATTGAACAAATGAATCTAACGTTTTACTCCTCCAATCATTTGGGTGTCATTGCATTTTGACTCTTAACGTTTTACTCCTCCATTGCAAGAACGTGGAATGGGTTTATCTTTTCATGAATTTTGACTCGCGTTTTCAGTATAATATTTCAGTTTAATTGTAGTTTTATCTTATCGGGTAAACCGATAACCGAACCGATAAGAATCGATAACCGATAAGTCGATAACCGATAAGAATGCGGACCGCATTTTGGTTGCATGTCGACGATGTCGTAACAGAACCTGTGAAATTTTGAGACAATTCTGCGGTCCATTATGCGGACCACATGTTGATTCTACGATCGCAGATGCGATCGCAGAATTGGCTCGGCCCAGAATTTTTATAAAATTTTACCCGACCCCTTCATTAATAAAACGCCTTCCTCCTTCATTTTCTCATGTCTTCTTAGCAAAATTAGAGAGAGGAAAGAGGGAATTCTAGAGAGAGAAATCTACTTATCTTAAAAGAGTATTCCAAAATGTTTGGTCCTGAGGTTCTTAGGAAAGGTGTCATTTTCCCCAATCTTTACAAGGTAAAAACCCTAGCTATTTTTCTCTAATTTTTCAGTTTTCAAAGGTAAATAAAGGTTTCATATAATAGCTTTTAAAAATAGAATTTAACACTCATGCATGACTATTAAACATGATTTTAGTAAAAAGAAGTGAGTAGAAGTAAGAGTCTGCAAGAACGAGGTGGGCAAAATAGGATAACTTGGGTAAGCATAAAGTAGGAGGTTAAAGAAAGAAAACTCGACACCGGGCATGTATGGCTAATTTTGATTCTTGTAAAATCGCCCATATGTGTGCAATTTGTTTAGTATATGTTAATTTGAGAGATTGTATGAAATTCTTTGATTTTGTTGTTGGGTATTCAATTGATGTTGAACTACGTGTGGTGTGGTATGAAATATGAATTGAAAGATAAAAAGGGAACCGAAGTTGGTAAAGAATTGAGAACAATCGTTGTGATGGTATACATGGTTTATTGTGGAAGGAATTGACACACTTGAATTGTGGTAAAGTGTTGAACATACTTGTATGGGTACTCTCGAATAGGGGAACATTGTAACTTGGTTGTGATATCAGTTTGAAAAGTATTTGAGAACATGAACCAATTTGTAAGTTGCTTATTTGAACTTGTTGTGATTTTGTGTAGTGCCTTGTTTGCTATTTGTGATTGTTGTGTTTGAAACTGTACGGTGGGATGGGGTTGCGCACCGCAACACGAAGTAATAAGGTGTGAGTTGGGGTGATAAGGGTGACCGAGGTAATAAGGGTGGACGAGGTAATAATGATGGAAAGTGATCGAAATCGCTATTGAAATTGATATAAAATTATTGATGTGAAATTGTGAAAGGAGATAGCAGGAGAGTTTGCAACCTGTGGGGCACTGATTGCCCCTTTGTTTGACTACTTGTGTTTTATGTGATTGACTGGTTGTTGTTCTCCTTGTTAATATTAAATCGTGCTTTGTGTTGATAATTATTTGAAATGAGGAAAATGTGGAAAACATGGTTGGCTGGCTTTATTAACTCTTGATGTAATTTATTGCTTATCTTATCATTGTAATTACATGTTTAATGGCTTGAGTTTACTTGGGACAAAGTTTGTCCATACATACCAGTACAATTCCAGTGTACTGACATCCCTTTTGTCGGGGACGCTATATTCGTATTATGATTGTAGGTGGATCAGTAGCAGGCACTTCAGCTCGTCGGCAATAGTATTCTTCATCTTCCACTGCCCGTTTTGGTGAGCCCCTTTCTTCCCCAGGGGCCCTGCGTGGCTCATGCCACTTTTGTTGTAGACTTCATTTTTATTTTTGTAAGGTATAGTCGGAGCCTTGTTACCGGCAAGTATTGTATTCCCTTTTGTATCCTAGAGGCTCCGTAGACATGTAACTGTGGGATTGTGGCCTATGTATATATATGTCGGGCGTTGTGAATGTAAATTATAAACTTGTTAGTAAATCAATCGTATGGTTATTATTGTACATTGTGAAATCAGTTATAATTGGTAAGATATTCGGTTCTTGAGAAATGATCAATACAGGGGTAACGTGTGGGATAGAAAGGCACCCAAGTCCGCTTGACTGGGGCTACCCGGTCAGGCGCCGGTCATGTCCCTCGATTTTGGGCATGACATTCCTCCCCCTCCTCCTCAAAAAGAACACAACAGTCCATATCATTATCCTCTATGAACAAATTCTTCATGGCTGCCAATGTTTCATCTTCTTCGGACCCATATATAGTATCTGCTGGTTGGAAGGTCTTCTACAAGCTAGGAATTGGAAACTCCAATACATAGTAGGGGCCGCACCATGGTGGCAACCAGTTATGGAATTCTTCCCAAGTGTAGCCATAGCCTAGGCCAAAGGTAGTGCCATGCTTCTTCAATGTGATGGGCTTAGTAATTTCCTGGAGATTCTTGCCGAGTCCTTTTCCAGGCTCGTACCCACACCAATTCAGTATGCTTTCGATCTTGTTGTCCCACGATTTGTCTTTGTCTATAGCGTTGACCCTTTTGATGTGGTGGTATGTCTCTCTGCCTATTCTCCTTCTTCCCCCGATCATTGGGATGGTCTGGCGACTGTATATGGAATTACTACCATCGCCATGAATGATCACTTCCTAGTGATTCCATTCAAATTTTATCCCCTGATGTAGGGTTGATGCTACGGCTCCAGTAACGTTTATCCAGGGGCGTCATAACAGCAAGTTGTAGGATCCAGGGACGTCTATCACTTGGAAGTCGACATCGAACCATGTTGGTCCCATTTGCAGGCACATGCTGATTTCTCCAATAGTAGATCTCTGGGACCCATCTAAGGCTTTGACATTTATAGCCCTGTCTTTGATCTCGTATAGGCCCTTTCCCAAAGTTATGATAGTTACAAGTGGGCATATGTTGAGGTTGGATCCTCCATCGATTAGGATTCTGGTGATGAAATAATCTTTGCATTGCATAGTGATGTGTAGTGGCCTGTTATGACCCAAACACTCTGGTGGCAATTCATCCTCGTGGAAGGTTATTTTGGGGCTTTCCAGCACTTGTCCCACCATATTCTCCATCTCCCCCCCGGTTATATTGTTGGGCATATAGGCTTCGCTGAGTATCTTTATTAAGGCATTCTCGTGAGCATCTGAACTTTGTAGAAGAGCCAGGATAGATATCTGTGTTGGTGTTTTGTTCAACTGTTCTGTGACCGAGTATTCCTTATCCTGTATTTTCCTCCAAATATTGTCGGCCCAGTTTCAATTGGATGTCCCGAGGCTTACTTACTAGACCCGGCTAAGTGCTTTGGGGTATAAACCCTCCATGTTCTAGTCATTCCTTGTGCGGCAGTCGTTTCTCCTATCTTGGTCTTTCTTTTTCTCCTGGCTTCGGCAGTGTAATCCCATGGTACGATAGACGAGCGGAAGGGTGTTATGTCAGTCATTGCTGTCACACCTCCTTTTTCCGCTACCGCACCCCGCGAAGGGTATAAAGGAATTTTTCCAATTAAAGGACAATCGAAATATGATTTATTTATTTAATTAAGAGTTGCCACTTGCGAGATTTATGGTGTCCCAAGTCATCGGTTGAATCTCAAATTAAGGAAGAGAATGACTCTGTATTATAGTCTGTGAACCAGAAATCCGGACAAGGAATTTTGTTAACCCGGGAGAAGGTGTTAGGCATTCCCGAGTTGCGTAGTTCTAGCGCGGTCACTCAACTGTTATATTTAGCTTAAATTATCTGATTTTTACAACATGTTTTTGCCTATATGCTTTTAACTTTGAACCACTTTTATTATTATCTTAATGAGATTTGCAACATCATGAAAACACATCTCAAACCACGTCACATCAATGTACCCGTGGTAATTGACATATTTCGACTCCGTTGAGATTTGGATTTGGGTCACATAAATGTGCACCCAAGTTTTAGAAGGTAGAATTATTGACACACGCTTAAAAAGTCTAACGCATTATTATTTGGGGAAGATCGTGCAATTCGCTAAACGGCCCCTTCTGAAGTCTAAGTATCTTTAATATATACATTCATAAAGGCCCCGCAATTTGTGAGTTTTATTTAGCGAGGCTCATCTCATTTATTATTTAAAAGTCCAACCTAAAGAGACTATAATTTTCTATATTTCATTTGTCTCTAGCAATAAAAGAAAGATCCCAATTAATTAACATGCGTGAAGGGTTCAAAATTCTCTAGGTTTTAACTCCGACAATTGGGCCCAGTAATTGGACAAGTAGGACAAGACATTTTAACAAAAGGGTCAAAGGAGCCCGGGCCTCATTACCTACGAATTGGACGCTTAGAGCCATAACAGCCCATATACACATTTGCCAAATGATATTTGGGTTTGTTGATCTACTCCTCATAATTTGGGAAATCCAAGCTTATATATAGCTACTACGTTATTTCAAACATTTTATTAATGAACATTACCTAATCTACATAATAAGAGCAATGATTATAGCGAGCTAAGATTACTCAAAGTAATTATCAGCTACTGACAACAAATAATTTATTAATGTTCTACTATAGTCATTAGCTTAACATCTTCATTACATATATTTGAAACTATACTCAGTCTAGTTGTATGTAGTTAATGTCAACCTCTACTTCTACTTGGACATATTGGTGAATTAATATAAGGATCAACTATTGCTTATCCGACCATGCTTTTAATTTTTCAAATTTCTGAGTTAATCCTCTACCTTCGAGCTTCTGAGTTCGGATTGAAACATGGTGAGACACATTATGCATTTCACACTAAAACGGGCTAACTTCATTGAATGTACACACAAAAAACTCAAAGAATAAGATGAAGAGTTTTAACTTAATAGTCCAATACAACTTAGTAGTTTAGCTTGTTCAAATCACTTAGAAACCAACTAATTATACAGATGATTGTTATCTACAAGCTACAAAAAAAATTGCCTAATTCAAACCCAAACAATCCATGACAGATTAATACTACAACAAATTCATTATACAACTCGTAAAACTAATTGTATTATAATGAACTAAGAAGTAAAGCTTCAGCTAGTGTCGAACAGCAATTGGTTTCCCATTCCACTGGAGAAAATTACATAAATAAAAAAAACAGGCTCAATATGTGTACCTGGTAACTGAGATTTTGGAACAAAAGATCAAGAGGAGTCAGCAGTGTTAATAGCAGGGATCGACAATAGTAATGACAGTAGAGTCTAACAAACCAGAAAACAAACCCGTAGATTAATTTCCAATATCAGAAGAGAAGATAACAATGACCCCAAATTCTAATTTTTAATCACTCGATGGACCATCAAACCAGCTAACCAGAAAATTGATTTAACACCAAGAAAAGTTCAAAGATCACCAAGAGAAATCAATGAATATTTCTTTTGACCTTTCAGCTGTTTTATTTTATGTATCCTCTTTTCCAATATTTCATAATATGTTCAAAGTTTAAGACCTTATTCTCTCTTTTTCTCGTTTCTATCTTTCAAAATCTCCTCCTCTAGTCTCAATGTGTTCACCCTTGTGTATATGTTCTCTCCTTCTATTTAAAGACTTGAATTACCCATTTTTTATTCCAATTCTCTACTTTTCAGCCTGTATATTCCTTCCCATGTGCACCCCTTAACCCTTTTATCATCCAGCCCAATGGCATTCTGATTTCCACTTAATAAAGCCACTAGTCATGGTTCAATTGCATTTTTTAATCCATAACTCATGCTATTCTCTTAACCCTTTAATTATTATTCACTTTCCAACTCCAAAAGGTATTCAATAGGTTGTCTTCCCATTACAATTCCCCTTAAATCATGTGTTATTTAATACACCCTAAAGTTCTGAATACTAAAAATAGAAAACAAACAAGCAAATACTTCCCTTTGTTAACAAACCCTATTCAATCAATGAGAATTCAAACTAACAATTCCTTTAAACAGGATTTTCTAGGCAAACAACTACAGAGTCTGAGTTGACAACAAAGGAAATCAAACATCAGAGAACAAGTTTTAATTCACAAGAGTTTTGGCTAAACCTAACTACTCCCAACATGAGTCTGCAATTAGAAATGAGGCAAAGCAAAGGTTATGAAAACTTGATTAATAGCATGATACTAGATTCAAACAATCATGAACCCTTTCCTATGCATTAGGTCTATTGTACACGCCAACATCACTGGTTAAGGAATCATAATAACAGAAAAATTGGTAACCTGATTTTGAACCGAACTAACCGGACACAAACTAAACCAGTTCTTGACAAATTCAAGTCACAAACTAGCCAAATTGGAACCTAGACTACTGACCATAGTTCAATCAAAAAATTCGTGCAAATTTGAAGAATTATAGAATATAAGGGATCAGAATAATCAAACAAAATTGCAATTATAAACAATAAAAAAATGGAAGAAAGAAACTTACTCGAATCAAGACTCGATTAAAATCTCCAAATATCTTCCTGCTTTTAAGCCTAGACAGACTTTAACCATATGTTTTCGATGGAAAACGCATTACTAAAGTCAGTCTCTAACTCCAATTTCGTGGAACCTGACCCTCCTAAATTCACACTTCGATCTAGAATCAGAGTTGTTCTACAATGATTCGACGGGAATTGGTCAAGGATTCACGGTGAGGGTAGTCAGGCGGTGGTATGGTGTCAATTTAGGGTTGATTGGGTAGGCTAGGGTTTTTAGTCCTATCTTTGATCTAGGATTTGAGACGTTCCACAATGATTCAAAGCTAATTGGTTAGGGATTTGGGGTGGAGAGGAAAAAGCGGTTAAATGGTGTTATTTTCACGATCATCGGAGAAAGGGCCACCGGGTTTCAGGTGGTGGGAGTGGATGGCTGCGCTAGGGTTTGGATTGGGGGGTCTGGTCTCTAAAGATCAGAGATGAAGAGGTTGGGGTTTGAAATGAGAGGGTTAAGATGGGGTTTTGGGGGTCTTTGATGAATTAAAATGAAACAATTAATCTAAGTCGTTGGATTACAAAAATCCAACGATTGTGATCAAGTTACAAAGTGAAACGGGGTCGTTTAGGTAGTAATGGGGTCGGGTATAGGTTATTGGAAAGGTTTTTGACGGGTAAGGGGTTATTTTGGGCCTGGGTTTTGTTTTGAAGACTGGCCTAATTCCAATTTATTCTTGCCCAATTCAACTTCTTTTTTAATTCCTAATTACAACAAATTCTAAAAATAAATTATAAAATCAAGATTAACTTAAAACAATACTAATTAACTCTAAATAATAGTTAACACACAAAATTATATAGAAAGAAATAAAATCACACAATTAAATGCTAAAATGTACAACACATTATTTTATTTTTGGTAAGCCGAACTTATTTACTTCTTATTGTACAATTAAATCCAAAAAATGTGAATACGACATATTTTTGTATTTTTATTAATTTAACACAAATAGACATGCACACACAAATGCAAACAACGATAGAAAATACCACAAAAATTCACAAAATTGCGTACCATAAAACAAACAATTATTGTTTTGATTTTGTGGGAGTAATTCGTTTGAGGTAAAAATCACGTGCTCACAATTGCTACTGGAATAGGCACCCTCGGAGGTAACAGAACAACTTCAAAGGGTTTAGGTGCCTTTGGAACCCCAAATTCAACTTTGATCGGCCCATACGCCTTTGCCGAATGAGGCGATTAAAGTGGTAAGGACATATTTACTTTGTCATCCTTGGAGGGCTGATTCTGTACAATAATTAGGTTAAGGGTAACACGAAGAGTTTTTTTGCAAAGATAAAGCAAGCGGATACGAATGATTTTTGCCCGTTTGATTATTCTGTGTGAAGCATCTTTTTTGAAAAATTTGACCTAACCTTCACTTCAAAAGGTCTCCTACATATCCCTAGCTAAAAGGGAATCAGGTCAATGTAGTTTGGAAAGTTTTGGTAGCTGGGACTGCCGTGGAACTGTGCATTTGCTGTTACTGTTGTGTTGTTGTTGCTGCTACTGCTTATTGACCTCCTTATTACACCATGTTAAATAGAAAATAAGAAGCTAGACTAAACTAGTCTATGAATCACAAAATCTTATCAAGATCTTCAGGCTTGCTCTTGTCGCCTTGCTTTCTTGTTGACTTGCTTCCTCTAATGTTTATTCATTACTCGTCGGCTTCTCTTGATTTCCAAACTTGGACTGCTTATTTCCTTCTTGTGAGCTTCAAATTATTTTTCTTTGAAGCCTGAACTACCTTCTTCTGAACATTGTTTCCTCCCTTTTGATTGCTGAACTTGAATATATGCTGGGGATTTTTGTCGTAACCTTTCGCTTTCCCGGCGGGTTACTGACTTCAAGACTTGAAATGTAAAGACTGAACTGTATTCCTCTATTATATGGGCTGGCTCCCGACTTCACAACTTGAAATGTAAAGACTAAAATGTAGTCCTCTGTTATACGGGTGGGCTCCCGAATGCTTAATCTTTAATGTATTTCTTTTCTTTTCCTCAAGTGGATAAACGATTGCTGAACTTTCTGTGTTCCCTTACTTTCCATGTAGGTACATGTAATCAATCAAACAAAACAAATGAAATTTTCTGCCCCAATTTGCACCGAGAAGATTTGTGAGTTGTTAGCAAAATCATAGACCACTTACACTATTGATACAATAATGAGAGTAAACTAAAGAATAGACTAGGATGTGTGTCTCCTACGAGTAAAACCAAGAAACTTTGACTAGCAAATGCGTTTGCTAAAATAAAACCTAAATAAACCAAATTAGGAAGTGCATCTCCTATGAACTCTCAATTTAGGAAGTGCGTCTCATGTGGGTGAAACTTTAGTGACTCAAACTAGAAAGTGCATCTCCTATGAACTATCAATTTAGGAAGTGCTTCTCCTATGGGTGAAACTTAAACTTAAACTAGGAAGTGTGTATCCTATGAACTATCAATTTAGGAAGTGCTTCTCCTATAGGTAAAACTTAAACTTAGGAAGTGCGTCTCCTATGTGTGCAAATAATCTTAGGAAGTGCGTCTTCTATGAATGATATCTTAATTTAGGAAGTGCGTCTCCTATGCATGAACTATTAATTTAGGAAGTGCGTCTCCTATGAATGAACTATTAATTTAGGAAGTGCATCTCCTATCTGTAAAATCTCAATGACTCAAACTAGGAAATGTGTCTCCAATGAATGATATCTTAATTTAGGAAGTGCATTTCCTACGCATGAAGTATTAATTTAGGAAGTGCGTCTCCTATAAATGAACTATTAATTTAGGAAGTGCGTCTCCTATGTGTAAAATCTCAATGACTCAAACTAGGAAATGCGTCTCCTATGAATGATATCTTAATTTATGAAGTACGTCTCCTATGCATGAACTATTAATTTAGGAAGTGTGTCTCCTATGAATAAACTATAAATTTAGGAAGTGCGTCTCCTATGTGTGAAAATAAACTTGGGAAGTACATCTCCTAGAGCGAAATATCAATGATTTAAACTAGGAAGTGCATCTCCTATGAATAACATCTTAATTTAGGAAGTGCGTCTCCAGTGCATGAACTGTTAATTCAGGAAGTGCGTCTCCTATGTGTGAAAATAAACTTAAGAAGTGTGTCTCCTATGAATGAACTATTAATTTAGGAAGTGCATCTCCTATGGATATCAGTCTAGGAAGTGCGTCTCCTACATGTGTAAAATAAGCTAGGAAGTGCGTCTCTTATGAATTATCAATTTAGGAAGTGCGTCTCCTACATGTGTGAATTAAGCTAGGCTAGAAAGTGCATCTCCTAAGGGTGAAACTTTAATGACTTAAATTAGGAAATGCGTCTCTACAATGAAATATGACTTGAAAAACCTAAACTAGGAAGTGCGTCTCCTAGGGGTGAAACTCAACTTAGGAAGTGCATCTCCAATGGATGAAACTCAACTTAGGAAGTGCGTCTCCTATGGCAAAATATGACTTGAGAAACTTAAACTAGGAAGTGCGTCTCCTATAACAAAATATGACTTGAAAAACTTAAACTAGGAAGTGCATTTCCTAGGGGTGATGTGTGATTTTCTAAATAGTCGTAAACATAATTGGCGCATTACACCTGAAACTTTCCAGCTTCCAATGCTTGGATATTAACATAGCTTTCATCCTTGTTTAAACAAATAAAACTCGTGAGTTTAAATATGGTGGTGGTTTGACACTCTTGCTGGGGATGGTTTTCTCCTTTCCATGCGCTACTTTGTCCGACTGCCTTGAACTTGGTTGAACATTTATGTCATTCTGACTAATCCTTAGCTGCAGGATTCCTAACCTTTTTTTGGTCTCCTTATCTAACCCTATATATCTCCCATAATAACTGATTTCCATTCGACCATCTTGTCTATTTATTGATTACCTTCTTTCTCTGTCATCTTTGTGTCTCTAGTGAACCCCAAAGCATGTTGATTGATACTAGCTTAATACGCTTGTTGCTCTTTCCATTCTTATGATGCTTAGATGTGCTAACCAGATCCCGTATTGTGCAATTGGAAAGCTGGTGGCAAATTTTGAAGTCATTTCTCACTTGTTCTGACCAAACAAACTCAGATAGAGGAAATAAACAAGGCAAAAGGACCAAAGTAAAGGAAAGAGATGATTCCTAATAAAAAAAACTACAAAGTAGAAACCTATCGGATGTGACTACCGACTCTAATGACCATGACATGCACCTGTGGCCTATTCTATCAAGCAAATTGATATTTTAGTATTTTACTAACTTAATTGTCTTTAAATTTATACTTTTGCTATGTTTGAGTGATAAAATTGTGTATTTAATGTCATTTACTTCTATTTTACAGGTGGTATATGATTTAGAAGTAATGGTGAAGAAACCAAGTGAAAACAAGACAAAAATGAGCTAAAATGGACAAAATAATCTGCCAAGTGAAACACTCTTCGCGAACGCGATAGAGCAGACGCAAAGGCGATGGGTCAGTAACCAAAGCTATGCGAACGCGTAAGCTCAACGCGAACACGATGTTGGATGAAAGGAACCTTCGCTAACGCGAAGGTATACACGCAAACCCGTTGATAAAAAACAGTTAGTCATCGCGAACGCGTAGCTGGACACGCGAACGCGATGAAGAAATTAGGCGTGAAGACTGGGCAGATTTGGAATTTTACATTTTCGACCCAAATCCATTAATACCCAAATCAGATCATTTGTAAATGATCTTTGGCTTATTTTCAGTTCTTAGAACTTGAGAGAACAATTTTGGAAGCTAGAGTTTTGCACACACACTTAGGTCTTGAAGATTGAAGCTTTTGGTTAATATTTTCTTACCCATTTATGTTTATTTCTTCATCTCCTTGCTTTGTATTGAATATTTAAGTGTGTAGTATTTGTTTCCAACACTTGAATCTTGTTTATGGGAATATTCATGTTTAAAGTGTGGATCAAATACCTTGTTGTGCTTATGTATTAAACAGATAATCTTGTTATTTTAAGCTTTGATTAAATATATTGAGTTAGTTGTTGTGGGTTGTTTATTTGATTTTGATGTTAATTATTTTATTGCTCGGCCAACAGTGAAATATTATTTACGAACCTTGAGTTAAACTTGACAAAGGAAATTCTTGGTTGCATATAAAATCAAATAGAACAAGATTTGAATCCCGGGAATCGGGTGAAGGATTTGCAATTAAGATAGACATATACTTAATTGCCTTGTTTGGTTGAAGAATAAAAGTTGTAAATGCATTCTTGTTAATATTAATACCATAGACATATAGGTATTGATTTAACTTGGATAGATTCATAAGAACTGGAAAGATTCTTATGTATATTATTAACCTTATAATCAACAACCCGAATAGTTCAATAAATCAATTATAAGTATGAAAAGAAGCATGTTTACTAGCAAGTCCATAACCACTTCAGTGTAATTCCCGAAGCAACCATACTTGTAGCCATTGATCATTTTACTTGCTTTCTAGGTTAGTTTACATTTTCGTATTTAGGTATAAATACTCTTTCAACCACCATTCTTAGCGTTTGGCATTGCATAACTATCGATAATTTTCTTACATACCTAATCGCCTACACATTGTTCTCTGTAGGATTCGACCCCGACTCATAGTGGGGTAAATTATATTGCTGCGACCGTATCTATTGCTTTTTAGCAGTCGATTTGGACGTCACCAAAAAAATGGCGCCGTTGCCGGGGATTCAAATCTTGTTCTATTTGATTTTATACGCAACCAAGAATTTCCTTATTGTGGAGGACCACACTCGTGGCAAAATTGTTTAAATTCTCCCGGGGATGGATTGTGCGCACAATTGCAAACCCATGAGTGGAGTATTTGTGATAAGTGTGGTGGCCAAAATGGTCATTGGAATTATTGTGCATATTTGTCTTTCCCTTCCCCAAACCCCTACTTTGATGAATCTACTTGTTTTGATGAAAATTATAGGGCTAAGGAAGTGGATGATATGGAAAGAAGAGCTCGCATTATGGACATGATAAGGCAAATAGTTGAGCAACAAAATGAAATTCGACAGGCTATACAAAGAATTAGTGCAACAATCATGAGAATGAAAGCCGAAGCGGAGGAAGTAACTAAAGAGAGCGAGTTCTCACCAGAAGATAATTTAGAAGAAACAGATATAATGAGCCAATCTTGGCTAGAGGAACAAGCTCAATTGATAAAATTTCATGACTTTTTACTTGATGGTCTTTCAAATATGACAGAACAACTAATAGAAGCAAGAACTGAGCTCCGACAAGAGATAGACCAATTTGTCTCAGATATTCATGACTTTCCTGCTCAATTGAATAAAAAGGTTGAGGCGTCTGATGCCCTACAACCAATTTTTGTGGATACTGGCCAGCTTGTGGAGCAGAAATTTCAACTATTTGACCAAAATATTATTAAGGATGCCGAGAAAAATATGGAATTAGAGTCAATCGGTGTAAATGCAGATGTGGTTGAGATTGACTCTAGTTCGGGGGAAAATGAGGATGTCAATGTCCAAGAACAATTGCAAAGTGAAGGTTTGAAATCACATTCCTGGCATTTTTTAACGTTGGAATTGTGTGGTGATAGAACTACACGGGTCAATGGAGGATTGCGAGGAAGAAAAATTCATGCCATACATTTTACAATTTGAGAAAACAAGAAAGCAAAATGACACTCCTCACTTGAGAGCCAAGAAGTGCAAAATGAAGAATCTAAGCATTGGCTCGGTCATCAACTTACCACCTCCCCCCCTCCCCCCCGTCGCTCGTGGTCACAAGCTTGATTCCATGCTAGGTGCCCAATTTATATCATCCAAGTGGCGAGAAAAATGGTAACGTTGTTTGCGTCGTGCCACGACATTAAATGCGGCGCTTGGTGGGAGGCAACCCATCGTTTTTCAACAAAAATTTTGTCATTTTTGAATTTTTCTTTTTTCGAATATCTTACAATATTATTTCTAACCAATATGCCAAGTTTTAGATTTTTTTGAGTTGATTTGAGTAGGTCAGGTTGTTCCGGAGTGCAAAAACCAGTAGCTGCCAGCACTATTCAAGTGCAGAAAAATTTTCTTCAAGCGTGTTCGCGTGATACACATGCGTTCGCGAAGATTCAGAATATTCAACACATTGCGTTCGCATGCCTCATAGACGCGTTCGCATCACCTGGACAGTGTTACACATCGCGTACGCGTAGTGTCTTCGCGAACGCGTAGGGTCAGGTATGTTAAAAAATCCCAATGCCTCTGGAATTGAAAGTTCACCCATTTTTGCTCAAAAATAACAGACTCATAACACTAACCCTTTCTTCCCAAAAAAAAAATCGAAGTGCACAAAATTACCTCAATTCTTCTTGCAATCATCTCCATTTTTAAGGTGTGTAGTCTTCACTCTCCTCTCAACTAAGTTTTGTTTCTTTTCCCCTTTTTCTTGGTATAAAATGTGAGAAGAGTATAGTTTTTAGGGTTAATTTTTTTTCTAGCATTAAGATAGACTGGCATATATACTACTGTTTAGCTTTCTTCTTCATTTATTTTGGAAAAAAGACTAACGAAAAACCTTCACCTTCAGTAACCTCCAGCAAACAGTCCCCTTCCGTCATCGTCTAGCCACCAGCAACGGACGAGTCGCTTCCAACTCCGACACCAACGTCCAGTTCGTCGTCGACCAACACTGTTATGCCAAACCTCCATTAATGCCGCCTCTGCCGCTGCGTCAAACCATCTCTGGCACCCGTCTCCCTCTTTACCCCCACGCCTGAGACAACATAACCTTCACATCCCAAACAACCAGCCATCATCATCGTCCCGTTAACCACCCAAACGACCAGCATCTCCAAACAAATAGGCCACTCACGTCCACCACGTTCTCCTCGAGTTCCCCATCGTCCTTATTCCAGTCGACAACCCGACATCTCCATTTCAACAACGCCAGCCTTTTCGTCAAGTTTCGAAGCTTCCTTGTCGAGGTTATCCGGGTGAGGATCCGTCGAGGTAGACAAAGGTAGCTGTCTGAGGTCCCTGTTCCACCATTAATCCAAGGTTTTCGGTCCTAAATATTTTCAGATTCAAAGAGCTTAGTTATTAAGGTCCATTTCTATCCTTATTTAATTAATTCAAAAGTTTGTTGTTCCACTTTGTGTTTTGGCTTGAATGAATTTGTATTTTTGGTAAGTTGATTAGTATTTTGGATGAACTTTACGTATTTGTGTGGTAATGATGTTGTTTGATAATTTTGTATGAGTTTCATGCTTGCTTTTATTTTTTGATGCATTTAATCGTTCGGTTCATTAATATAGCTAGATTGATTTGTTTGTTATGTATTTTATTGAAGTCAGTTTAAAGTGTCTAGGAATGTTGGTTGCTATTTCATGTTTTTGATTGCATAATGAAGTTATAGTAGGAAAAACAATGATAAATGGTTGTGATGTTTGGGAATTAAAAGTGAAAATTACCTTATTGAGGTGTGCCGTATTGAATAATAACAATAATTATGGCCCTCATAAATGTATATATTAAAAATACTTAGATTCTGAGATGGTCCGTTTAGCGAATTTCGCGGTCTTCCCCAAAATAATAATGTGTTAGACTCTTTAGGCGTGGTTCTAATAACCTTACCTTCTTAAACTCGGGTGCACATTTATGTCACCCAAATCCAAATCTCAACGAAGTCGAAATGTGTCGATAATCACGGGTACATTGATTGTGATGTACTTCAAGATGCATTTCCATGACGTTGTAATTTTTTTATAAATAATGAATGAGATGAGCCTTGATAAACAAAAATACCTAAGCCGCGGGGCCCTCTATACGCGTTTTTACTTAGACTGCGGGATGAGCCGTTTAGCAAAATTTCACGGCCTTACCCAAAATAATGGTACGCTAGTCGCTCTAGGCGCAACTTTAATAAATTACGTTCTTAAACTTGGGTGCACATTTATGTGACCCAAATCCAAATCTCAACGGAGTCAAAATGTGTCGATAACCACGGGTACATTGATGTGATGCGGTTCGAGATACATTTTCTCAACGTTACAATTCTTTGTTAAAATAATAATAATAATAATAATAATAATAATAATAATAATAATAATAATAATAATAATAATAATAATAATAATAATAAAACGGTTAAAGGTTAAAATTTTCACAAAAGTTAAAGCCCAATGAAAGATAAAGTACACGTTTTAAGGTACCGTACCAAAGGGAAGTTATCACGGTGTTATCAACCCCTTTTTCCTAACCCTCGGGCATTTATAAATTAAATAATTAAGCCGAATATAACAGTAGAGCGACCATGATAGAACCACAAAACTCGGGAATGCCTAACACCTTCTCCCGGGTTAACAGTATTCTTTATCCGAATTTCTGGTTCGCGAACTGTAATACAGAGTCAATCTTTTCCTCGATTCGGGATTCAACCGGTAACTTGGGACACATTAATCTCCAAAATGGCGACTCTGAATCTTTAATAATAATCCTGTTTCGATTGTCCTTTAATTGGAAAAACTCTCTTTGCCACACGCCCTTCGCGGGGTGCAGTAGCGTAAAAAAGAGGTTTGACAAGAGTTACGATGGATAGATCCTGAAAATCAAACTTATTTGACATTAAATCTTTCATCATCTTGGCATAACCGGACATCTCACTCCAGGCATCCATCAATGGAATATTTAACTGGATTTGACGCAGCATCTCCATAAACGTTTTGTATTGGTGTGCCTTTTTTTGCTTGACCAGTCTTTGAGGGAAGAGTGCAGGGATCACCCTTTGGCCACTACTTGCTGGTTTCTCTTTGCTAGGAGTGTCTGGCATATGAGGTGCCACCTGTTCTGCAACTTGCTTGATCTTCTTTTCTTTGCCTTTACCCTCCTGACTCTACTCAACCACTACTTCAGTGAGTTCCGCTGGTTGTTCTTCCTCTAATGGCGCTGGAGTAGCTGGTGTAGTATTCTTGATGGCCTGTGCAATTTTCCGCTCTCGATCTAAATCTCTACCATTCCTTAGACTGACTGCCATCAGCTGATTCGGGTTTTGCTCCTTGGGATTAACATTTGTGTGTGCAGGTAAAGTTCCTGGAGGGCGGTTGTTCAATGCCATGGACAACTGACCCAGCTGTGTTTCCATATTCTTGATGGCCGAATCATGGACTACCAATTTTTTCTGCTCTTTGTTATTTGCCCCAATAAGTTGTTGAAGCATACCTCTAATTTCCACCATGTTGTTGTCTTACTGTTGAGAGGGTGGTTGATAAACCAATTGTTGTTGATTCTGTTGTGGATAACTCTATGGTTTCTGATAAGGCACGGGCACTAATAGATTTTGAGGGTGCATACCCCCAGGCTGCTGCATATTAGGCATGTACTACTGATTCTATTGCAGTCTCCACTATTGTGCTCCTTGTCTCTAGCCCCCGAAATTGTTGACGTAGTTCATATCT
Organism: Nicotiana noctiflora; assembly: GCA_032618575.1. Classification (NCBI taxonomy): domain Eukaryota; kingdom Viridiplantae; phylum Streptophyta; class Magnoliopsida; order Solanales; family Solanaceae; genus Nicotiana; species Nicotiana noctiflora. The sequence goes on from JASVEL010012780.1 coordinate 148,463, forward strand.
TCCCGAACCCCTTGGTTTTCACCTTCTCCGCTCCACGAAGAAACATAGGACTGATTAATACATAGTGTACATAATCCTCCATTCGTTGTATCAACAATGTGCACTTGTTTTGTACCCATCTCATCAATCTTCTTTGTCGGTAAGCTCATCTGGCTTAGGAGTGTGGCTATGTTTTCTTCCTGTGAATTATTGGGATCCAATGGAATAGAATGTATTATGGGTGCCAGTGTTGCACCTCAAGTCATCCACCCTGGATTTTGTGATATCTTGTCTAAGAGAATTTTGCACTTGATGAATGTTTTGCTTAAGAACGCACCTCCAGCTGAAGCATCCACATTAGCCTTTAAGTTGTCAGTTAGACCCATGTAGAATCTCTGGCCAAGCATCTGATCCGGAATGCCATGATGAGGACACTTCACAAGCATCCCTTTAAATCTCTCCCAAGTTTCCTGCAAGGATTCAGTGGCATGCTGCCTATACTACAATATATCATCAATTTGCTATGCAGTCGTGTTAGGTGGGTAGAACTTGTTCAAGAACTACTTGACTAATTCTTTCCAAGTGGTGATAGAGTTGATCAAAGAGAAGTTAACCAAGTCTGAGCTACCCCAGTTACCGAGAATGGAAATAGGAGCAACTTGATAGCTTCAAGAGTCACGTTCGGCTGCCTTTGAGTCATGCAAATTCACAGGAAATTTTTCAAGTGTTATTGTGGGCCTTCAATGTTTGACCCGGAGAACAATCCCTTATTCTGCAGCAGATGCAGCATGTTGTTGGTGAATTAGAATGTCTCCGCTTAAATTGCAAGCACAACTATAGCAGTGGCCAGATTGTCAGTTGTAGGTTGTGCCAATCATAAAGTGCAGCTTCTGGCACAAGAGGTGCCACTCCCGTGACTTCCAGGTCAACTTGCTCATTGTTGTCATTTCCGTTGGCGTTGTTCATGTCACCATGTCAAATTCGGGTTGGTTCATTGGTTGAATTTGCTGAATTCCTTTGTTAGCACGGTTTAACGCCCTAAACATTTTCTCGGGGTCTACGAGTCCTTCTAGTAGTTCTCCAGTCCTCGAAGAATTTCTAGGCATACACCTGTTTTCCACAAGATTTTAACCGTTAGAATTTCAATGTAAAGATTGGTAAAGAGAAAACGGATTACACTTGGAATCTTGTATTTCTTGCAATTGTAATTATAACACCGTTAATTTCCCGGCAATGGCGCCAAAATTTGATCACGCTCAACTGAGTCTCATAAAAGACTATGCGGGCGTTGCAAATATAATCTGAGTATTATAGCCCAAAGTCGAACTACAGAGAATTAACCTACCAATTACCACTATCGGATTTACTTAATTCACACAACCTATTTTTCCAAAATTTCTGATTCACAATTGTTGATTTCCTAACAACTAATACCGAAAGTAATGAATAACTGAAAATTAACTAAGCTTGATGTGTAAACAATATAAAGAAGGTCTAAGGCAATGATTTCCTCCGTTGTTCTTTTCCTCGGTTGTCTATTTCATATAATTATGATTTAGAATCTCTAACAATCATGACTCTCCATCTATTATAATTCCTTCCCAAGTAATTATAATAATCTACTATACGCACTTTCTCAAGCTACGTTAGCTAATTTCACAATACAGTCACTTAGATTGCACTCGGGGTTTTGTTATCTTTAATCCAACCCCTAAACCCTCGGTTATGACTCTCATCTATACTCCGGGAGTGATGTTGTTTATACAATCACCTAAATATGCACTCTCTCTAAAAAAGATACACAATAAATAGGAACGGATACTTGAGGGCCCTTTCAACTATTCCACAATCAAACCATAGATGAACAATTAGAGATTAACAACCAAATCTAATTATATTGATAAAACAGCCACGTAATTCCCAATGGGTTCCACCAAAACTTTAGATTAAGGTTTTTAGCTACTCATGACAATGGGTAAATAAAATACTAAAAGATTCATAATCATGAATTTCAAGAAATAAAGAAGAAAAGAAATAAAGATGTTTTGGGTGATCTCCCACAATTATTTTTCTTGCCAAAGTACTCTCTAATAATGATACATGCCTCATTTGGGCGAGTTCTAGTATTTAAATAGGGTTTCAGGCTAAGAATTCCAGAATTGCACTTCAGTTCCTTAAGTTTCTGTCGATTGCCGCGGTCCTATCGCGCCCACGTTGGGACCGCGGTCAAAAGGTCTCTCTGAATCTCCCATAACAGCTCACTGCGGTCCTACCGCGCCTATGTTGGGACCGCGACAATTCACCTTCAGACCTCATTTGTGTATTTCAAATGGTTCGCTTGGCGACTTTGTTGCGATTGGCCTTTTTTTCTTCCATAAGTGATACAAAACCACCCCATAGCCTTCGTCTAATGTATGTAACCTGAAAAAACATGAAAAGCACTAATAAGAGCATTTTGCTGTCACTTTTAAAAAATATCTACAAGAAAGAGGTTCTTTTGGGGCTTAATCATTATTCAATTCACCTATTATCGTGTACTCAATGTTAATGGACTTCTAGAGTTGATTCTAAAGGAGGCCCATAGTTCGCGGTATTCCATCCAACTAGGTGCCACTAAAATGTACCAGGACATGAAACAACACTATTGGTGGGGGCAGATGAAAAAAGATATAATTGGGTTTGTAGCTCGGTGCCTCAGTTGTCAACAAGTAAAGTATGAGCACCAGAGACCAGGTGTATTGCTTCAACAAATAGAGATTCCGGAATGGAAGTGGGAGCGGATCACCATGGACTTCGTAGTTGGACTCCCACAGACTTTGAGGAAGTTTGATGCCATTTGGGTGAATGTGGATCGGCTGACCAAGTCCATGCAATTTATTCCTGTGTATACTACTGTAGGCAGTAACAATTTGAAGACTTGATTTTTGCTATCAAGACAATTTGGGAAACCTCCCTCGAGACGCCCATGATGGAATGGAAATCGAGTTCTCGACCTCCGGGCTTATCGAGGTCCGAATCAATGAAAGGAGGGCTCGAGGTCAGGGTAAGAGAAGACGACTCTGGAGCGCATGGCTATACCTGGCAGGGCTGGTCTATCTGTAACCTACTGAGATGATGTGCAATAGGCTGTCGCTTCTTTTTTTACTCTTGTAAATAATATATAAATATTTTATTAAGTCCCCTCGCCTATATAAGGGAGAATCACCCCACCTTGTAAGGGACTTATGCTGCTCAACTTCTCCAATAAGCAATAATCTCTCGCTCTCTCTCTCTCTCTCTCTCTCTCTCTCTCTCTCTCTCTCTCTCTCTCTCTCTCTCTCTCTCTCTCCCTCTCTCTCCCTCCCTCTCCCTCTCTTTCTTTCTTCCAAATTATTAGTGTTCTTCGACCCTGAGGTCGCCCTAGCATTTTATTGTTCTTTGTTTGTTCTTCGTCATTTAGCTCAAGATTGATTGTATAAAGCTTCGTATGCACATACTTATCTGTTATCCCCTTCTCGATTACCCTCGATAAGGTTATCTTCGATAGGCCAGATGTAGGCTCAAGGGCTGGCCCCGAGGTATCTATTGGCTTAACCTAAGCACAGGAACATCCCTTACTGGTTCGATTATCGCTTTGTCTAGCTCGATCTTTACTGTTTTAATCCATGTTTAACACCAATCAACCTTTCAAACTAGCTCGAGAATAGATCATGTATTTTTAGAATTCTATTTATAAATTTAATTGTTGTTACCATTTTTACGGTAAACAGTTTGGCGCCCACTATGGGGCTAAAAATAATAGTGATTATTCTTGCTAGTTTAATCACTTAAACGCATGATGTCTCTCACACTTTTTCTTGCCCAAGAGCTTTCGATTTCAGGTTAATGGTCAGCTCGGTAAGGGAAATCGAGGATGATAACCCCATAAATCGCAAGGAAAACAATGTGGCCATCCTAATAGCTGACGTGACACCGAGGACCCCAATAACGCATCCAGATCAGTCTGAGTGGATATAGATTCATGCACGACGGGGTAATGAAGTCTTACACTTCGATGGTGGCATGCAACACGCTAACCGATAAGAAACCCCAAAAATCCCATCCCCGGTAGAACAGGAAGTTGATCTTCGTGTTATATTTGAAATGTTGGAGGAACAACATTCGCTATCTCTCAGCTACAAAGTCGCCCGAAGACTATCGGCGCAATAGTATCCAAAATATCTACTCACACCGAGCAAGTATCCAAGGTATCGGGAAATGAAAAACCGAAGACCTATGAGGATATTTGAAGAAATTCCCCCGTAAGAAACCATGACGCGACATCATTGTTTGACATCCAATCTCGAGAACTCACTCACCATACTATCACGATCAGTGGAAGCACGCGCCAGTGCCATCAAAATAATGCCAGAAGTGCTCAACACACCGAAGGTCGGGAGAAGAACAAGAAATAGAATATCACGGGAAGCTGCACCCCGCTATCCGACAAGACAAATGAGACCACTCCTAGTCCCGAATAGTAGGGTGGCACGGGTCTTCACCCAAAACCCAAACAAAGCATACCCGGCAGCTCCAGAGTAATACAAGTGAAGCTCAATCGAATGTCCGATCGAGGCATGGTCATATACCAGCAACCAACACCGGACCCAAGTTAGAGCCGGGGATAACCCTCGAGAGACCCCCGCTATATTGGCGTATCAAGTCAAAATCCCCAACAGAGAAGCTCGCATTCAATGAACGGATTTATCATCCATACGGCGCGAACGGAAGAAACTATTTGAGGTACAACGCATCTCACAACAACAAGGCGGTGGCCCGAAGATGACACCTTCGAGGAACCACCAATGATACCAGATTCAATGAAATGCAACCGGCAAGGAAACCTCGCCTGATGACGTTCGATTTCAATGTTGTAGTTCCAACATAGTGATCACCATAAGTATAGCCGGGAACTCCGGCTAGCTCGAACCTATTCGACCAAAATCCCTCCATAGAAACTGTAGCCCACCATGAGAGTCACGAAATGTTCGGAGTTACAGACCCAAGAAAGCAGCAACTATGAAATCCAACAAAGGTGACCACAAAACATCGGCAAGCAAGTGAACCTGGATCCAGCTCAATGGACAAGAGGGAAATCGAACAAAGTAGAGCCAGCAAGCTGCAACATATCGTCACAACCGTTAAAGGATGGAGGCACCCCGCTAAGATCTGTAGAACATAGAATGCAAGTGTCTGTCGCCAGAAAGGGACGATATCAGGGAGTACTCCCCGAGGATGCCCTCTCGCTTGAGGAAAAAGGACGCCGAGATTCCACCTCAACATCACATTAGCGTATTGGTAATCCCTTCTTTCGTTCGAGCTTATTTTCAAATAAAACATACATTAATGACTATAGGTATATGAGCTAAAGGTGTACCGACAATGTCGGGCCAAAGCAAATAGGACAGTCCGGACCAATGTTGCCCTTGTGCCGGACCGCTAATATGTCCCCGATGGCGGTTGACATAACATCCAAATTGCTTCCCCTGCGCGGCCTGCCTGAGCTCATGCTAATATGTCGGGTAATGAAGGATGTAGACGCTTTGTATAGACAATGGTGAATATATCGCCCAGGACGCGACCTGACCCTACTCCTCCAAGGGTGTGAAACTCCATAACAGACGCGGAGCCAAAGCATCTGGATACAAGCAATAGAATGAGATACCTCCCTACGCCCATGACAAACGTTACCCTCAAACGAGGTCAGAGGGCAAAAGCACTAGCGTCTTCGACCCGGCTTGGCCGGACGAGCAATATGACTGCCGAGGGGCATACTCTCAGGAACGCAACATCCTTTTATCATTTCCCTTTTCTTTTCTTATTGCTAATCTGTATGCAGGCAGACAGTCAAGGCATTCAGTAGTTCTGGATCCCTTTTGAGGATCCGTGGCCGCCATTGGGCCGCCTGGCATTCATTTCCTCAATCAGGTTTCTATCAGGAAGAGGGTTCCGCCAATAAGATTATTAGCAGGACTACACGTCCCCAGGGAAGGAACCAAACAAACCCACGATCTCTCTCTCTATTTTCCAATATGGGGCTATACAAGCACATCGGATATTTAGGAGAGTCACGCCCATGTAGATCGGACTCACGAAAATAGCAAAACATGTATTTACAACTTATATTTTTGCCAAGTAATAAAGAATATTTTCCAAGCATTCGACTCTTCGAAGAAATATATTTCGACTTATCCTTAGTGAAAAACCTCTACATAAAAAACGTCCTGAATCACTCGAAGACTTAATCAATTCGGCACCCTCGCGACCCCAGGGTTTGGGTTATGGGCTCACAAAGCCCTCGCGATATGACCCCAAGTCTAAAAAAGGCGGTATTCAGGCCTAGAATGATCCGATATATTCAGAGACTCACCAAGAGCAATTCGACAACTTGCACGATTCCAGGGTCAGAACTTCGGGCTCACCAAAGCCTTCGGAAAATAGCTTCGAGCTTATGAGAAGTTGTCTTCAAGTGAACTCGATGACACAGAGACTGACGCTAATTGCCACTCACTTGAAAATATGAAATTGCAAGACCCTAACGGACAGCCTTGACAAAACTAGATCTATTCTCCCAAAACTGTAAGACCTCAATAGGCATGATAAACTGTAAGACCTTAACAAACATGATAAACTATAAGACCGCAATAAGCATGATAAATTGTAAGACCTCAACAGGCATGGCAAACTGTAAGACCTCAACATGCATGAAAAATCCCGCAGTTTAGGCTACACATCACATTTGTATGAATCCCTAAAGGACATACCCTCGATGTGGACGCCTAAAACTGCTTCTCGGGATAAAAAATGGCCCTGGCTAAATGCACACGACTACGATCGAAACGACTGCTACAGCCCCCAAAACAATGTGTCTCGGGGATGCTCGATTGTTGCTAAAAAATCCTTCGAATCTGCTTTACAAATAACTGGTTAAAACACAGGCTTCCCTCGACAAGCAAAAATGAGTCCCGTCATGTTGGCTCCTAAATAAAAAAAGTGTCGATCTACTCAACCTATGGGATATGAACCTTCTGAGGTGCTCAAATAATCACTGGCTACGACTTGAAATTGAGGTTCTTTTAGAACCGACAACGGGTCAGGAAAAATAATCATTAAGACCTTAACGAGAGGAAACAAAGCCTACAAAAAGCCTACGGGCCTCACATCAAACATTGTAAGTGCCATTGTCACTGGCTAAGTAAAGACTACGGGCTTCACACCAAACGGGTCTCTACGACCATCAAAATTGAAAATTGACAACTAAAGGATTAATGAGAGCTCGAATCGTAACCCGATTTGGAGATCGGATCCAAAATAGTTAAACCAAGCAAAGTCTCTTTTGCCTCATATCAAAAGTTCTCTACAATCAAACAACATAAGTGCCATTGTTACCGACTAAGCGAGCCTCCGGGCCCTATATCAAAAGGTCTCTATGACCAAACAACATAAGTGTCGCTATTGCCAAATAGGGATGCCTCTAGGCCTCATGCTAAAAGGTCCTGATGGCCTAGTAATGCGGAAGGTCACCATCGCTGGCCAAAAACTCAAATGAAAATTCAAGGGTTGATTACAGCTCGAAGCACAACGTGACCCAGAGACTGAACCCAAAAGGATAAGATAAGATTGAGTTAGGATCCCTACTCAAAAACTTAACATGAGACTCAAGGCTGAAGGCAACACCAGGATCAAATCGGTCCGGTGGCAAAACCCCAGCGATGAGAAACGTAAAATTTACAAATTACAGGGCTCCCCCTTTCTTATTAATTATATATCGATTATAGGGCACAATCTCAGACCACATCATATGATGGGATCTATATATGTGTATACATGACAAAGAAGGCAGGGAATGTTCGCTCCTCATTTATTTCCCTTTTGGCAGCTATGACCCCTCGACCTCCCCCTCATCATCAAATATCAGAAACTTGGCATCAAACTCCGCTCCCTTAGCACGTTTGATCTCCTCTGAGAGATCGAAACCTCGAGCGTGAATCTCCTCGAGGGTGTTCCTCCGGGATTTGCACCTCTCATACTCCCTGCTATTACTTGCACGATAAAGGGCCTTCTTCAACTCGGTCCTAAAAATGGTAGCGCTCTTTGAATAAGCAACTATCTTTTGCCTCGAACAAGTGTTATTTATTACGACCTCGGTCCGGATGCCCTCCACCTTGATTTTTGCCCTTGATAGCTCAGATGGGAGCCTCACGATCATCTTTATCCAAGCGAAATCATCCGCGCAAGCAGCCTGAAGTTGCACCTCAAAACTGGACGTTGTAACCAGAACTCTCACTTTAGCCCCAAATGAGCATTAAGGCGTGCCCGCAGCACAACAAGTATGCGGTTGGAGGCACCAACCTCGCCCTAGAGTTGCTCTAGCTCATCCGTTTTACCCTTCAACTGGAACAACGGCACTTCAAAAGATCAGCAAAGGTAGAAAAAGAGATGTGAAGGAAATACGAGCCAACAAGACGAAATACCTATTTCTCCAAGAGAACCTCCCAGGCACGGCTTCGATCCACCTCTAACCTTAAAGAAGCACGTTCGCTTTCCATTACCACACATAGAAGCTGGAGGGACCTTCCCCTTTTTTGAGCCTTCTGCAGATGGGTCTCGTGATGAAACAACTCGGTTTTAAGCTTGTTAAAAGCCTGAAAAGGAGATAAGCGCATGAAGAAAAAGGTAGGAAACACCGGGCCGGAACATCTTTATCGTGAGGAAAACCTCACCGCAAGACTAGAATAATGAGCCTCACCAAGGACTAAATTTATGCCCAATAAAACTTTGATCCCGAAAGCTCGCCGACCGATCGAATCATTTCCTCTCAGCTATTGCGGAGAAGGTGCCTTACCGCAAGCCTCCACACGCCACGAAACATCTTTCCTTTTGCCAACACTCCTCAACACTTAAATTGGAAATCTAGCCTCGAACGAACTATCGGCGCCTGCAGTAGGGAAATCGAGAAAATCAGCAAAGTAGAGGCCACCCCAAAAAAATAAAAGAGAAGAGTGGAAAGGGAAGCCCAGACACCTACCACGACTATTTACCTCCCACCTCCCTTTTGAAAGATCTCGCCACCAGCGCCTATCATGACTCCAGCATACTGCAAATCTGCGAGACCATTCATCTTAGTCTGAAACCTTATTAGGCAACCAACGAGCAGCTACAAACAAAAGACGAGAAGAAATCGTTATGAGTCCTATCTCATATGAAGGAAAGAAAGAGCAGCTCGAATAGAGAGCTCACGTGTAGAACTCCATTTCTCAAGGAACGATCAGAATTCTCAGGGGATAACATCGGTCATCCAAACTCGAATGAGCTGGCTCATCCATCCGTGGTCTCAATCCTTTTGGTTGCCGATCATGTGAGCTTGAGTAGATCGACATTGAAGAGCAACAAGGCCTCGAAAGCGCAATGGCTGGTACAACCCTGTGAGGTGACTAAGATTAAAATCTATCCCAGCTTTGTCAACAAAGTATCTCAATGACCGTACTGTGCTCCAGAAGAAAGGATAAACCTGCACCAACGTTACTTGGTACATTCAACAAAAATCGAGCATAACCCGTTCCGAGAACCTAGCTCGAGAATGATGGTGTACACACTCAAGAAGCCTTCAACGTACGTTGTGACATTCTCCTTAGGGGAAGGGGCTTGCAGGACCACGCCTTCCCCCCATTTGCATTTTCTCCTGATTTCCTCGAGGTCCTCCTCTTCCACCAAAGAGGCAATCCTCGACACATGCCCCCTACGACCCGGAATACTAGGAGGTTTTCCCGACGTAAAAATGCCCCTCAAGGATGTGTGCTTTAGGAATCGTTTCCTCGATGTCGGGGAAAGGCTAACATGCCAGCCAAAGGCAAAATACAGGAATAAGTACCCTTCTCCCTAATATCACACATCGAAGTAACGGCCATGACCATGATAGAATAACAAGGAGAGTAAGAGTATCCAAGCAGAAATCAAAGTAGATAAATGGGGAAGCTCGCGGAAAGTACCTGACTCTAAGAGGATATGAGCCTACCAATTAAGAAAATGCAGTAATCGTCGCTTGGGGAGGGAATAGACGAATATATAAGTGCCATGCAATAACCGATCAAATTGCCCAAATAGGCCAATTAATTCTGGTCGCATTAACATCACACTCCCCTTGGGGAATGCAATCACGAAACTACTCTAGACTCCCACACGTTTCGTTAAAACATGAGGGGGGCCCGGGGAATTTCCAATGATGTTCCCCTGAGCTCACAACTCAACCTCAACTACAAAATACAAAAGGGCTCCAAATGTCCGACACCCAGTGCTTTGAAGCAAAAAGAACTACCAAAATAAAGGCTCCCTTTTGTATTAACAAAATAGTTGTACATCTTTGCAATATTCAGAAAAGAGAATATATGAAACAAAAATAAATAAAAAAAGAGAAAGGGGGGCTGGAGACTGCTCCTTGCTGCTATACTCTTCGCCCTCGTCAGGAATAATTAGATGCTCCAGTTCCTCGTCCATCTCACGGGCCTTGTTCGAATCAGCAAATAGCTCGAAGCCCCACGCCACGAGTTCTTCCAGAACCTCCATTTTTCCTTTCACCTTAGCATGATCAACAGAACGAACCAGTTTCTGCTCGGCCGCCAAGGAAAATGTCATAAGCCATCGGATGCGTCGTGGCCGCGTTCGCCTTTTAAGCATCAACATCTTGTTCCAAACCAAGCTTGGTCTCGATCAAAACATCAATCTCCTTACGAGCATCCGAAAGGATGCTTAATGATGTCAACAACTCCCCAGCTTCATTTTTATTCCGCTCTCTCAACTCGAAAACCTCCATTTCCAGCTCGACGATCCTCGAGTTTCCCTGGTCAAACTTCATTACAAAGAAAGGCAATGAATATGTGAACACAAAACACTCATATGTATGCCGAACGGAGGAACATATATGAAAGAAAGAAAAAGAATACTTGTGTAGTAAGAGTGGTCTTCTCCCGGAGTGCCGCCTCGAAAGTAACTCGAAGCAATTTCACCTTATCACCTCCTCGGATACCTCAAGACTCAGAATCTTGCAATCTCAAAGCAATGGCATCATGCTCTTTCTCATGATGTGCAGCTTCCTCATAGAGCTGTGATATGACACGATCGTATATCTATTCACACTACAACACACTAAGGAAATTGAGAAAAGCGATGAATAATGCCCAAGGGCAAAGGGAAATGCTCAAAAACAAAATTTCACTTGCTGCGGGGATTTATATGTTGCATCAACAATGTCAGTTATGTCAAGATTAAAGTCGTTAGGTATGTCATCGAGGATGTTGGCAAATGTGTCTTCCTCTCCAAAGAAAGTTTCGAACGCGGCACCAACCATCCTCAAGTGCCTTTCAATTCTCCTAATGAAACTGAACAGTTTTGGATGAAGTAGTTCCGGTTATCAACCCCGTCAAATAGCGGCCCACGCCCCGGGATGGCTCCAAACTCTATCCTATCTAAGCCCATCGCCCTGCTGGCAGAAGCTACTCCAAATCGGGCTGAACGATTCGAAACCACATTGGCATCCTCACCAACAACCTTCCGCTCCTTAGCCTTACTGGCCATAATCGTCGCAGACTCAACAGCCTCCGTCTGGGGCACATGTGAACCCCTCTCGCTGGTCCTCGACCTCTTTCTCAACGGACTGCCATTATTATCTTCTTCCTCGCCTGTGCCAGGATCCGGGTTAGAACTCGGGACAGTGGCCTCATCAGGTCGAGCAATAGCCACTCTTATTTTTCTTTTCCTGCCCGTGCCGACTCCCAAGGCCTCCTTTCACCACCAGGGGGTGACCTCATCAACATCTTTTCCCTAAAACATGCATCAAAACGATGAGTGAAGCACAAAGGGAATACAAAATACAAGGTACATATAGAAAAGAAACCTCACCATGGTTCTTGGTCACCCAGCGCCTATCAGCCACGAGACCCCAAGATCCAAGATGATATGGAAACTTTCTATCCAAGCATCTATCCACCTAGTCAAGTCTAGAACCTCCTCATGATGCCAAGGAGAATCTGGAGAAAGTCGCCAAGATGATATCACAACACTCAAAAGAAAAGTTGAGGAATGATTCAAGAGAAGATATACTTACGCTAAAAGCTCTATCGTTCGAGAAAAGGCATCAATTGGACCGAGATGATGTCTGAGGTGTGCACCCAAACGAACATGCTCCTCCACCCCCGGTCCTTCCCATCATCGATGCTTGAAAAGAAAGGTTTCTTGGACCGTTGCCAAATCTTGATCAAGCCGACGATATAGTTTGATCAGATGATTGAGAGTGAGAACTTCACCCGCAATCTCCTTAATAAAATGCCTAAACATCAGCACAATCCTTCAAAAGGACGGTGAGATCTGGTTGAGGTCACTCTACACCGAGTACAAAAGTCAAGGATCACTAGGATCGATGTTGAAGGGAGGAGATTTCATGGATTCATCGGGACCCAGGGTGAACGAGTAGGTGTATACGCAAAGAAAGACTTCCTTGAAACTGGTAATATCTTCACTGGAGGTAGGAATTCCGATTGTCGTTGTTTCATTCCATCGACAGTCACCTTTCAGTTTATCGACATTAGTCATGACACTAATATATCAAGACACCTGCTCGTATCGTCCTGGCTTGGACATGGAAGCCTCAACACTAAAATCCTTCGACGTATCAAGTTCGGAAGGGATCTACTGCTCTAGAAGAGAGGCTAGCCTATTACCTTCCCTGGCCAACTGGGATGATGATGCGGCATCACTCCGACGGGGTATCGTCCTAGAAGTCCTGGCCATAAATAATAAGGGAACTCTTCCGAAAAGAAAAAGAGAGAAGGATGAAAATATATCGAATAAATTAGGATCCTGGTTCACAAGTCTAGAGAAAGGGCAAAGATGATGAGCGTCTGATGATCCGATCATTTTATAGGATCCAATTAAGGAAACGGAAGGGATGAGCCGGAAATAGTTCTTAAACTCCTCAATCATCGCATATAACGGTGGTCCCATACGGTTTCCGAGGCTATGGCATTTAATGCTCTTACATGAATATCATCATGGCACATATGACCTCGAGACCACGAGGCTATGATTCGATATCGTTTCCCATCATTTCGTCATGAGAAATGCAAAGACTATTTGTAGGCGAAAAAAATCAGAAGACTTGATTTTTGCTATCAAGACAATTTCGGAAGCCTCCCTTGAGACCCCGAGGATGGAAGGCTATGATCAAGTTCTCAACCCCCGGGCTTATTGAGGTCCAAATCAAAGAAAGCAGGGTTGAGGTCAGGGTAAAAGAAGATGACTCTGGAGCGCATGGCTACACCTGACAGGGCCGATCTATCTGTAACCTACTGAGATGACGTGCGATAGGCAGTCCCATAGTTTTACTTTTGTCAATAATATATGCATATTTTATTGAGTCCCCTCGCCTATATAAGGGAGACTCACCCTACCTTGTAAAGGGCTGATGTCTCTCCACTTCTCCAATAAACAATAATATCTCTCTCTCTATCTTTCTTCTAAATTATTAGTGTTTTTCGACCCCGAGGTCTCCCTAACATTTTATTGTTCTTCATTTGTTCATTGTTTGTTCTTCATCATTTAGCTCAAGATTGACGGTATAAAGCCTTGATTGCATAGACTTATCTGTTATCCCCTTCCAGATTACCCTCGATAAGGTTACCTTTGATAGGCCCTAGGTAGGCTCGAAGGTTGTCCCTGAGGTGTCTATTGGCTTGTCCTAAGCTCGGTAAGTGGGAACATCCCTTACCGATTCGATTACCGCTTTGGCTAGCTCGATCTTTACTGTTTTACTCCATATTTAATATCAATCACCTTTTCAAACTATCTCAGGAATAGATCACATATTTTTAGAATCCCATTTATAAATTTAATTGTTATTACCATTTTCACGATAAACAACTACCTATTCTTCGGAGCGGTTGGCGAAGATTTATATCCGATAGATTATTCTTCTACATGGTATTCCAATTTCCATTATTTCAGATAGAGGTACTCAATTCACATCTCGATTTTGGAGGGTCACACAGTATCAATTGGGTACTCGGGTGGAGTTGAGCATAATATTTCACCCCCTAATGGACGAACAGTCTGAGTGCAATATAGATACTTGAGGATATGCTCCGTGCATGTGTGATGGAGTTTAGAGATTCCTGGGATATGTTCTTGCCACTGGCGGAGTTTTTCTACAACAACAGTTATCAGTCTAGCATTCAGATGGAACCGTATGAGGCTTTGTATGGTAGGCAGTATAGATCCCTGGTGGGTTGGTTTGAGTCGGGTGAGGCTGTATTATCGAGCACAAACTTGGTTCAGGACACCTTGGAGAAGGTTAAGGTGATTCAGGATAGACTTCGCACAACCCAGTCTAGATAGATGAGTTATGTAGATCGGAAGGTTCGTGATATTTCCTATATGGTTGGAGAGCGAGTCTTGCTTCAGGTTTTGCCTATGAAGGGCATTATGAGATTCGGGAAGAAGGAGAAATTTAGTTTGAGGTTTATTGGTTTGTTTAAGATATTGCGACGTATTAGGATTTAGGAGGTCACTTATGAGCTTGCTTTACCTCCCATCTTGGCAGGACTTAATTCGGTATTTTATGTTTCGATGCTCCGAAATTATCACGGTGATCCATCGCACGTGTTGGATTGCAATTCAGTCCAGTTGGAAATGGATGTATCTTATGTTGAGTAGATAGTGGCGATATTGGACATGCATGTTCAAAAGTTAAGGTCAAAGAATATTGCATCACTAAAGGTTTAGTGGCAGGGTCAACCGATCAAGAAGGTGACCTGGGAGACCGAGCTGGATATGCGTAGCTGTTACCCTCATCTTTTCACTACTTTAGGTACGTCACTTATGCTCGTTCGAGGACGAACGAATATTTTAAGATGGGGATGATGCAATAACCCGAGCCGATTTTTTAAGAATTAGTGCCCTCATCCCCTATTAGCTGCTTTTTCCATATTTGTTTATGCTATTATGAGTTGACGGGAGGATTCGCTCTGAGTTTCGGAGTGTTTTGGGACACTTAGTCCCTAAATGAGAGCTTAAGCTTTAAAATTGGGACCGTATTGTGAAGACGACCTCGAAATGGAATTATGTCGATTCCGTTGGCTCTGTTTAGTGATTTTAGGCTTATGAGGATGTTTGGATTATGTTTTGGAGGTCCGTAACTTATTTAGGCTTGAAATGCCGAAATTTGAACTTTAAAGTTTCCGGATCGGTAGTGAGATTTTGATATGAGGGTCAGAATCCGTTTCTGAAAGTTGTAACAACTCTTTAATGTTGAATGTGACTTATATGCAAAATTTGGGGTCAATTAGACTAGGTTTGGTTGGTTGCGACATCGTTGTAAGTTTATTGGGTGATTCGTGATTTCAGCATTATTTGATGTGATTTAAGGGTTGGTCTAAGTTCATATGATATTTAAGGACTGGTTGGTATGTTTGATTAAGGTCTTGGGCACCTCGGGTGAGTTTCAAATCCTCAACGAATTGGAATTTGGACTTAGGAAAATATGGGTTGCTGAACTTGTCATAACTGCACCTGCGTGTGTTGGACCGCAGGTGTAGCGCCGAAGAAGCGACTTGGTGATCACTGAAGTGAGAATAGGCCAAGGCTACAGGAATCGCAGGTGCGACTTGGTGACATCAAATGCAAAACCACAAATGCAGACCTAGCCCGTTAAGTGAATTTCGCACATGCGATGCCTTTTTCGCAGGTGCTCTCCCATGACCATAGATGCGGAAATCGCTGGCTAAAAATATGAAATTTCGAGGGTTGAGTTCATAACTTGAAAAATCAAATTTGGAGCTCGGGGTAGGGTGATTATATGAAGGCTTTTGAAGAGAAGATTATTGGGTAACAATTCTTTATCCCTTTCTAATTGTATTCTATTAATCTATTGTTAGTTTTATCATTTAATTTCGAATTTGGGGTGAAACAAATTGGGAGAATGGGGAAAAGTTCCCCAACCTACAAATCTGAGTTTTGAGGGAGATTTTGGCATTGGATTATGATAATTTTTGGATGAGTTTTCTCGTGAGTGAATGTGTGTTCTAAATTGGTAACTTTTATCCGATTTCGAGACATGGGTCAGGAGAGGATTTTTGGGTATTTTCCTATTTTCTTATCTTAGCTTCTATTCCTTTTTCTAAATTAGTTCTTTGTAGTTGTATTTACGTTATGATATTTATTTGATTAGATTTGGACCACTCGGAGTTAGATGCTCGTGGAAATAACATGGTTTCAGGTTGATTTTGAGCTGGTTCGAGGTAAGTGGTTTGCCTAACCTTGTGTGGGGGAACTTTCCTTATGATTTGGAATTGTGATTATATGAGTGCCGTGTACGTGAAGTGATGAGTGCGTACACATGCTAATTGTTAAAAAATCTTATTTTCATTAAGTAAATATCTTTGTTTTCTTGTAATTGAGCAATGCTTGTATTTGAAGCTTCTTGTTTAGTTTAGGAAAAATATGCGTAGGTGATTTAATTGTCTTACCTGCTTTAATTGCCTACTTGTACTCGGTGTAGCATGTTAGAGTAGAATTTTGTGTTTAATTCTCGAATAGAACTGTAAATTCTTCTGAGATTGTTGTGTGTTTACTTTGGGCCTACGGGACGATGGAGATTCTCCCCTGCAAGTTTACTTTGGGACTACGGATCGGTATTCCGATAGATTCCCTCGCACATTTTAGGACTACGAGACAACACCTGGTAGATTTTCCGTACTAAATATTTACTTTGGGACTACAAATTGGTATTTTGGGATTTTCCCCTGCATATTTATGATTCGGACTACGAGACGATATCCTGGAAGATCCTCCGCATATTTACGTTCAGGACTACGGGACGATATCCTAGAAGATCCCATGTTGCCATCTCTGTGTACTGAGCATCTCCTATATGTGATTTTACTCTTTATCAAATGTTAGTTTCTTTAGTCATATTGTCGCACTTCATACTGTTTTACCTCATTTTTTTGGTAGTCCCTGACCCTCATCGTTACTACTCGATCGATATTATGCTTGACACTTACTAGGTATTGTTGTGGTGTACTCATACCCTTTCATGCACATATTTTTTGTGTGCATATCCAGGTTCTTCGGCTCAGCCATACTATCAGTGAGGCGATACGATCTTCAAAGACTTCGATGTATATATGCCGCATTTGCAAACCGAGGAATCCGTCTCTATTCTCTTTTTTAACTATAGAACTTTTGTACTGTCTTTTGTTTAGACCTTCGGAGTTAGATATTCTATATTTCCTCTACTTTGTGTTTCATGAGATTCCGGCTTTTGGGAGTGTTAATATTGATGGAGAGTGTTGTTATTGTATATGTCGAGCAACATCTTAAACTTTTCTATTATATTACTCGTAAATTGCTAGTTTCGTATCTTTATTTTTGTTTTTCACAAATTGTTACGCTTACCTAGTCATAGAGACTAGGTGCTGTCACGACTGTTCATAGAGGGAGAAATTGGGTCATGACATATATTATATATCATATCGGTATAATTTGGTAACTGTATTTTTCTTCGATTTTCAAAAAGAAAATTCAATCTCAATCACCTCAAATCAACACCAAATGCGGTCAAATTTCAACATGAACTTTTATAAGGTATTATAAAAATATTTAATAACACCCACTTTGAATCAAACAAGAAATTTTTCAAAATAAAAATTTTACACTCAAGAGTTTCAAGCCCAACATTGGTGTATTTTTAAATACACATAACAATTCAGATTCGGGAAGGTTACTTGATGGTACTATAAGCAATATTTTATAGCACTCACATTGAATCAAATAATAAATCTTCAAAATAAATTTCAAATTCAGGAGCTTCAAGCTCAACGATGTTGGATCTTCATACACACACAAAAATCAAATATGGAAAACTTAATATATAGGGGAACTTTCATTACTAGCCGACTATTAGAAAGATAATACCAAAAAATAGCACCAATTAATTATTAACAAATATGGTAGTAAAATATTTTTATATTTAGCAGATTTTAATCAATCCAGATACGATAATAATAAATTTCGAGCGACAATCAAGCTACTACAAACTATACTCTTAATACTTTTTAATATCTTTTTTTATATCTTCTCTTGAACCAGTCCATTCCTGACATATATAAATTTTTAGAAACTAATTCATTCCATAACCTAATTATTTTCCTATTTTTATGTTAAAAACTTTCCATAACAAATTTTCTACTTTCCATACAATGGATATTTTTACTAGAAAAAAAATACATGGGGTGTTTATACAACATTATTCTAGTTAAATTGTACATCGTATATTCTGAAAGATATAAAGTACATATATTTGGTAAAAAATACAACATATATTAGAGATATATATACATTATAAGTCATGTATTTTCTAAGAAAAATTATGTTTATATACATATATTGCTTATACTCGTACTTATATTTAATATATCATCAATATACCATTTATATTTTTCACCAATATACCATATATAGTTGTATACATTATGTGTATATAATAAGTTTATTTGATATATTTATTTCTGTTCACATATTAGTGACATATTAAAACTTTAAATTTTTTGTAAGGTATTTGCTAATAATAAACTTTGAATAATATATGTTGTGAGGCAGATAAAAAGAAATAAATATCGGGAAGAGAAAAAATTGAAAAGAAAAACTCAATTGAAAAGATTTATTGTAGATTCAATTATAATATAGAAGGCTCCAGGCGAGAGAAATTAGCTATAACTTAATTGTGATTTTTGAAAAAATAGAAAACTGAAAGCCGTTACTCATCAATCATCAATAGGTTAAAAATAGATCCCGTACTTTATGTCTTCCGTTTACTCATCAATGTTGTGCATAAATTTTACAATATGCTAGTATTGTAAAATAAATTATTATTTATGGAATAAACTAAGATTAATGTTCTTTTTCTAATTACTTTTGGAAAGGGATTAGGCGTGTAAAAATCTCTAATATATAACCATAACAACACATGAGTTCACAAATACAAATAAATTTACGAAAAAAAAATTAATATAGAAAGAGGATTTTGGAGTGAAACTCATGTACAATAATATAAAAATTTATATAGAAAATTCTAAAAAAGTGGGTAAATGCATGGATTTGTATTGGATTTTCATCATCCAATTAAAAAAACTAAGTTATGGGTAATTTTTGAAAGAGGAAATGAATGTTTAGGATGTGAGACTCTATTTGTTTAGAGAAATTGAAAAGGAAAAAGGGATTGGGTAGGAGGGTAAATAGCTTAGACCGTCTAGATAGGAAAAGTAAATCTTTTAAACTTGAATATAAAGAATAAATATATTAAATTTAATGGGTATAAAGTAACAATTTTCATATTTTCAAATACTTGGTAGAAGTTGGCTATAATCGAAACAGCTGCTTTGAAACTGGATATCTGCCAAATAATTCATTAAGCAGCCCAAGTCATAAGAGGCCCAGCTAAAAGTGGGACCCTCTGTTCCTAATTCGTTTCCCTTTATCTTATCTGCCCAAGGAATCCATGGTGTGTAACTAACTATTCATCCGTTTCCTCACTTCCTCTACAGTAGCCAAAATGGCTTCTTTGACACAACAATTCGGAGGGTTGAAATGCCCACCAATTTCAACAGCAAGGGTTGAATCGAAGAAGCTTAAGGTAAATCCCATTAATCATCAGAATAAGAAGGCTAACAAAGCAAGAATAGTAGCACAAGCTGCAGCAGTGGTCACAAATGCACAAACAAGAGAAAGACAAAAGCTTAAGGAGATGTTCGAGGATGCCTATGAACGATGCCGTACTGCACCTTTGGAAGGTGTTGCCTTTACTGTTGATGATTTTCACTCTGCCCTTGAAAAATATGATTTTGACTCCGAAGTTGGTACCAAGGTTAGCTCCCAACTTCTTCATTTTTGTGTTTAAAAAAATAGTAAATTGGGTCATTTCGACAATGCTTCAATGTAATTAAATTGGTACCAAGGTTGGCTCGTTGCCCCCTATATCTGTAGTCATATCAAATTCTTGATTCTGTTTTTTTTGGATGAAAATGGTGTCTTCTAGTAATTGGGAAAAAAGTGAAATAGTTGAGTGCTGTTTGTTTTTAATTGTTAAATGGGTTACGTTTTGAACCTGATAAGTATATGATCACATAATAGCTTGAAATGGATATTTTGGGATTAATTAATGTTAGTATACAATTTCATGAAACTTTCATATTAATCTGTTACTATTATTTATGATTCTGACCTTTGAGCCTAGCTTGATTTTGGTCAAAGAAAACCTTGTAAGCTGGAGTTCACCAAATGAAGAAGCAAGTGGATTTTATTTTCTTGCACATCTTCTTTCCAGGTCAAAGGAACAGTTTTCTCTGTGGATGCAAATGGAGCTCTAGTTGACATCACTGCAAAGTCATCTGCATACTTGCCTTTACGAGAGGCTTCACTTCACACCATCAAGCACATAGAGGAAGCCGGAATATTTCCTGGTTTGCGTGAGGAGTTTGTGGTGGTTGGCGAAAATGAAGCTGATGATAGTTTGGTTTTGAGCTTGCGTTCGATTCAATATGACCTTGCATGGGAACGATGTAGGCAGCTACAAGCTGAAGATGTTGTTGTCAAAGGCAAGGTATGCATTTGTCCTGAATATCAATGCTTTAGTAGCACATTCAATCCTGTAGTTATGGTCAAGTCGAGTTATTTGGATGATTTTGCAGGTTGTTGGTGCAAATAAAGGTGGAGTGGTGGCACTGGTTGAGGGGCTTCGTGGTTTTGTTCCGTTCTCGCAGATATCATCGGTTAGTTGACTATTAACCACATGAATGATAACCTATTTTGTGAAGCTGTGACTGTGAGAGAGGGAGAGGGAGAGGGAGAGGGAGAGGGAGAGGGAGATATATATATATATATATAGAGAGAGAGAGAGAGAGTGTGTGTGTGTGTGTGAGAGAGAGAGAGAACTACTTGGTCATTTGATTGAAACTCAATAAAAAGTGGCTCCTTATACAGGACTTGTTACCCTATCCTAATAGGATAAGTCACCTAATTTACAAGGATCCTATTAAAACGAATTAATCTCCTAACTAAATGTCCAAAACTGCAATATTCTACACGATTCTTACAGTGAATCTGGACTTGACAGATATTCAGATTGACCTATCCAGCCATTTTTTGTTTATTTTACTGACTGATGCCTCTTTTAATAGTCTGTTGCAGTTTATGTCCTTTGTTTAAGATTTGCATGTGGTGATAGCCTGATTCACTCTATTGTGCCGCAAAGTTCCAACTTCTCACAAAGAGCACATTTATCAGCCCAAAAGCGAGACCAGCTTTTCTTTGGCAGATAGATTGATACTTCTTTTCTGCTATTAAATGGCAAGCTAAAGAAATGTAAAGTGGGATTTACCCACCATTAAGTTGTTTGAGCTGACTGAAAAAAGCGGTATTATGAGGCATAGGGGTACCCACGTCCACATGTTGAGAATAAAAAGAAAGGTTGCAAGTATGGGATATTGTGTCTACTATCTGTTTGTTTAAACAATCATTAGTGCAATTTACTTCTTGCAAGGCCTACTTTTGCAATTTTTATCATAATTTTGCAGATATTCTAAAGTTGCATGTAAGATTTGATACTCGTCTAGAAAACTTATTTAGTTAATTTACCAGATTAGTATCTATACCGATTTTCAATTTTTCCGACAAAGAGAACCAAGGAAATTTCCAAATGGCTGGCGATTTTACTATATGAGGGACATTTTTGCGATTTGTTAGTTAAAAGACGATAGAATATAACTGAATAGCTAAAAGTTCTAGTTTTGCATCCATTATCACGTCAGTGTTTTTCACCTATGAAATTATCTTATTAATTCGAAATCAAACCATGGGGTATAATTTGATGATTAGGAGCTTTGTCTTTCCTTGTTACAAAAACAATTTTTTGGTAACAGTAGTGTCTTGGCCTGCTTGTACGTGCCTCAATCATTCCACAGAGTAACATGCTAACTTCCACGGGACAGATACAAGGTTACTCTACCAACCAAGCCTTAGGCATATATGAAAAAATCATCTAGTTTTTAGTCTTTGCTGGGATTTGAACCTTGTTTTCCTGTGGTTTTCACCCACTTCATTGACCACTAGGCCACATCCTTAGGTTCATTTCCAAAAATAAATTTGCTATGGTTACTTTAAACTTGCCTTATCAAATTAAATAAATAAATCTCTTTCAATATTTCAGAAATCAACTGCAGAGGAACTTTTGGAAAAGGAGCTTCCTTTGAAGTTTGTTGAGGTTGATGAAGAGCAATCCAGACTTGTGCTCAGCAATCGCAAGGCCATGGCTGATAGTCAGGCACAATTGGGAATAGGCTCAGTCGTTCTTGGAACAGTTCAGAGCTTGAAACCATATGGTGCTTTCATTGACATTGGTGGGATCAATGGCCTTCTTCATGTGAGTCAGATCAGTCATGATCGTGTCTCTGATATTGCAACAGTCCTCCAGCCCGGTGACACTCTCAAGGTGTGTGTAGAAATCTCAAGCTCAGAAAAGGTTTTCTATGACCGGAGAAATCTCTAATCGTCTGCTCAATCTTGTTGTAGGTCATGATATTGAGCCATGATCGTGAGAGAGGTCGAGTGAGCCTTTCAACAAAGAAGCTAGAGCCTACACCTGGTGACATGATTCGCAATCCAAAGCTTGTCTTTGAGAAAGTAAGTATTTCCAAATGTTATTTATTTGTCTGCACTTCTAGTGAATCATCATTTCATGTTTGTGCATTTCTCCTACGTTTTGCTTGGGCTTAGCTCTTAAGATGTTGAATAGTTTCTTTTTTTTACTATGGTTATGCAACTGGATATAGTTCACCATTTCTGTGTTTCTCATCTCCTTTTCTGTTTCAATTATCATTCTGAATTTAATTAATTCTTTGAAAGTGCCAATACTTAAATCTGTATCTTTCCACTTGATCCATATGATTAAGTTACATTTTCGTCAAAATTCCATATTCTGGTTCTGAAAATGCTATAGAAATGCAGGGTTAATAATCTCTTAGTTTGGCTTCTTACTCCACTTGGATAATATTCGTTCTTGTTAAAAGCTTGTTTTAGCTTCTTCTTTTTTTATTTCTCCAAATTTGCTGAGCTTAACCTTAATAGATGGCATGGTCTTTCCAAAAAGAAATTTGCTCCAATATTCCAAAAAGTAAAGCATGAGAGTTGGAAATTCTGAAATACTCTTGGAAAACATATAACGATTAATCTTTAGGCTGTGAATTAAAGCTTGGAATTTTGTTTTCACAGGCTGAGGAGATGGCCCAAACATTCAGGCAGAGAATTGCCCAAGCTGAAGCCATGGCCCGTGCAGATATGCTGAGGTTCCAGCCTGAGGTATTTTTCTTATGTCTTACTAATATGATGACAATGTTTCATTTTACAGGCATTGTAAAATATTGTTATTTGAAAGCTTTTTCTCCATTTGATCTTATATGAAGCATGCCAACATTATTTACATAAACTTATTGAGTTATGTGGAAATAGAACTCAGCCAATTAAATTCTCGCTGAGGAAGCAGAAAGAATAGGAAACAGGGAAGAAGGTACTTTTTTAGGTGTGTTGTACTCATCGGCTGGAATAAAAGGGGTGACATTTTTGCTAGAGGATAGAAGAGAGAGAAGAGATGGGATTAGAATTGAGTGAGAGGTGTAGAGTGACAAGAGAGAAGGAAACGGGGATAAGGAAAACTGGATCCAGGTGGGAGGAGCCTTGAATAACAAAGAATGACAAGAGAGAAGGAAATGGGGAGAATAGAAGAAAGAAAATAAGGAAAAATGGATCCAGGTGGGAGGAGCCTTGAATAACAAAGGATATAGGATAAAATTTAAGCTGTTGGTTATGTGGATACTCAAGTCCGGTTCTAGCTTAATCGTCTCCCTTTAATATCTTGGTATACAGTATGCTCATGCCCGCCAATCTTCTTTGCTCAGCTAACCAAGTATTATGGTTTAATATAGAAATTGCTCAACTTTTCTATGAATTTCAGTACTATCACATCTATCCTATCTTATTTGATACCATCTGATTGGGCACAAACTTCAAATATTAAAGTAATACATTGTTGGAAATTTGTTTAATAGTCAACCTATCAAATCAAAGTTCTAAATTTGAAGTGAATTTGAATTCTTGAAACTTATGAAATTTGTATAAAATAATAATGCTAGTGAAATTATATCAAATGCTATTGAACGTCTAGAAACACCAAAGTGCATATATATTAATTGGTCTTCTGATGCTTCAATTGAAAGCTGAATTTATCGTCATATTCTTTGCCTTGAAATAATTACATGTGACTGAGAGTATTGACGTCTGTAAGTCTCCTTTTTCTTTTTTGTAACTTCTCAGAGTGGATTGACCCTGAACTCTGACGGGATTTTAGGCCCGCTGACCTCTGAACTACCTGAGGATGGATTGGATTTGAGTGAAATTCCGCCAGCTGAAGATTTATGAATTCTAAATGGACAACCCGCTTCTTTTTGACCTTTTTGTTGCAGAAATTGTATAAATGCTGTTTGTAGGTTTAGGAACCATTCATGATAAACGTATTCCTTCCGCAGTCATTCTATTGTATTATTACCATGAGATTCTGAACAATTTGGCTTGCACTTCTTGCTAAGAATGAAGCATTGTTAAATGGCAGTAACTGTTAAAGCTTACATGAATTTTTGTTACTGTTGCAAGAATGATGTCCCTATATGATGAATCGTCTTAATGCTGTAAACCTAAATAGAGTGAAATGTATGCCGAGGAATAGACTTCACGTGATTTGAGATTATTACACAATTGATACTCCTTATGGTCTACTTTATGTCACTAAGTTGGAGAATTAAAGAGGTGACTGCAATTTTTTCAAAATTTTAATAAATATTTTGAATTAACTATTTTGACTTGAAGGACATTTCCATGTAGCTTATAAGTATGTAAATTTTCTTTCAAAAAACTTACAGGATTATATCCGCCTTCATAATGGAAATTAAGTAGTTTGATTATATTTACATACTGAATTCTCATCTCGATACACAATGTAGAGAAGTCCCAACATCAACAGTTGGTTTAAAATCTTATAATTGTTGAGACATTAAAATGGACCAAGTTTGACAAGTTTGAGGGACAAGATGGGCTGACTGGGCAGAATAAATGATCAGTGGTACAAGAGGGGAAATCATCATATTATCGGATAATTGTCACTGAAATTGCATTGACATTCAGTAATGATCTTACTTAATATCTTAGGTTGCTGGAAGGAGTACATGAGAAATTTCAATGGAGACTTACAAGACTATGCCCCACACACAAATCAGAAAAGGAAAGAGCTTTGGCATGAGCTAGAAAAAATGAAATATTAATACATTGTTGAGACTTAAAAATTTGCATGTTTGAGAGTGAGGACTTAACTGTGTGAGTAAGGCTGTCTTTTGGGTCAGGCCTAAACGGGCCTGGCGGGCTTCATTTGTGGCGATCCCGAGCCTGGCAGTCCTGAAGGGTAGGAAGACCACCCGGGCCCGGCACACCAGGACCGCCAGGCCCGCCGTCCGGAACCGGCCCAGGAGACAGCCTTATGTGTGAGGAGGTCTAAAGCAATGAAAAGCTTCTCAGACACAAAACAGGAACTGAGTTGATCTTCCTCTATATTGGGCCTCTTACACATGGTCCAAGGGAGAGGACTCAATATAAGAATCGAGGATAAATAGATTCTTGATTCCGCTTAAATGGAACGACAATTTCAGGGCTGTGAACCAGCTTGTTCTTCCTAAGGTTATCTCAGATTATTATCCTATCATGCAGGAAAGTGGAGATTGGGAAAGAAAATCTTTATATTTTAAATTTGGAAACACGTGATTCCAACATGAGGGTTTCATGGACAAGGTAAAATAATGATGACATAGTTACATGGTAAGAAGGCACTCTTGATTATACCTTAATCAAAAACTAAAGTTTTTACGTAAGGATATCATAACGTGAAATAAAGACCTAAGCAGATGATAGATGAGACTCTAGAAGAATAGCTTTCTACCGAGATTGCTTCTGACGGACTTGTTTTTGATAGAATTGAAACAAGATGAAATAAGGCCCTTGAGGGATTATTATCACCGCAACAAGCATAAAAGGGGAACGAACCCTCAGTCATAAGAGGAAAAATTCAAATCATTAAACTTGCAGAAACTAGCAAAGGTTACGAAGGCAAAAATTTAGGTGTCTATGGCTTAAAGATGGTGAAATATTAAATACTTTCAGAAGATTATTAGTTCATACAAAAGGGTCAATTGTATTGATTGACTATGAAATGAACAGTTAATTCATTGAAGGTAAAGCGATATTAGAACTGCAGGAAAACTACTAGCAATAGACTCAAAAGAATGGTGGGAAAGGTGATTTCCGATCATCAAAATGCCCTTATAAAGAACATGCAGATCGTTTATGCTGCCCAATTAGCTAATGAAATGCTGATTTTGTAAGTAAAAGAGTGGGGGACCCGGTATCGTTTTCACACTAGATATATAAAAAGCTTTTGACCCTCTTAATTTTTCTTACCTCTTCATAATATTAAGAAAAATGAGCTTGGGGAAGTGTGAATTAGGTGGATGTGTGATATTGCACATCCATTGTGAAATACTCAATTTTTGTTAATGGAAGGCATGTAAGATTCATTTCAGGCAAAGAGATCATCTTTCACTTTTTCTCTTAACAAAACGCCAGAAAAGCCAAGCAACTGCAAATAATGGAAGGCTTTAATGTAGGCACAACTTAATTTCGGTGTCACGTTTGATTTATGAATATGACACTCTTATTTCTGTGGTTTAGAGAGATCCCTAATACTCCATCTCAACTTAATACTGTGCATGTTTAAGCTTTGTTTATATTGAGAAATTGAATTAATATGTCGAATTAATTACACGATGACATGTCATGACACGTGGACTGATAAAGAAACAGCAGTTGACAAAGAATAATTGAAGAGGCACGATTTTTAATAGGCACAAGCAGAAGTACAGAAAAGCTAGAAGGGATAGATGATCAAACATCTTGATATTCTAAAAAGGAATCAAGAAGAATGAACCTGAATAGCAAAAGGGATATAGATACATATAATTGGTAATTAATAAGCATTAATTATGAAATACGTTATAAAATATATATTGAATCAGTTATGATTGTCAATTATAATGTTACATTAAATGACATTAATTGTCAATAATGACTCCATTATGCAAGGACAAAAACGTACCCTTGGGAAATAGCTATAAAAGGCGAGGAATGAATATTTGTAACGGCATGAAATACTATTGGAAGATAGTGATTTACTTTGCTTTCTACTCAGTTATTTTTTACATTAATTATTCATATTTCTATTTGATTATTAGTAACCCAAGTTCTTCTAAAAATAAATTTTAACCAAAATCCCAAGTTTTGGTTAAACAAATCGGTTCCGTTACCGGGAATCGGATAACCTGCTCCTTCATAAATTAACCTTTTTTCGAAATAATCATGTCAAATGTCAATGACAACAATCAAAGAGACTGTCAACTCCAGGAGAATCCACAAGATGATCGAACCTCGATCCATTCCCCGTGAAACTCTCCTCAACATTCTCGAGAAGGAACTCCTGATGGATCTCAATCAAATGCAAATGATCAATTGGAAAATTAGGAGGCAATAAACGAACATTTGCAAAAGTTAATCGTTCAACAGGTCAGCAAAACTCTTGAGGCTTTCGCTAACCAGTTGCCGATTATGCCACCAACACCAACTTCAAATAATAATACTTTGTAAAACCCTCATTCGTGGAACTCCTATCGATTCTCGTGTGTGAGAACCACGTAACATAGTCAATTTTGATTTATAAAATTTACTATTAACCTTGCAGAAACAGCTCAAGGAACAAAGCAACCGCATAGAACAAATACCTGGATTAGTACATGTAATCAAAGGAACGGATATGGACAAATATTCACAGCAACCTTGGAAGCCAAATACTGCTCCATTACCAATTCTGAAGAAATTTAAGATGCATGATATTCTGAAATACGATGGAACCTCTAATCCATGAGACCACGTGACTGCATTCACAATTGGAACAAGAAATTGAATCAGTATTCAAAAAATTCGGTGAAACACCTCACTAAGGGAGCATTAACATGGTATTCTCTTTCACCCGAAAATTCTATAAATTCTCTTGCTGGGCTTGCATATTCATTTATCAAAGCATACTCGGGAGCTCAAAAAGTCGAAAAAAGAATGGAGGATATTTTTTTAAATAAAGCAAGGAGATTCGGAGCTACTCAGAGAATTCGTAGACAGATTCCAACGTGAAAGAATGACGTTGCCACACGTACTTGATAACTGGTCAGATATGGCTTTTACCAGTAATTTAAATGAGAAGAGTTCAGATGCCACTGACAACTCAAACAAAGTCTACGTGGATTTCCAGCAACAACTTGGAATGATGTTTATAACAGATACAATACGAAGTTGCGGATAGAAGAAGATACCATTACTCAGTCTCAAAAAAGGAGAGGGTAAGTTCAAGGCGTGCTAATACTGAAAAACGGTCCGATAAAAATTGGTACGAGCCCTACATGGGACCCATAGACAGAGACTCTCGTTCGAAAAAGGATAACCCAGGGCATGATTAGAGATCGATAGAAAAAGAATTAGGCTTATCATCAAGGTTCGAGAAAGAACGACACGCACGAGAGATGCATGGTGATGACAGAGGCTCTAATGTGAAGATCGGCGGTTACACTTTTAATGTAATCATGTCCGAATTGGAGGCTATTTTGAGAAGCATGTGTGACCTGGTCCGTTGGCCAAAAGAATGAGATCAAACCCAAACATACGAAATCATGATCATCGGTGCGAGTTTCACCATGATCACGGTCACAAAATGGCAGATTATAGATTCATGCAAGGTGAAGTTGAACATTTACTGAAATAAGGGTATCTAACTGAATTATTTAGTGATAAAGAAAAGCAAGCATATATGAAAAACAGACATGAGCCCCTTAAACCCCCTTCACCGAAAAGGATAGTTAATGTCATCAGTGGGGGAGAAGAAATCAATGGCGTAACTGCAGCCAACAAAGTGTCAAAGATTACAGTCATATATGGGAAGCGAGTTCGACGTGTTTTGGAAGAAGACAATATTACGTTTGATGATGCATATGCAGATGGCGTTCTAACCCCACACAAAGATGCACTGGTAATATATTTACTTGTACATGACACTAATGTAAAATGAGTTTTGATTGATCCAGGCAGCTCCACGAATATCATTCTATTAAGAGTGGTAAATGAAATGCAAGATGAAGATATGCTGATACCCAAGGCGCATACCTTATCTGGTTTTGATAACTCGAGCGTTATAACAAAATGGGAGATAGTACTCATCACGTTCACAAAAAGAGTTGTTAAAGATACGAAATTTCAAGTGGTAGAGATGGACATGACTTACAATATGATTCTCAGAAGACCATGGATTTATGAAATGGATATTATGCTATCTACTCTACACCAAGTTATTAAATTCCCTTCACAAAGAGGAATACAACAAATCCATGGTGACCAACAAGCATCCAAGAGCATCAATTTTGTGGCTGATTCAAACACATAATTCGAAGAAAAATAACAATTATAGAATTTATTTGAGGATGAAGCAACACAAACCTAAACTAGGCATGGGAAAACAGATGTAGATTCAAGGCATGATACCATCCAAGAGCTAGAGGAAAATGAAAACATCAAAACGACAATTAAGGAATTGGAAGCCTTAGTACTATTCACATCCTGGCCTGAAAGGAAAGTCTACCTTGGGGCCAACCTCAGTCAGGAGATGAATGGTAAGTTGATTGAATTTTTGAAAACTAACATAGATTGCTTTGCCTGGTCTCATTCTGATATGACAGGGATACCTCCAAAAGTGACGACCCACAAATTAAATGAAGATCCATCATATCCACCTGTCAAACAAAAGAAAAAAAAAGCAAGGATCTTTCAAAAATTGAGTGATTCAAGATGACATACAGAAGATTTTAAAAATTGGGTCCATCCGCGAGGTAAAATATCCAAATTGGTTAGCTAATACGGTAGTGATACCTAAAAAGAATGGTACGAGGCGAGTTTGTGTAATTTATACGGACCTAAAAAATGCTTGTCCTGAGGGTTCTTTTCCATTACCGTATATAGATCAACTAATTGACGCCACTGTAGGATGAATTGTTAAGTTTTTTAGATATGTATTTAGGGTATAATCAAAATGGATCTTATAAACGAGGAAAAAACTCATTTATAATAGACATGAGGACTTACCGTTATAAAATGATACCATTTGGTCTCAAGAATGCAGTAGCCACATATCAGAGGTTGGTAACTAAATATTTCAGAACATTTAGGGAAAACCGTGAAAGTTTACATAGACGATATGCCGGTCAAGTCACAGCAAGCAAGGGATCATATCCAACACTTGTCTGAAACATTTCAGATTCTACGCAAATTTAACATGAAGCTAAACCCCGAAAAATATGCATTTGGAGTATCATCAGGTAAGTACTCAGGATTTCTTATTTCTAACCGTGGCATTGAAGTAGATCCCGCATAAATTAAAGCTATTGAGGAAATTCCTGATACCCTTACAAGTAAAAAAGAAGTACAGAGACTAAAGGGAAGAATAGCAACCTTGGGAAGATTCATTTACAAATCCTCAGAAAAATGCTTCAGGTTCTTTTCAGCTTTGAAAAAATAGGATCAGTTCGAATGGTCTGAGGAATGTCATCAAGCGCTTAAAATTTTGAAAGTATACTTGTCAAACCCACTGTTGCTTGCAAAGCCAAAAGACGGGGAGAAATTACTCATCTACCTCACTATTTCAGATGTAGCGGCAAGTGCTATGTTAGTTCATGAAGACCAAGGTAAACAATCTCCAATTTATTATGTTAGCAAGTCATTATTAGATGTTGAGACTCGATACCCTCATCTAGAGAAACTTGCATTTGCATTAATTATGGCATCTAGGAAATTAAGACCTTATTTTCAATGCCATCCCATTTTTGTAGTAACTGCTTAACCCTACTTAATATACTACATAAACAAGAGTTATCAGGTGGATTAACCAAGTGGTCCATAGAACTAAGTGAATAGACATTACATATCAACCAAGAACTGCTATAAAGTCACAGGTGTTAGTAGATTTTGTGGCGGATTTTAGCCAAGGGATGCAACTAGAAGCAGAAAAAGAACTATAGGTATTCAATGGGTCTAATCTAGGAACTTGGACTTTATTTACTGATGGTTCCTCAAATGTAAAAGGGGCAAGTCTAGTTATTGTTTTGATACCATCTACGGGAGAAACCATATGACAAGCTATAAAATGTCATCCTATTATTAACAATGAGGCATATTATGAAGTTGTGATTGCAGGTTTAGAACAGGCACGCAAACTTGGCATAGGACATGTCATAATCAAAAACAATTCACAGCTCGTAGTTAACCAAATGTTGGGGACTTACACAGCCGGAGAGACAAAAATGCAACAATACCTGGAAGGCACGTGATCGGGTTAGGCAATTCCAAACCTGGAAGGTCGTGCAGATTCCAAAAGAAGAGATTGCCGAGGCGGATGCCCTAGCTAATCTTGCATCTGCTGTAGAAGTAACAAATAATAAAAATGCTTCTGTAATTCATTTATTTCATTCCATACTTTATCAAGAAAAAAATAAGGTAAATTTTAATAATTTAACTTGGGATTGGAGGAACGAGATTGTCACTTTTTTGCAGTATGGAATATTACCTGAAGATAAGAAAAAGGCTCAAGCATTTTGCAAAAATACTGCTCGATACTATTTGAAGCAAGGCAATCTTTATCGTAAAATGTTCGGTGGTCCTCTAGCAAGATGCCTTGAACTTTCTCAAACAGATGTGGAAATCACGCAGGAGGAATATCTTTGGTAAAAACCATGATTAGAGCCGGTTCTTATTGTCCCAAAATGGAAGAAGATGCTAAAAAATTTGTGGCTAATTATGATAAGTGTCAAAGATACGGTATCAACATGCATAGACTTCCTGAATTATTACATCTGGTCATTGACCCATAGACTTTTATAAAGTGGGGGATGGATATCGTGGGTCCGTTACCGCAAGCCAAGGGCAAGGTAAGGTTTTTAATGGTACTCGCTGATTATTTTACTAAATGAGTAGAAGTAGGAGCTTTTAAATAGGTATGAGAAAAAGGGGGTCAGAGATTTCATTTGGCGAAACATCATATGCTGATTTGGCATACGTAAGGAAATCGTATGTGATAACGGCCCATAACTTATAAGCATGCAAACCACAGAATTTTTCCAAAGTTGGCAAATTAAAAGGATTATTTCAACTCCTTATCATCTGGTAGGTAATTATAATAACCCGGCCGGTCATTTTGAGCTCTAGCGCATCATACAACAGTCTAAGGCCATGAACAACTTTATTTTAGGTATTATGACTTGTACGTGTGGTCAGAATTAAATTTCGGGAAGTCCAGAGTTGATTTGGGAAGAGAATTCTTATTTTAGAAGCTTAAAGTTGAAAGAAAGAACTAGGATTGGAATTTTTAGCAAACGACCTCGAAATCGGGATATGAAGGTTCCAGCAGGTTCGTATGATGATTTCAGACTTGGAAGTATTCCCGAATTGGGTTTTGGATAACCTGGGAGCGGCTTGGCGCCTATTGTGGAAGTTAGCATTTTAGAAGAAATTCCATAAGTTTGGTTTGAAGTGCATTTTAGTGTTATTGCTGTCTGTTTGGGATCTGAAACTGTGAATAGCTCCATATAATGATTCTGGAGTTGGGGGCGCGATTGAAAGTGAATTCGGAGGTCTGTAGGTCATTTTGGAGCCATTTGGCTAAAGATAGAAATTTGAAAGTTTTTGAGAAGTTTTACCGGAGGTTGACTTTTTGATATCAGGGTCGGAATCCAGTTCTGGAAGTTGGAGTAGGTCTGTAATGTCAAATATGACTTGTGCGCAAAATTTGAGGTCAATCGAACGTGATTTGATAGGTTTAAACATCGAAAATAGAAGTTTGAAATTTCGAAGATCATAAAGATTGAATCGGGGTATAATTCATGATTTTAGTGTTGTTTGATATGATTTGAGGCCTCGAGAAAGTCTGTAATATATTTTAGGATTGGTTGATAGGTTTGGTTGAAGTCTCGGCGGTCGCGGGTGGATTTCGGGTTGGCTAACAGATCGAATCCAGAGTTTGAAGAAGGTCTAGAACTACTGCTTCTGGTATTTCTGCTTCTGCGGATTTGGGACCGCAGGAGCGAGGAAGAAGCTACAGAAGTTGTTGTATGTGAAGCAACCCAGGACTGTAGAAGTGGCCCTAGATCTGCAAAAGCAGAACCGGAAAAACAGTGGGTCGTTTGTAGAAGCAAAAATAGGGCTGGAGCCCAGTGTATGCAGAAGCGACATTTTGTCTGCAAAAGCGGGACAACGAAAGTGAAAATATTTCTGTAGAAGCGGAAATTGCTGAGGCAATGAAGGTGTTTTACAAATCGGATTTTGGCTATTTCCACTCATATATTCTTGGCTTGGGTGATTCTTGGAGGGTTTCAAGAGAGGATCTTCATCATTAATGATAACGTAAGTTATTCCCACATATTTTGAGTTAAATACATCAATTATGTATGGATTTGAGCATGAAAATTGTAGAAAAATTTGGGTTTAGGTCGAAAGACCTAGAAAGTATATTCTTGGAATTTAGCCACTATTTTAGGTATAGAATTTAGATAAAATTATATATTTGAGTACCTAAGGTCATGGATAATCTTTATCTTCGAAAAAATTTGGAATCCGGGCAAGTGGGCCTGAGGGCATTTTTGTCAACTTTTCAATCGGAGTTAGGAATTGCTATAAATTAGATTGTAATGAATAATTGAGCATATATTAATGAATTTGCGTAATTGTTGTCTAGTTTTGGAGCGTGGTGCATCAATTAGAGTCTTCGGAAGGGCGTGAAATGATGGCTTGGATCTTCGGAGCGATGTGAGTCTCCTTTCTAATCTTATAAGAGGGAATTGTCCCCATAGGTGAAATAATTAATTATGTTTCTAACCTTATAAGAGGGAATTGTCCCCATAGGTAAAATAATTGATTATGTGCTCCTATTTATGAGGGGCTACGTACGCACGAGGTGACGAGAGTCCGTGCGTAGCTACTATTATGTTATTGCCAGGGTAGTTAGGACCCAAAAGCATGTTATACTTGGATTATTTATGAACCCATTGATAGCTGGAATTGCTTAAATCACATAGAATTAGTGAGTGAATTCCTAAAAGGATTAAACTTCATTTGTTAAAATTGTTAAAGGAGAATTGGTTTTATTTGGATAATTATTCCCCGATAAATTCTTAATTGGCTATTTGAGCATGTATTTTATGTGTACCTGGTCTCATGGATGATTCGCGAGCAGGGTGATTTTTTATTTTATGTGTACCTGCGTCGCATGGATGATTCACGAGCAAGGTGTTTGTTTATTTTATGTTGACTGCATCACATGGATAGATTCGCGAGCGGGGTAATAGATGCATCTATGGTTCGGTTCGCTCGACCCTCGACAGTGCATAGTTTATATTTTTGTTGGATCATGTCGTCGCCTCGGTGTGATTTGCACATGTTATTTGTTCGTGGCTTAATATAAATTGATAAGATAATGAAGAATAAACCTTGAAATTCCTTGATTATTTGTTGAATGTGTTTACCTGTATTCCAGCTTCGTGAATTAGAACTACTATATAAATCCATGATTTCCTCACATTTTAGTATGTTGTTAATTGATTTCTAGTAAGTGTCGAAGTTGACCATCTCGTCTCTACTTTTTCGAGATTAGATGGGATACTCATTGAGTACATGTTGATTACGTACTCATACTACACTTTTGTACATTTTTGTTACACATGTATGTATCTCTAGCAGCTTACTGGGCGTAGCAGCGCGGATGATTCTGGGACTAGGTGAATTGCATTATTCAAGGTGACCTGCAGCTAGTATAGTCCATTTCAGCATATTGTATTTATTTCTTGTCCATTGTATTTCAGACAGATGTTGTATTTTATTTTCTTATCAGTAGATGCTCATGCACTTGTGACATCGGGTTCGGGGATGGTTTTCGAAAGATTTGTACTAATTGTTATTATTTAATTTGAATTTAAGTAGTGACCTTTTATTTATGAAAAATGGACGGAAATATCCTAGATTTCAAAGGTATTAAAAAGAGAACTTAATCGATTAATTAAGTTGGCTTGCCTGACAGCGATGTCCGACGATACCACGACCCTTAGTGAATTTTGGATCGAGATAACATGGTATCATAGCACTAGGTTCCTAGGGTCTCACGAGTCATTAGCAAGTCTAGTAGAGTCCCGTGGATCGGTACAGAGACGTCTGTACTTATCCTCGGGAGGTTGCAGAACTGTTAGGAGTACTTCCTTTCTTGATTCACTATCGTGCGATTTGATCCTTGAGGCGTCTACCCTTAATTCATTCCTACTCAATCTTATGCGACATGGAGCGCTTGTTATAAATCGAGAGTTGAAGAATTTTAATAGCATTACGAATATGGTGCGGGTGTTTCCCCATGCGGGGTTATTTGAGTTGTCGTCTTGTGGAAGGATATTATGTTGTTTCGGCTTAGAAGCGGTACTTTTGAGAGCTCTAAGGTTAGTCACAAGTTGCCATGATGTTTATGAATGAATGTTGCACAGTAATGATATGATGGTAGGATGATTGCTTACGTGTCGGGGCAGTGAATGACTTGACAGAAAGTTTACTCAGTACATAATCAAGAGATTCAGTATTTTATTCCTGGGATGTGATGGACAATCGAACTAAATATGGTCAGATGTGGGTTGGTGGAAGTAATGAGGCTTGAAAATTGCAAGCGTTGTAGAATTTTCTTCTATGATGGGACGTCGTTGTCCTAATTGAACGTACTAAGTTTGTTGGTGCTATGATCTTCTACAATTCGCCTTTGGGGCAAGATACTGTGAAATAGAATTGGAGATACAACTGTCAGATATTGCAGGATACAGTAGTTCAGGATTGAATCAGTATTTCAAATGTTGACGGTTCAAGAAGATGACCTTCGGAAAAGTTTGGAGTTAGTAGTAAATTGTTATTCGATTTCTATGAAGGTAAATTTTATTAAGGCAATGATTGAGCAGCAAAAGATGAGAAGGACATGCGGGAAGTGTCAGGCAGAGTTTTAAACTTCTAAAAGGCCAAGCTTAGGAAGCATAGGCCGAGCAGTTGATTAAGAAGTGAGCTTGCCCAAAGTGGGAGAGTGGCAAAGCTGTGTAGGGGGTTGGTAATAATATGACTATGCGCCTTAAGGAGAGTTTAGAATGATTTGAAAATATTGGTACTTGGTTGTAGGGGTCGACGAATCTAATTTGAAGTAGGGATTCTTGTGCGGCTGAAGATTTGATATAATGGAAAGGAGCCGCTTAAATGAAGAATGATGTAGAATGACTTTAAATTGAAAGGATGTTGTCGCACACTTAAATGATGTCCACGAGGGGTAAATAGACCTGTGCAGCTGTAGAGTGAGCTCATACTCAGAGAGGGTCATTGATGTTGTAGTGATTGTACTTTGTGTAGCAGCATTGGAAGATGCCGGGGGGAGCCATCTACAGGTGGGTTACCCGAGTGAGCATGTTAGTAGTCGCGTGGTTGGCAAGGCTTATGTGAAGAATTTTATCGGTTATGTAGCAAAGAGATCGGTTGTGCGAACGCGGTAGGTGAATCAGAGTATAATGTAATTGGGGTGAATCGAAAGAAGATAGATTGGCTAGCCATAATTTGGTTGGCATATTGGTGGTAGAGATAAGCTCTTTCAGCGTGATTAAGTTATGCAAGTGACCTGTGGCGGTGCGTATAAGGCTCGTCAGCCGCCGTAATTGATATTATTCTAAAGCATTCTACTGTTATGGCTTGTTATGTGAAAGTGGATTTCGAAAGGGCTATGGTGCCTGTCACACCTCCTTTCGGCGCCACCACGCCCCGCGAAGGGCTTGGTAGAAGGGAGTTTTTCCAATCAAAGGACAATCAAAACGAGATTCGCTTATTGAGAGATTCAGAGTCGCCACTTGGGAGTTTTATGGTGTCCCAAGTCACCGGTTCGAATCCCGCATCGAGAAAAGGTTTGACTCTATTTAACAGTCTGCGAGCCAGAACTCCGGATAAGGAATTCTGTTAACTCGGGAGAAGGTGTTAGCCATTCCCGAGTTCCGTGGTTCTAGCACGGTCCCTCAGTTATCGTACTTGGCTTCTTTATTTGATTTTTATAATATGCTTTAACCTATGTGAAAATTTTAATTTTCAACTGCTTATGATTCTTGTCCCTTTATAAGAATTACGACGTCGTGACAACGTACTTCGGACCACACTATACCGGTACGCCTGTGGCCTTTTGGTACATTTTGACTTCGTCGAGACTTGGATTTGGGTCACATAAATGTGCACCCGGGTTTAAGGAGATGGCGTAATTAAATACGTTCCTAAAGATACTAACGCGTGAAATTCGCTAAACGGCACATCCCGGAATCTAAGATTTTTGTACTAATCAGCTATTGATGGCCCCACAATTTACATGTCATTTGTCGCGGCTCGTCTCATTTATTGTTTAAGGTCTCACCGCCCATTTTAATTTGTTTACTATTTAAAAGAATTGCAACATTGCGGAAGTGCATTTCGGACCACGCCGTACCAGTACGCTCGTGGTCTTTAACACGTTTCGACTTTGTCGAGATTTAGATTTGGGTCACATAAATGTGCACCCGTATTTGAGAAGGTAATATTAGAATACGTGTTTAAAGCAACTACGCATTTATTATCTTTGGAGAACACCGTAAAATTCGCTATGTGGCCGATCCCGAAGTCTAAGCATTTTAATAACCTATCATTGAGGGCCCCGCAATGGTGTATTTAATGTGGCGAGGCTCATCTCACGTTTTATTTTTAAGGCCACCTTTAAAGCAAACTATCATTCTCTACTTGGCTTTTCCTTAATTGTAAAAGAACGAGGCCTAAATAATTAACTTTATGTTTTTGAATCTGTTAAGTTAGAGCCGGCGAGCTGCTTTACTCAAGCAGCCTGGGCTTCGAACATAGAGTCCAAATGGGCGCTGGCGGACCAGCTACAAACTGGGCCAAAATTCATGGCCCGATCTCCAAACCCAAATTTGACAATTCTAGCTTCGGTCTTAATAGGCGAATACCAATAGTTACAAATCTAACTACAAAGCTTAATTAATTGCTGGATTAGATAATAACACTATCAATTATTTTTGAACCTACTTTTATTATTACAAAACTAAGCTAGACATTTAATTTATAGTAAAATCAAATAAAATAATCGGAAGTTATACGATCTACTGAATTCAAATTGTGAAGTGTTTCTAAGACTATGAATATGCAATTGATTTGTGACATAACTGGAAATTCAAGTAACAGCCCGCATATTCACTAATAGTTAGGAAACAACATCCTACTGTACATATCATCTACAAATCCAATTATGACTAATGCTATTACAAATTAAGCTAAAGTTTTATGCATTACGACATGAACAAAATTTTGCAGATTCCAGCTTTATTTCTTCTCAACAGTATTCATTTCGACAAATAGGTGTGTGCCTGGAATTCAAAAACACGAGAAAATGGAGGCAAAAATCAGTAGCAGCTCAGCAAACAGCAGCAATAACCAGCAAATAACCCAGAATTAGCTCGGATAGACCAATTTAGACTTGAAGATACCCAGCAAACACTTGGAAATGTCAACTGACCATTATTCGTACCAAAACTAGTTTAATTGTACCGAAGGCTACTTGAAATGAAATTCTAAACTTCAACCAACAGTGATTCGACTCAACAACCAACAAGTTATGGAAAACAACTAGCAAAGCTCACGATTTCTTGATGGAATAGTATTTCTCAATAGAACAGTACCTCCCTCACAACTGAAAAATGACTTAAACCGCTGAAGAAAGCAAACTCTAAAATTGATTAGACTTTCAAGAACTAATCCTCAACTTTCAAAACTTACTTTCTTTTGTCAAGCTCAAAACTGATTTAAAAAAAACAAACTATCAAAGAACTCCCCTCTAAGACTGATTTCCGGACAAAGGACCTCTAAGATTGATTAAAGACTGATTCCCTTCTGAAATTTCAGTGTGTCTGAAATTTTCAGTATGTGAAATTCCCTGAAGAGTTTTTCTTTCAGACTGTTTTTCCAATCTCCCTCTCAAATCTAGTTCCTATCCCTGTGTTTCTCTATTCATTTTCTGCATATCTCTCCTTGTATCTCTCAGATCCTTTATGTTTAAGGTTCTCTTCCTATCTCACACTGTTTCTTCCTCTCCTCTTTTACTCTTTCAGATTCCCATTCCCCCCTGTTGTTTAAACTCTCCTAGTATCTCTATTTATCTCTTTGTGCTGGAAAAAGTATGTTTTCCCTGTCCCTTTTTCCAGTCTTTTAACTCCTATTTATATCCAAACTTTCCACCATTTTCAGCTCCTAAAAGCACCAAACCATGTTATTTTCCTGAAGACCACTACTGCTTGCAACACTTTCCAGCTCCTAAAGCACCAAACCATGTTATTTCCTGAAGACCACTACTACTTGCCCCCTTATTTAATTTGGAAATGTAGGGGCAGACTATCTTTAAAAATCAGTTAAGTATGGGCAGCCCCCCTTTTTTATTCAATTCTTTCAAACTTTGTAAACATGGTGTCCATGTGATCTCTTTTCCTTTCTGACACTACAGTGTATTGATCAACGTATTAACTTATTAGTCCAATAGTATTACCTAACCAACAACTCACTGGATCATTTTTAACTTCTCAAACTCCAAACTACCCTCGAAAACTTCATTAGGAATGCAGCTATAACCAAATTTCATTCTGAATGCAAACTTAGCTAAAAAATGCAATCTTGAACTCAAAAAAAAAACTATCCAGATATCCATTAAACTCAGCAATACACACATTAGGATTCAACAAGATCCAAACCAAAATCGATTAATAGTTAGCTTAACCAGTAAGTCGAACAATCAACAAAGCGAATCAAATCCTCAAACAATGCAAACAGAAATCTCCACAAAATCAAAAACAGTAACATTTTAACTATCGATTAAACATCGTATCCAGTTCTTAACGGATTTAACTGATATACAATTGATTGATAGTCGATAACTATATACGAACAAACAAACAATCGACGTAATTATACCTAGGATGAAACTGTGGAGAGAGAAAAAAATCAAAAGAAAATGGGTAGTAGGAGAATAAAACGACATCAAACGACAAAAAATAAACAAGAAAAACAGAAACAAAGTACATGAAATCGCTCTAAGCAGAAACGAACTTGAATTTTCCCTGTCTCTCCGATTCTAGTCCATTCAGACATTATTCGTATGTTTTGTTTTAGTAAAACACAGGAATAAAGTCTAAACGGACCTAATCAGTTCGCAATAACGCCTACTCGCTTATTTTGAAATTCTAGGGTTCGAGGACGTCCTTCGATTGAAGATTCGAAAGGATTGGTTGATATTCGAGCAAGATGGTTGAGGTATTTGGATTGAGGGTGGTCTGGTGTATTTAGGGTGTTAGTTTGGTGACCGGCGGCGTTGTTGCCGCCGGGTTTCAGGCAATAGGAAAAAGGGGCGGCAGCTAGGGTTTGGTTCCGTTATTCTCTAAAGGAGACGATTGTGAAGAGGTTTTAGGAGAATGAAACGGGTCAGATGGGTTTGGGGGGTGTTGAGTGTATTAAAGTGATACAATTAATCTCGGTCGTTGGATGATAAGAATCCAACGGCCACGATCGATTTGTGTCAAAACGGGACCATTTGGTTTAGTATTAGGGTGGACCGGGTTAGGGAATGGGTTGGACCGGGTAATAGCAGTGTTTTGGGCATGATTTTGGGTCCAATTAAGTGGCCCAGTTCCGATTTTCTTCTTTACTTTGTTTATTTTTTTTCTTCTTTTATTTTATTTTATTTTTCTAAATCATTTCAAACTAAATTTTAAAATCCTAAGTTAAATTATAGAACAAAATTAACTTACCAATATTAATTAACCTCTAATATCAATTAAACACACATAATTAAATACCAAAAATAAAATAAAATCACACAATTGGACAATAAATGGTAAAAATGCAAAAAATACATTATTTTGTTATTTTTTTTATTTTCATAAAACAAACTTAATTACTGTTAATTGTAAACTTGAATTTTATGTACAAATGCAATATATTTTTTTATTTTATATTAATTTAAATAAATAAACATGCACACACAAATGCAAATAATAAGAGAAAAATAACACAAAATCGCAAAAAAATCACACACAACACAAAATTATTTTATTTTTGGATTTTGGGAGTAATTCTCATGTAGGGAAAAAATCACGTGCTCACAGTGCCTTAGACCACTACTTAGAGATTGCATATTTCCACGGTTATAAGAATTTGCATGTGTGTTGCTATGTTTCTCCTGAAGTGAGTTCAGTGAAAAGCTTTTATGTGATAAAGTGTTGACCTATTAGCAGCTTCGGGTTATGATAAGGGTCATGTTCTATCATACATTGGCATGTTGGGTGCAGTGACTAGTATGGAATTTGAAGTGAAAAATCAAGGTTGTAGTTTGGTGCTGACAAGGATGTCACGAACTCGGATGAGAACGAAAGGAGTTTCAATGATTAAAGTAAGTGGTATTGTCATCAGCATCATCTGAGATCGGTGTTTTGTGAAAGAGGATTTTGCATCCTAGTTACGGATTCTTGATCGCTTTTCAACGTTAGTGTGGCCGGTAGTTTGATGTGTGGACCTGTTGTGTGTTTCGGAAGGTTGTGGGAGTGTGTCCCACAGGAAGATCGTATAAGTGTGGCATGTAGTCACTTGATTGATGGAAGAAGTTTAATCAAGTATGAAGATTTGTGACGATATAGATAAGTTGAGGATATATGCCTAGAGGGCACTCAGTTACTAAGTTGTGGACTATGGATGAGTACTCTGATTATGATGGTTGTTCTTGTGTGTTATGAGAAGAGGGAAATTGGTATGGACCTTGGAAAGGTTATTAGCCTAGTCAGTGCAATCAGAATCAACTTGAGGTCGGTGGATGGATTCAAATGTGAATATGGGCTCTATATCAGGTCGAACGTGTTCATTTTTGTAATGGGCTCTTTATGGAAGAATAATTGCGGTGTTATTTTGTCTTCAGCTATTTCATGTAATGATGTATTGCGTCGTGTGAGTTGTGAGATGGCTTGGTGAATTTCTTATGTGTAAAGCTTCAGCATAGAGATGAGGTTATATAGGCAGGATGGCTCTTGAGATTCAGATCGTGTAATGCACCTCAGTTGTGCTAGAGTTGTGGATTATAGCATTATGTGTCTCCCCAGGGAATGGTACTACACACTTAGAGTGCTTCTGACCGAGATTTGATATTTTATTGTAATGAGCAATTTATCTTGATGTGCATCTCCTTATGAGTTCTACGTGTGGATCGGGTGGCACGTCTCCATGGGTATGTTATTGGGATCGGGTGGCATGCCGCCATGGTTACGTTGTGAGGATCGGGTGGCACTCCGCCATGGTTATGCTATGTGGAGCGGGTTGTGCGCCGCAATAGTGTGATGTTGGGTATAGTTTTCTATATGCTATTTTGTATGCCTTGCTTCCTGTTTTCTAAGGAAAGTCTGTATCAGTGCATGAATTAGGCAATTCCTTCCATAGTTTGT
This sequence comes from Nicotiana noctiflora, assembly GCA_032618575.1. Taxonomy (NCBI): domain Eukaryota; kingdom Viridiplantae; phylum Streptophyta; class Magnoliopsida; order Solanales; family Solanaceae; genus Nicotiana; species Nicotiana noctiflora. The sequence goes on from JASVEL010012780.1 coordinate 191,299, forward strand.
TTTTCTTTCGTATCGCGTTTGAATTGGTGGCTTATTGGCACATTGTGGCATCATATGAAACATTTGATTATGTCTAGGGTGGCTTATTGCCTTAGCAATTCATACTGGGTGAGACACAATTTTTGGATTTAGGATCTGTGCAATCTGAGTAAATGAAGTATATTATAGAGATAAGACCATTATCTGGTCCTGAATGAGGTAATTGTTTTGTCAGGGTATACACTTAATGATTTGTTGGCTCGGCAGTTAGTTATAAATTTCTGCATGTCTCTTCCATCGTGGCGGTATTGTAAAGGCTAGAGTAAGACTTGTGTAGGTCATGAGATGCAATGGGAGCATCAGATTAGTGGGATTTTAACTAAGTTGATCATAAAATGTTATTGTGGTCCGGTGAGTAAAGTGATGCAAGGTGTGAATTCAGCAAAGTTGTGTAGTCACGTTTGGGTACAGAGTGTTGTGATTGATATGATGAGCGCATGTGGGAAACAGGTCTAGCATTGAGTTCCGGATGTTGAAAATGGACTTTAAGGCTTATTTGCTTGAACAAATGGGAACATCTTCAGAATTGATTGAGCTGATATGCTCAAATGAGTTGTGGTAGCACGACAGCGATTTTAGACCACTCCGATGTGGTTCTTAACATGTTCAAGGACGAACGTATGTTTAAGTGGGAGAAAATGTAACGACCCAACCGGTCATTTCGAGCTCTAGCGCATCGTTCGGCAGTCTAAGGCCATGAATAGCTTTATTTTAGGTATTGTGACTTGTACGTGTGGTCGGAATTGAATTTCGGTAAGTCCGAAGTTGATTTGGGAAGAGAATTCTTATTTCGGAAGCTTAAAGTTGAAAGAAAGAACTAGGATTGGAATTTCTAGCAAATGACCTCGAATCGGGATCTGAAGGTTCCAGCGGGTTGATTTTGGACATGGGCGTATGCCCGTATTGGGTTTTGGATAACCATGGAGCGTCTTGGCACCTATTGTGGAAGTTAAAATTTTAGAAGAAATTTCATAAGTTTGGCTTGAAGTGCATTTCAGTGTTATCGATGTCTGTTTGGGATTCTGAGACTTTGAATAGCGATGTATGGTGATTTTGGAGTTGGGGGCGATCGAAAGTGAATTCAGAGGTCTGTTGGTCATTTTGGAGCCATTTGGCTAAAGATAGAAATTTGAAGGTTTTTGAGAAGTTTGACCAGAGGTGGACTTTTTGATATCGGGGTTGGAATATGATTCCGGGAGTTGGAGTAGGTCCGTAATATCAAATATGACTTGTGCACAAAATTTGAGGTCAATCGGACGTGATTTGATAGGTTTAAACATCGGAAATAGAAGTTTGAAATTTCAAAGTTCATAAAACTTGAATCGGGGTGTAATTCATGGTTTTAGCGTTGTTTGATATGATTTGAGGCCTCGAGCAAGTCTGTAATGTGTTTTGGGATTGGTTGAGGTTTCGGGGGCCTCGGGTGGATTCTGGTGGCTAACGGATCGAATTCAAAGTTTGAAGGAGAGCTGGAGCTGATGCTTCTGGTATTTCCGTTTCTGCAAATTTGGGACCGCACAAGTGAGGAAAAAGCAGCAGAAGCGGTTGGATGTGAAACAGTCCAGGACCGCAGAAGCGGCCCTAGATCCGCAAAAGCGGAACCACAGAAGTAGCAGGCTGTCTGCAGAAGCAAAAATTGGGCTGGTGCCCAGTGTTCGCAGAAGCGACATTTTGTCCGCAAAAGCGGGACTGCGGAAGCGAAAATTGCTGAGGCAATGAGGGTATTTTAAAAATCGGATTTTGGAAATTTCCTCTCCTATTTGCTTGGCTTGGGCGATTCTTGGAGGGGTTTCAAGAGAGGATCTTCATCATTAATGATAAGGTAAGTTATCCCCACCTATTTTGAGTAAAATACATCAATTATGTATGGATTTGAGCATGAAAATTGTAGAAAAATTTGGGGTTTTGGTAGAAAGACCTAGAAATTATATTCTTGGAATTTAGCCACTATTTTGGGTATGGAATTTAGAGAAAATTATATATTTGAGTTCCTAAGGTCACGTGTAATCTTTATCTTCGAAAAAATTTGGAATCCGGGTACGTGGGCCCGAGGGCATTTTTGTCAACTTTTCGATTAGAATTAGGAATTGCTATAAATTAGATTGTAATGAATAATTTAGCATATATTAATGGATTTGTGTAACCGTTGGCTAGTTTTGGAGCGTGGTGCATCAATTGGAGTCTTCGGAAGGGCGTGGAATGTCGGTTTGGATCTTCGGAGCAAGGTAAGTTTCCATTCTAACTTTGTAAGAGGAAATTGTCCTCATAGGTGAAATAATTGATTATGTGCTCCTATTTGTGGGGGCTACGTATGCACGAGGTGGCGAGAGTCCGTGAGTGTAGCTACTATTATGCTATTGTCCGGGCAGTTAGGACCCAAAAACATGTTATACTTGGATTATTTATGAACTCATTGATAACTGGAATTGCTTAAATCACATGGAATTAGTAAGTGAATTTCTAAAAGGATTAAACTCCATTTCTTAAAAATTGTTAAAAGAGAATTGGTTTTATTTGGATAATTATTCCCCGATAAATTCTGAATTGGCTATTTGAGGATGTATTTTATGTGTACCTGCGTCGCATGGATGATTCGCGAGCAGGGTGATTGTTTATTTTATGTGTACCTACATCGCATGGATGATTCCCGAACATTGTGTTTGTTTATTTTATGTTGACCGCATCATATGGATAGATTCACGAGCGGAGTAATAGATGCATCTATGGTTCAGGCCGCTCGACCCTCGGTAGTGCACAATTTATATTTTTGTTGGATCGGGCCATTGCCTCGGTGTGATTTGCATATGTTTTGTCGCTTGAGAATTTTAAATGTGAAATTTGCCCTTCGTGGCATGATATAAATTGATAAGATAATGAAGAACAAACCTTGTAAATGCTTGATTATTAGTTGAAGGTGTTTACCTGTATTCCAGCTTCATGAATTAGAACTACTATATAAATTAATGATTTTCTCACATTTTAATATGTTGTTAATTGACCTCTAGTAAGTGTCAAAATTGACCATCTCGTCTCTACTTCTTCGAGATTAGACGGGATACTCATTGAGTACACGTTGATTACGTACTCATACTACACTTCTGTGCATTTTTGTTATACATGTATATGTATCTCTAGCGACATACTGGGCATAGCAGCGCGGATGATCTTGGGACTAGGTGAGTTGCATTATTCGAGGCGACCCGCATCTAGTATAGTCCCTTTCAGTATATTGTATTTATATTCTGTCCACTGTATTTCGGACGGATGTTGTATTTTATTTCCTTATTAGTAGATGCTCATGCAATTGTGACACCAGGTTCTAGGATGGTTTTCGAAAGATTTGTACTAATTGTTATTATAATTTGAATATTGATCTTTTATTTATGAAAAATGGAAGGAAAAATCCTAGATTTCTAAGGTATTAAAAAGAGAATTTAATCGATTAATTATGTTATCTTGCCTGATAGCGGTGTCCAGCGCCACCACGACCCTTAGTGAATTTTGGGTTGTGATAGTAATGGACAAGTTGAATCAACGATTAAAGTCATTATCTACAATTTGAGAAAAGGTTGGAGGAATCTAAAGACAATTGGCTCGGGGGGATTATCTGGAGTGTTGTGGGCTTATCGAACAACCGCCAAAACAAGTACGGGGGAAACACCATTCTCTATTGTATACGGAGCTGAAGCCTTAATCCCAGTTGATATAGGAGAGGCAAGCACGAGATATACACAAGCAAGTGAGGAGTCAATTGAATAAGAAATGCGAATAAATCTGGATTTACTTGAAGAAGAGGGAAATTGCTTTAATAAGGATGGTAGCACAAAAACAAGTTATTGAACTATACTATAACCGGAAAGCTCGTCTTATATACTTTAAGATTTGGGACTTCATACTTATATAAAGTTTTCCAATCCACGAGGGCAGCTAACACAGGAAAGTTAAGTCCAACTTGGGAAGGGCCTTATAAGATTCATGGAATCGCAGGAAAATGAGCATATGAGCTTGAAACATTGGATGGCAAGATTCTACCCTCAAATTGGAATGTTGTTCATCTGAAGAGATATTATTTCTAAGAAAAAGAAATAACCACGGGCAGGTATCCCTATCAATTATTTTTATTTTTGAATTATTTAAATTTTACTAACAATTTTAGATGATAGGTAAAAATCTAGCTCGTATTAAATGATGAATTATGACTTGCAAGACACGTAGAAAGAACATAGTTCTCAGTCTAGGGTTACAACTATTCTGATAGAAATTTAAAAGTGTTAAGCAATCTTCATCTAATATCGTACCTCAGAGTCTTGTTTTTCCTTTTCAGGAAAAGGAGCACATGGGAGGAATAATCAAGTCCTCAAAATTTCATACTTCAAAGCTCAAACACTTGGGGGACGATATAACATACATATGATATATGTAAAAAGAAGGCAGAGAAGACTGAGAATAGTTAAAGTTCAAGCCAAAGCCCAAAAATCTACTCATCAAATGAATCAAGTTTAAAGTAAAGTTACGAGCCAATGACACTAAGCTAGTCAAAAAATCTTACAGGTTTCATGATATCTAGGTTAAGGGCAATGTATAGAAATGGGTTGTAAAAAAAACCTTAGATTTTCTTTCATTGGGTTGTAAAAAAAAAACTTAGATTTTCTTTCCTTTTTTGCAAACTTGTTGTAAAGAAAACAGTTACAAAAATGTTATAAAAGTTATTTAAATACATGTAAGATGTTATTTAAACTTGATAAAAGTTCAAATGAAAACTTTATCAAAGTTATTTCACAAAATATGTGTGTGTTCCTATTTCTTTTATCGTACATTTACACCGTTATGAAGTTGAGACGTCTTCTTCATTAAGTATCGAATATAAAAGGACCCTCTTTTATAAATTCATGTGATTCAGATATCCATAAAGCTAACAAGCATTTTTTTTATAAAAAATTGCAAAAAAGGGTAAGAAAAAATTCCACGAGTTAACAAATGAGAACTTGAATATAAAGGCAAGAACGAGCAAAACAGAAGCTCAAGACAATTAAGTTGAACTAAAACTTCTTAATATTAAAAATTTAGACTAAGTATGAACCTAGTCGTAAACTATTTGTCATTTATAAAAGATGCCCCGAAAATGTCTGGGAACTTGTCATTTCCAAAAACAACTAAACCCGTAAATGGGACCGAGGGTTAAAACCACATTCCACCAAAAAAAAAAAGAGAAGTCACATTTCATAAAATTTCACTGAGCGGGCTGAAGAAGGATCTAACGCGGTCTCACTTGCAACAGAAGAATCAAGTTTGCTTGAAGGAGTTGGGGCATTCACCATACCTATATCATCTTCAACGTGCTCGGGAGTATCAGCCATGGGAGAAGGAAAGTCTTGGCCTTGCTGAGTTTTATCAATAGTCTCTTTTATCATGGCTAACTCAATCCAAGTTGAAACTCTCTTAGCTAGCCTCCACAAGGGTCTCTTGGCATGTGTTTAAAATCACCCAACTCACTTCAATAGCAGTCTTGTTCTTAAGAATATCATAATCTCTCTCCCATCGATCAATCTCGTTTTTAGCTTTTCATTCTCGGCCAAGGCAGAATTATAAGAAGTTTATAGACAAGCAACTTGATAATATGTAAATTAGACTAAAATTAGGTTGTAAAGAACCACATTTTTGTATAGCTTTTACGGTAAAAAGTGATAACAAAATGCTCTGATTAGTGCTCTTCATGCTTTGCAACGTATATCCAATAAAAAATTATGTGGAGTACTTTTGAGATCAATTACGGAGAAAATAAGGCAAATCATACAATATCCACAAAGTGCACTAAGCGAAGGGACAAAACCAGAACTGAAGCTGGTATGCCGTTGTCCGGGCGTAACTGCGGTAGAACCGCGGCATAATACTGCTACAAATTTGAAGGCCACTCTGGCAGCGGTTCTAGCGTAACCACGGTAGGACTGCGGCAGGACGCGTAAACTTTAGGGACCAAAGTGCAAAATACAAGATTTTAAGCCCTAAACCCTATTTTAAACGAAGGAAGCCGGCCAAGAAGGGGAGAATGATTTTTGGAAGTGAAAAACATCATAAGGAAGGGAAAGAGGCAAGGAGGATCATTGGGCATCAATCTTTAATCTTCTTCTTTGTTCTTTTACCTTTGAATAGGAATTCTTTTGTGATTTTTTTTTATTTTCATGAGTAGCTAACGTTTCTAATCTAAGGTTTTGGTGAAACCCATTGGGGCTGAATTGGTTGTTATAATTAATACAGATTTGAATTAGTTTAATCAGTATTTGTTCAACTATATTTTGATTGTGGTTAACTGAAAGGATCCTCAATTAGTCGTTCCTATTAATTATGTATCTGCTTGAGAGAGAGTACATATTTAGGTAGTTGTTTAAACAATATCACTCCTGGAGTATAGGAGAGAGTTATAGCCGAGGGTTTAGAGGTTGGGTTAGAGATAACGATACCTCGGGTGCGATCTAAGTGAACTGTAATGCGAATCAAGCTAGCGTATCTTGAGAGAGCATGTCTAGTAAGTTATCATAATTGTTTGAGAGAGATTTGTGATAGTTGGAGAGTTCATGATTCATAGAGGCAACTAAGTCAAAGGAATAAGAAACTGTAAGAAATCAACAACAGGGAAACCATTACCTTAGACTTTTATTCCAATTGTTTACAATTCAAGCATAGTTAGTTTTCAGCTGTTTATTTATTTTCAGTCTTGTCTTCTTAGTGATATTAAACAAACACAGCTAAGCCTTAGTTCTTTGTGGGATTCGACTCCGGTCTTTTAGACCGAATTATATTTACAGCGAACGCTTATCCTTTTTAGGACTAGAGTTGGGTGTGATCAAATTTCGGTGACGTTGTCGGGGAACTAACGGTGTAGTTGTAGCTGTATATATTGCTAGGGTTCAAGTTTGAACTTTTATTTTGTTTTATTTTTTTGTATTTTTTATAACTATTGATTTGAGAAACATGACATCTTAGAATTATGGTAATTTAGGTGTAGATAATTCTACCATTGATCTTCATACATATTGTGAAGGAAACCACATATGAAAACAATTTCAAAATGTTCATGAGAGCTGTAACGACCCGGACCGTCGTTACGGGAATTACAACCCCGTTACCTTGCATTTACATATATTATGCTTTTAAAACAATATTATAGTATATCGGGTGAGTTAGGAGTGATTTGGATTGAAAATGCAACAAATAGCATGTTTGAAGAAAACTTGAATATGAAAAGTCAACCAAGAGTTGACTATTGAGTTAGAGTGCTCGGAACCGGATTCTGATGATTCGACTAGTTCCGGGGGATCATTTATGACTTAGGGGAACAATCGGAATTGAATTCGGAGGTCCGGTGTAGTTTTAAGCTTGAATTGGCGAATGTTGAATTTTGGCGAAAACGGATGGTAGGTGATATTTTGATCCGGGGGTCGGAATGGAATTCCGACAATTTCTGTAGCTTCGTTATGTGATTTTGGATGTGTCCGCAAATTTTCAGGTCATTCGGACATCGTTTGATCGGGTTTTGGATTGAATGTTAGTTTTGAAAGTTTTGAAGAAACTTAGGCTTGAATCCGTGAGTAAATGGAGATTTTGATGTTTAGTATGGTGTTTTTATGATTGGAACAAGTTCGTATCATGTTTTGGAGTATGTTGGTGGTTTTCGTTGGGGTCCCGGGGTCTCGGGATGAATCCGGGGGTCCAAACGGACCATTTTTGGAAGAAAAGAGAAAGCTGGTTGCTGTCATAAACGCAGCAGACATTTGCTCTCCGCGATCGCGGGGAGGGGGATGCGATCGCGTAGAGCTGGAGGCTAGGGCATCGCGATCGCAGGGTAACAAGTCGCGATCGCGTAGAATTAAACGGGTGCACATCGCGATCGCAGGATCATCTACGCGATCGCGTAGAAGAGAAATGGGTCCAGGGGAAAATGTGCTACGCGATCGCAGGAATGAAGGACGCGATCGCGTGAAGCCGGGAGATTGTACATCGCGATCGCGTGAGGGAAGTCGCGATCGTGTGAGGCCGAGTTTTTGAACATCGCGATCGCGTGAAGCGAGTCGCGATCGCGTAGAAGAGAAATGGGTCCAGGGGAAAATGTGCTACGCGATCGCAGGAATGAAGGACGCGATCGCGTGAAGCCGGGAGATTGTACATCGCGATCGCGTGAGGGAAGTCGCGATCGTGTGAGGCCGAGTTTTTGAACATCGCGATCGCGTGAAGCGAGTCGCGATCGCGTAGAAGAAAAAGTTCTGGCAGTGATTTTAATCCAGAAACAGAGAGTTACGGGTTCATTAACCCAAAACACACATTTGAGCCCTAGAGAGAAGAAAACTCGAGGAAATCACCTGAGAAGTCATCGGGTATTCGTCGGAGGTAAGATTCTTGACTCAAAAACATCAATTTATGGTAGTATTAACATCAATCTTCATGAAATTGGGTTGAAATCTTGAAGAAATATGGCCTAAGTATAGAAAACGGGATTTTTGGATTTGGAAGGCCATTTGAACTCCGATTTCGATAAATTTTATATGCACGGACTCGTGGCGAGATAAGGATCGCGTTGGTGCTAATTTCGGAATTTTCCGAGCAGTGGGGCCCGGGGTCGGGTTTTACCAACTTAGTGTAATTATGCGAATTTCATATAAATTGAAGTGGGTTATGATTCTTTGACCCGTATTTGATATAATTATTGTGGTTTGACTAGATCCTACGCACGAGGGAGCGAAATTCAAAGGAAAAGGCATCGCGGACGAGTCTACGACCGGCTAGAGGTGAGTAGTTTGTGTATATTGTAGCCTGAGGGTTCGAAACCCCGGCTTAGCACATTGTGACGCTAATAAGGCGTGGCTCGCACACCGTGGCAGGTGCGGGATTGATTGTGATTGGGGATTGAGACTTGGTCCATCCCGGAAATGAATAATATGTTGTTAGTGTTGGAAATACACTGTGATTGCTATATTTGTGGGCTGTAAGCCATGTTTGAGGCCTTGTGCCGATCTGTAGCGTCCTTAGAGGACAATATTTATGTGATAGCTAAAATTGCTTAAATCACTGATCTCAATCCTGGAAATTGAAATCACACTTTTGAAATGCTAAGTCACCGGCTTTTACAAATCTAATAAAGATAAAAGTATTTTTCATAAATTATGAATTGAGAACTGGAATTAAGGATAATGAATTGTTTTGTGACTTATTTGCTTATGTGGACTGAGGATGGATCGGGCTGCACGCCGCAGTGGTTGATATGAGGATCGGGCTGCACGCCGCAACAGTATTGCGCTTGGGCTGTAGGAGCCCCTCCGGAGTCTGTACACACCCCAGTGAGCGCCGTCGACGTTAAATTGGATCGGGCTACACGCCGTAGCGGTTATGTGCATTGCATTGCATCCGTATTTGTTGAATTACTCTGTGGTAGCTGTATTGTATTATTGTTGCTAGTTCGTAGGAGATTCGGACTGTAGTGTAGCTTCATATTGTGGTATTTTGTGGATTTCTTACTGTCAGCTACATATATATATTTGTTACTCACTGAGTACTTAGTACTCACCCCTACTCCTTGCACCTTTTGTGTGCAGACTCGGGTACTCAGGAGCAGTAGACGGGCATCTCCAGCGTTTACATTGTCACATCGAGTTGCTGAGGTAGCTGCCTACGTTCGCAGAACCTAGCTTCTCCTCTCATTCCAGTTGTTATTTTATATTTTGTATTCAGACTTGAGTACTTCTATATCGTACTCTCTATTTCCTGTTGGGTTTTGTTAGAGGATCTAGACTTGTGACTCCGGATCTTTGGGAGTGTCAGTACTTTTGTTCGGTATTATTATTATTGGAGTTCTTAAACTCATATATTCTTCTTGGGTTGTCCATTTAGGGACTGGTATTGTGTTATAATTAAATTGTTGGTCTGGCTGGCCTAGCTTGATTATTGGGCGCCATCACGACCGGATTTGGGTCGTGACAAGAGCGAGTTATGTGCACCAACTCAATCTTTTTTGTGGAATATGTGTGATATGTGTGGTGGTAAAAATGGTCACTTTTATGGTTGTTCTTATATTTCTTATATTCCCCCAACCCCTTACTATGATGGTTCTACCTTTTCTTGGGAAGTTAATAGGAACAAAGAACCTGGGGATGCAGACCTGAATGAGATCATGGATATGCTAAAGTGCCTTCTGGAACAAAACAATGAAAAACAATTGCACATAGAAAGGCAAGAGGCAACTATTCGCAAGTTGGAGGCCCAATTGAGTCAAGTGGTTGGAGCTTTTAATGCTCAACAAGCCAATATTAAGGATAGTAGCCAAAAAGAGCATGAATTTGAGGTGTTAAATGGGGAGGTCAGAGTAGAACATCAACAACATAGCCAACTACAACTTGAGGATGTCAATGTTGAAGAAGTGAGACTAGAGTCAAGCCAAGGACATTGAGGATACAAATTTTGTTGACTCTAGTATCATTGATGTTGAGGATGTTGAAAATCCTGAAGTTCATGTGTTTGAGCGCATTGGTCCACATTCCAAGCATTTCTTCACATTATGTTTGGATGATGATATGGAAGTAGAGTTATCTGAACCAATCGAAAAGTCAAGGAATGAGGAACAAAGTGCATATATTCTGGAATTCTTCTTGCCAGAAAGTCGAGATTACATACCTCATACAAAGGCTAAGGAGTGCAGAATACTACATTATTTCCTTGGGCCAGTTAGATCTGTTCCACCGCCCCATGACCATAATCATAAGCTTGAATCAAAACTTGGGGTTTAATTCATAAGCTCGAGGTGGAGGCGAAAAGTTATCCGCGTCGTACCGTGACATTAAATCAAGCGCTTGTTGGGAGGCAACACAACTTTTTTGCTTTATTTTTTTTATTTTTATTGTATTATTTTTGTAGTGCCAATTTTTTATTTTCTAGGAGCATGAAAAGCAAAGTTATTGGAAGGATGCAACAGCAAACCAAATGGTTAGAACTAAGTTTGAGGTACCCGCACGAAGGACCAAGCCTGGGAGAAGTATGAGTACGTCATGAGTTGTTAGTGCTTCGGCCTTTGGCCTACCAGGGACTTTTTTTACCCTCTTATTAGTATGGTGTGTATTGTGGATAATGCACAATTTTAAGTGTGGGGTAAGGAGATTATCTGGTGACTTTCTATGCTATTTTAGTTGTGTTAGTTTAATTAAATAATTTTTGTAAAAAAAGAAATGATTGGACTTTTTCCGATGATAGATCTATTAGATAATTTTCTTGAAGGAAATAAGTCTAAAGAAAATACCGAAAAGATTTTTTGTTTTGTTTTAGGTAGTGTAGTAACTCCTCCTTGGTTTTTCTTTGGGCCACAATTCTTTTTCAAGGGTTTTATTTGAATCGGGTATAGTTAGTTTTTGTTGGGGAGTATGAGCCATTGTGTTGTGCTTTGAATTGAAGCAATATCTATTGACTTGGTTATGCTTTGAGAATAGTGAGGATTTTGGTTGTGACGCTTATGCTCAGTTTTTGACTCTTGTAGAAGTACCTTAAATTGTATTATCTTAACTTTGCTTAACTGCTTTGACTAGAGTGTCTATGAATCCAATCGTGAGTGAGTTATGTGCCATGTGTGTGTAAGGTTTTGCATTATTCAGTGCATTGCATTTGATGGCTAAACTTGTCTTGTGTGTTTTCAAAGTGAAGTAGTAGTGTTGTATAGTCTTGGAAGTGATATAGGCATTTTTTTGTTGAGTCGGATATGTATATTTTATTATGTATCATAGTTAACCTCTTTGAGCCTATAATCCTTTTTCTTTGGCAACCACATTACAAGCCTTACCCATTTATTTGAATTAACCATCTATTTGAACATTTTCACCTCTCATGAGCACTTGAATTGTTATGAACTTTGTAAAGTTAAAGTGCGGGGTAATTTGTTTGACTTTTCAGTTGAACTAATTGAATAAGGAGAAAGGTGCACTGTTTTGAAAAAGGAAGAGCCACTTGAATTAAAAAATAAATATAGTTGGATTGTTGTAAAAAAAATTCCTTGATAAGTGGTGTTTCTTGACGCAAGTGTGCTTAAAGAAAAATGGGGTAATTTTCATTGATGTGAAGGTGAAATTTTGGTTTGACATAAGTATGGGGTGTAAATGTTAAAATGTATGTATTAAAGTGCTTAGGGAGGTGTAGTCACTCTTATATCTAAATGTATCATACCCGTCATGTAGCCTACATTACAACCAAATAAAGTCCTAATTGATCCAAGATTGAATGAGCTCGATTAGTGGAGTAGTACACTACGAGCAAGCTTATGGTGCATCTTTTGTGGCATATGAATATTATTTTTGAGAGTGAGTGAATTCTTTCTATCTTGAATTCCTAAGTGTTCTTAAATTTTATTGTGTGGAACTACTCTCTTGCGTTGTGTGAGGGCACTTGATTCATGAAGGAAAGGTAATGTCATTGACATCTATGTTAGAGTAAGTAGGTGAGTTGTGAATAATGCGTGGAACTTGTGAGTCAAATCTTGAGGTAAAGATGTTACACTTTTGTGCTTAGTCTATTATAAATACTCTTGGTGTGATGAGTTAGGAGAATTGTTTAAAAAGGTCGTGTCTAAAAAAAAGGTGTAGTTTGATTGCTCGAGGACGATCAATGAGTTAAGTGTGGGGTGTTGATAATAGGTAAATTAGACTATAATTAGGCCCTAAAGAACCACATTTTTTGTATAGCTTTTATGGTAAAACGTGATAATAAAATGCTCTGGTTAGTGATTTTCATTCTTTGCAGGTTATATCCAATAAAAAAAAGTCTATGAAGTGCACCAAGAGAAGGGAAAAAACCAGAACTGAAGATGGTCTGCCGCTGTCCGGGCGTAACCGCGGTAGGACCGCGGCAGAATACTGTTGCAGATTATGAAGGCCACTCTGGCCGCGTTCCTAGCATAACCGCGGTAGGATCGAGGCAGGACGCATAAACTTCAGGGACCAAAGTGTAAAATACGGGATTTTAAGCCCTAAACCCTATATTAGACGAAGGAAGTCGGCCAAGAATGGGAGAATGATTTTTGGAAGTGAAAAACATCAGAAGGAAGGGCAAGATGCAAGGAGGATCATTGGGCATTAATCTTTATTCTTCTTCTTTGTTCTTTTACCTTTGAATATGAATTCTTTTGTGTTTTTTGTTATTTTCATGAGTAGCTAACTTTTCTAATCTAAGGTTTTGGTGAAACGCGTTGGGGATTAATTGGTTGTTATAATTAATATAGATTTGAATTAGTTTAATCTCTATTTGTTCAACTATGTTTTGATTGTGGTTAATTGAAAGGATCCTCAATTAGTCGTTCCTATTTATTATTTATCTGCTTGAGAGAGAGTGCATATTTAGGTAATTATTTGAACAACATCACTCCCGGTGTATAGGCGAGTGTCATAACCGAGGATTTAGAGGTTGGATTAGAGATAGCAATATCTTGGGTGCGATCTAAGTGAACCGTAATGCAAATCGAGTTAGCATATAGAGTGCGTCTAGTAAATTATCACAATTGCTTGAGAGAGATTTATGATAGCTGGAGTGTTCATGATTGATAGAGGAAACTAAGTCAAAGCTATAAGAAACATACAACTAAGGAAATCAAGAACGGGGGAAACCATTACCTTAGACCTTTATTTAAATTGTTTACAATTCAAGCATAGTTAGTTTTCAGCTGTTTATTTATTTTAAATCTTGTCTTCTTAGTAATATTAAACAGATACAACTAAGCTTTAGTTCTCTGTGGGATTCGACTCCGGACTTTTAGATCGGGTTATATTTGCAGCGACCACTTAAACCTTTTAGGACTAGAGTTGTTCGTGATCACAACTGAACTTTCTAAAAACATGACCTTATCAGAAGACTCACGAAGATCTTCTTGGGTCTGAGTAAGTGTTTGCACAAGTTCACCGGCGTAAACCTCTTTTTCACTTAGAAAAACTTTCAACTCTCTCTCTCTCTTCACTAGCCTTGGAGAGTTGCTCAGAAAATGATGTCTTGAGGAGATTATTTTCCTTGTGAGCTTGATTTGAGGAAGCCTTCTCAACTACTAACTCTGAAGTCAAAACCTCCAATTGCTACTCTAAGGTGCACTTGCTTTCTTCTAACGCTTCCATATTAATTTGAAAGCTTTCATATTGTTCTTTCCAGTTGTCTACTTCAATTTGATAATCATGCATTAATAGCTCCGAATGAAAAACCCTATTCATTATATCAGTGCCAATAAGATTGATCTAAAAAGAAGAAAAGGGTAAGAACCTTAATAGAACAAGAGTGGAATAAAGTATAAAAATCAATAAGTACCTTTCAAGACGACTACATTATATCATTCATCCGAGTCAAAGATCTGTGACTCTCGAGATTGGATTTCTCAATAGGAACAATCAGAGGCTTCAACCATATGTCAGTCCGACCTGATTTTTTCAAAAGGTTACCATCAGTATGGACCTCAGTGGTTATCTGCTTCACCGTTCCACTTCCACTTGAGGAACCAACCTCAGTATGAGGGACAGTAATAGGGGAATCATGGAAGAAGTCATTATAGCTTAGGGCGGAGAAACAATGGTAGCATTCACAACTGGCAAAGAATGTTTCACAGGAACAGGCTAGGTAAAAGAAGTAAGGGGTACCTCATCAGAAACTAAATCCAAGTCGTCATTATCAAACCCACGAGAAAAAAAGTTGATCAATAGGGTCACGAGCTATTGTAGGAGTATCATCATCAATCTCACAAACATGGCTTTAATAGTCTCAGTTATGGGAACATAACAAGAAGGGGGCGTTTTATCGTCTGAAAGATGCGTCTTTTGGCTTAAGCCCTTTTTATCAAGGAACTTCCATCTTGTTCCTCCTCTTCTTCAGAATCTTGGACTGTACCAGTCTTTCTTTTCGATGAAGAACCCAAGATTATCTCTTGAGCAATTTCCAAAAAAACTCTAGAAGCTACAACAACATCAACACTTATACCTCGAATGGAAATCCTGATAAAAAGAAGGATCAAAACAAATATAAAAGAAAAGTGAATAAAAGTATGAAGAAGATACGAGAAAAGCAGTTACCACGAGTTTTCACCTTCCAACCAAACTGATGTGAAATGTTTCTTTAAGATTACATTGGAGCAACATTTAATAAATTTCCTACCCAACCACGGAAATTGAGAATCTCATCAACAGTTCCCATGGTTGCTGAAAAGGAGAAAAAGTTAAACAGAAGCGGGAAAAATAAAGGGAAAAGGTAAAGAAGGTTAATAAAAAAACTCACGTGCAAAATTCCACTTTTCAGAAAATGGAATATTCTCTTTGCCCACTAAACCAACAGTGGGTGCAACAACAAACCAGGCATACCGGCCACGGTCTTTATCACCCTCTCGGCTAACTAACACTCTTTTACTTGTCGCAACTAAAGTAAAAATTTCATGATGGAAAAGATTTGAGGAGTAGAGATAAATCAAATGGAAGAAAGTAGAAGGCAACTTAACCATATTGGTTAGATGCCTCAAACATGCAATAGACCTCCGCACAATAAGGTCAATATGTCCTAAGCAAGCATTGAAAAAATGATAGAATTCGATGATAACAAGATCAACCGGGGGGGTTGAAATTCAGTGTAAAAGAGTATGTATACACAAAAGAAAACCCGGTCAAGTAAGATGTAATACTTTGGTTCTCATTGGGAATTATAATGGAAAAATCATGACTCTGGTTACAATTCCTACGGACAAAAGAGATCAGATCTTTAGTGATTTGAGATGGATAAATGTCAGCACGATCTAAAGAAGACATAGAAGAACCGTGGTTTCTGATTAATCCTTTATCGGTGTAAAAATATAGTTCAGCAAGAATAATTTTATCTACCAAAGGCTCACAAAGGGGTTCATTAGAATCTTTATTTCTAGATGAAGATCTATGGGAAAGGGAACCCTTAGTTCTAGAAGGTGGAGTAGAACTCGCTGGAAGATAGAAGAGCCCCTTACATATGAAGACCATATACTATGCAATCTTCCCCCTCTTCTACTTCTAATAAGAGCAAGAGGAAGATTATCAATAATATGGACTCTGTGAGAGTTAGGGTTTGAAGAAGACATAGCGGTATGAGGAAGAAGAAGACAAGAATGAATATTCAAAGATATGAAACTTTTTATGAGAAAGACAAAGACAAAGACAAAGACAAAGACAAAAACTATATTTATACTCAGAAGCAACCGTTAAAGAAAAGGTGTAATAATGGAAATATTATGATAGAAATTATTGCTTCCTAATTGGTAAAGTCGCAAAAGCCCTAAAAGACGCTGAACATTTGCAGAACCAATCAGAAGACACCATACATCACGAGCATTAAATGGGAGTGACACATAAAGCATCAGTTCCATAGAAGGCATAATGGCAGCAAAAATTCCCGCTTTAATGAGATCCACTTCTCAAATATTCTATTGATGAATAAATGGCAAGTGGGGGGACCATCTGTATTAGGAAAAATTGAATTAATATGTCGAATTAATTATACAATGACATGTCATAACACGTGGACTGGCAAAGAAAATAATAGTTGACAAAGAATAATTGATGAGGTACGAGTTTTAACAAGTACGGGCATAAGTACAGAAAAGCTAAAAGGGAGAGATGCTCAAACGTCTTGATATTCTGAAAAGGCATCAACAAAAAAATGAATCTAAATAGAAAAAGAGATATAAATACATATAATTGATAATTAATAGGCATTAGAAAACTATCAAATATGTATTGAATCAGTTACGATTGCCAATTATAATGTTACATTAAATGCCATTAATTATCAATAATAACTCCATTATGAAAGGAGAAAAATGCGCCATTTGGAAATAGCTCTAAAAAGTAAGGAATGAATATTTGTAACGATGTGAATTAATTGAAAGATACTGATTTACCTTGTTTTCTACTCGATTATTTTTTACATCAGTTATTCCTATTTTTATTTGATAATCAGTAACACGAGTTTTTCTAAAAATAAGCTTTGGCCGAAGTTCCAATTTTGGTTAAACATTGTTAGTGTCATGACTCAAATAATGCCAAGGTTCAGGGACAGACGCATGATTTTTCATAAGCGGTGTCGCATTTAAAGAAGTGAACAAATAGATAAAATACTATCACAATACACATAAAAATAATACAAATTCGAATCTTATTAAAAAAAATAAACTCAAGTATAATACTACAACCCTCCTCGACATGTTTTTATTTTTTGAAATGTATTCAGAACATTCTTGCTAGACATAATAGTAAATATTACCTTTTCTTTATATAACACTAAGCAATCACTTAAAAACTCTTTAATTATTTGACTTTATAATTTGGGTTCGCACAAACTTCATCTTTCCCCAAGAAAAAGATAGAAGGAAAACAATAGTAAGAAAACTTACCATGGAACATACTTGGAGGAAAAACAAGTTTTTTAGCAGAAAACGCTAAAAATCTTACTCAGCAAGAAGCTATTCAAGTTTGAAACCAGGACCTCTCCTAAAAAGGAAGAGCACTTGACCAGCAGAGCTAGCAAGAAGTATTTGTAAAGTTGTGTCATTTTTGTTTATTTAATAATATATTTTTGTACATATTAATAATTTATGTATGTTTAGAGAACTTTTCCGGCGAAGCGCTTACACCAAGGTGCATCCGCCCCTGCCAAGGTTGTGATAGCACACAATCCCCTCGCTAGGTGAATCAACATTCATACCACAAGTCTAAATTATATAAGTCTTAATAGAGATAATATCATAAGATAAGTCTAAAACTAGCATAACACGTGTGGAAATAAACAAAGCAACCCCTAAGAACTGGTGTCTGCAAGCCTCAAAATCACCTTACTTTATCTTTCATTTTTGTTGTATTTCTCATTCAGATAGTGTTATAGTAGATATTCTAGATTATTCTATAAAGCTTATGACTCAGTTTCACCGATTTTGGGAGGGTTGTGGTTGAGATCCTATATTGGAAGTTTATATGAGTTTTTCAGTCTTGCTTTTGTCTTCCTGTTTGATTATTTCTGTTGAGTTATTATTATATGTTAGGTTCACCTAGTCTTAGAGATTAGGTGCCATCACGTCATTCTAAGGTGGGAAACTCGGGTCGTGACACCGTTATACTATTTGGCCAAATGTACCCCTACCGTCATACTATCTAGCCAAATTTATCCCTGCTATCAACAAGCCTTTTAAAATAACCCCTTGATATGTTAAGTAATCCAAAATTTATCAATCTCATTTTATTTAAATCACATGTTGTTCTTCTTGCTTCAATTTTTTCAAAAAATACTATTAACGTGAATGCTAAATGTACTACACTATACAAATTATTTATGGATATCTTTAATTATCAATGCACCCACTTCTCTTCTTGTGATAATGAATTTAAATTTGATGTATTTTATTTATTTTTCAACTATATACGCATTGTAGAATTTATTGAGTCTATTTTGTTACGTATTATATGCAGCTGATCATCATGTATGTGCATGTATATTCGATTATATTTTGTTATTGTCTGGTTAGTATAGAATTCAATAGACGAACTAAAGAGTGCACCATACGTAGGCATTTGATTGAAGCAAAGTTGAATTCGACAATGTAAAGTCTCCAAGAACTTCAACTTCTATCATTAATACTTGCAAAGTCTCCATATCTTTTGTACAACGAATTCATTAAAGTCGAGATATAATAAATACTTTAAAATTTAGACAAGGTACCTAATTTAAATTCTTCAATTTACTATACTTTGTTTACTAACCGTTGTATTATTTTTATATTTTTTCTCTTATTTTTTTACAATCAAGAAAGTAGGTAAATGCCAATTATTTCATAAATAGTGGATCAAGAATAAGAATAAGTGACTTAATAAAAATAATTTGAGAGATTTGGATCACGTGGCGGGCTGAGGGATAATCTTAAAAAAAAATTCTAATGGTAGAGGTAAATCTGGCAGGATAATATAACGGAAGTTAAATAAAGAATATACGAAAGTAGAGAAGTATATTTGATCCTTTTCCCTTTTTTTCTTTTCTAAAAGCTAGTTAGTCTGTGCATATTGTACTAGTAACAATACTAACGAGTTGCCTATAAAGAAGATTAAGGGGTCGTTTGGTAGGATGTGTTAGATAAACTAATCCATACATTAGCTTTGTGTATTAATAATATCTTGTTTGGTATACTTTTTGAACATATGCATTAGTTATGCAAGCATTAGTTATCCATTGTATTTGGTATTATCCTAGGTATAATTAATACATAAGAAACCATGCTATTAACAATGTAATGGATTTTAATGCATGCATTAGCTTAGTTAAAGACAAAATCGTGCTTTAAAATTTATGCTTAATTAAAAATATTATTATATTAATACAAGTTTGAAATATTCTAAGAAAGTGAGAAACAAAATTATATTCCTAGTAAATAAATAAATACATATTATACTTTCTTTTTTATAAATAGATATTCAGTTTTAGACTACAATATAGATAAACAAATCAAATAATTTTTTAAAATTTGTTTTCATATAAAAATATTCATCAACATATATTTCTTTTAAATAGATAAAGTGATGGACTGATTATAAGGATATTTTCGTAAACAAATAATTCTTAATAATTATATAATGCTTTAGTACATCAAACCAAACGGTAAATAAAAAATATGTGAGTATAATTAATACACCTTATTCAATATTATTATTATACACTCTACCAAACTACCCCTAATATTTAACATAACAGTGATGGGTTTTGACAAAATCAAAGTGAACTTAACCTAAAGATTAGAATTTAGATTAGCGCCGAGAATGGATTTGATGTGGCCCACCACCAAAGGATTATTCCTTTTTTATTTACAAGATTATTGATTATTCTAGAATAACAAAAGAAAATATCCCAACAACATAACCCTAGATTCTCCATCAGGCGCAAATCACGTGACCACCAAAAATCACAAGAAAAATGGTACACAGCGCGCCGCAAACTATTCACGCTCGAGAAACACTAAAAGATCTACTTTCAGCCATTGGATCAGTCACCACGTCATCGATCCGTGTTATTTCCTGATTCAACGGCTGAGATGAAACCGTCTGCGTAGCTACTCGGAAGAACGAAGATGCTTCTCTATTCCCACTTTTTCTCTCTCAAAAATTTCTGAAAATTTTAATTTTGACTTTTCTGAAGAAAAAAAAGAAAAAAGAAAAAGTCTCCGGTAAATTTTCTCCGACATGGCTATTATCGACGATGAGCGAGAGTTTGAGGAAGCAACAGTTCACGACGAAGTCGAAGAGCTTGACAAAGACGAGGAAGTGGACGCCGAGGACGATGATGAGGACGACGATGATGACGGCGACGAGGACGCCGAGGATGACGAAGAGGATGAGAAAGAGGTCATACAGAGCTCAGGTAGTGGTCCACAAGTTCACTCTGTAGATGACGACGAGGATGACGAGGACGATGAAGACGACGAGGATGATGAGGACGATGAAGGTGATAGTGACGACGACGACGACGACGATGACGATGATGACGACGAGGAGGAAGGTGAAGACGATGAGGTAAGGATTTAAAACTACCTAGTTTGTAATTTTCACTTTTTTGCCCAAAATTACATTTTTGCTCTTTGCTTATGATAAATTTGTTATATATGTAGTTATTTTGCTTGGTACCTAAGCTTGTTGTAATCTTCGATTGTTCTTGTTGAAAATTCTCGGATCTGCTCTATTTCTGTAGTATTAGTTGTTTGCTTAAGGTAAATAACAGTTTGCTTGTATTTATTTCAGTTTCGATGTTCACATAGTTCAGATCTGTGAATTTTTGTATAGTTATAAAATTTTTGTTAAACTTGGCAATTTGATGTTTGGTCATGTTTGTTTGAAAGGAATAAGTTTTTGGGTATGTGAACTTTTTTATTTTCTATTTTGAGTTGTTTGTGAGATAGTCTAAGTTACATATGCAGATCTGATGAATCCAGAAAAGAAATTTTGGTCAGTGCTTTTCTATGGTCCTTTTTGATAAAAATATATCCTTTGTGCTGTAAAATACGAGTTCTTCTCGTTTTAAAAAGAAGTACAATATCTTATCCTAAGACTATTTTTGGGGGAAGAAAATTATTTTCTGAATTGATAGTTTTTTCCCCCTTTTATTTGGTAATAAATACACTATGGAGTGAAGTTGATATTTTATGAATATTCACAAATATTTGGATCTCCAAGTAAATTTCTATGAACGTTTTCCTGGAAGTTACTTTTACCGTGGATCAAAGGTTTCCTTTCTGGATTTTTTTTTTGGTTTGCGGGTTTGCATCCTGCACGATAGCTGCATACTAGTGACATGACTTGTGAAAAAAAAAAGAATTTTGGTATTGTTTTGTGACTTGTTGTTGGGGTCGGTGGTTTGGGACTTTCAGGGCAAGATTTCTCTCTCTCTCTCTCTTGTTTTCCTGTAAAATCTAAGAGGTTGTGATTTCCTTTTTGGGATAAAGTTATCACCTCGGCTCTTTTTTGGTGCTCTATGTACTTGTATGTTTTTTCTTGAAATTGATGAATTATCACCTTGGAACATTTCTGCTGGCTAGTACGTCTATTCACTAGTTAAATGCCTATGTTAAGCCCCAAAAAAACGATAAGCTCCTTGCTTTGTAGGTTACATGAAGAAGATGTTTTACCTTCTTAGAGTAATTGCATAATCATTGGCTGTACTTGTTTGGGTAGAACAAGAATCTTATGAGGCCAGAATTGTTTCTGAACATCTTTATTATTGCTATAATTTTAAGAGTCCAGCAAGCAAATTTTCCTTTTGTTTTAAAATTTATATACATTCGTTGTTCATTTTGTCTTCTTCAATCACACCTTACTTCCCTGTGTGGCTTCTACTATGAGTCACCTTTGTTAGACCCTCTTCATTTGGTGCTTCTGTTTAGTGTCTGGAGAGGGATTAGATTTGCTTGCATATTAGGTTGTCGTTTACGTATAATAGTTAATTATTATTGCCTTTGCTGCTAATGACAGAATCTTACTACAGGTGAAGTTGGTGAAGCTTAGATAGAATTTCATTCTTAACCACTCGAATTTATCTTGTAAAATTTCGTTTCCGTTTATGTGTTCTTGCTGAAGATCAATGCCCGCTGATATATTACTCTGAACTGTATGCCAGGGGGATCTGGGCACAGAGTATCTTGTTAGGCCAGTGGCCCGTGCTGAGGATGAAGAAGATGCTAGTGATTTTGAACCAGAAGAAAATGGTGAGGAAGATGGATTTGAGGAGGAAGAGGAAGAGGACGATGATGAAGACACTAGTGGAAAGGTGGAGGCGCCACCAAAAAGGAAGAGATCAGGCAAAGATGACTCTGATGACGACGGTGGAGAGGATGATGAAAGACCATCTAAACGATAGGGTTTGGCCCATCTTGAGAAGATGGCTGACCCTTGGTATAGAGGTCACTCTCCTCTTTCCTCTCTTTCTTTAATCCAACAATACCTCTATAGAAAGACTTTATGTATGATGATGATTCTCCTAGTCTTAGTTCTAATCTCTTTTGGAGTTTGCATAGTGAAGCTGGGTTCTGCGATTGCGACCCAGTTTAGTTTAGTTTAGTTTTGTATAAGAACTTTGGTTCTAGCTTTAGCTGCAACTGCAAGGTTTATGTGTTGTTTTTAAGTAGTTGTTAAGCTTTGTTGGTCTGCCGGATGATATTTTGGTGCAAATATATATGGTGGGCTTAATTTACATTGTTCAGTTGTATTTTAAATAGCGTCATTATTATTCTTATTATCTGATGATAATCTTTGTCTGGAGCTTACTGGCTTCTCTTGAGCCAACAAAACATGAGAAGTGGTTAAAGAGGGCGGGTGGTCCGTGCCGGTTGAAAGGTGAGTTTGCCAGTAGGCCTAACGTAGTTATGTTTGATCTTAATGAACCTTAATTTTCGGGCGGTCTAACCCTCCATTGCAAATAAATTGTCTTTAACGAGAACTAGAAAAGTACAGTAAAATTTGAACTTAAAGTGTTTTAGTGGCGGTTGAGCTGTTCAATTGGATGGACGCAAATGAAAATGAGACACGCAAGAATGATTAAATAAAGGATTTGCCTGTGGGCCAATAAATACAACATAGTGCTTGCAACTTTGTTTTTACAATCTTCTCCCTACGATTCTGCACACACTAGTCACTACACTATGACATGACGTAGGTAGGGGGACGTTTACGCAATTTTATTACTACTCCGTATCTTTGTAGTCCATGAGGGCTCAGTCAAATATCCTCTATTTGATTTGATAGTCCACTCAAACTGTAAATAGCTATTCGATTGGATTTTTCAATCTGTATTTGGGACTGTTGAATCAACTACGTCGAGGTTAACTTTTGGAACCGATTTCATATTTCTTTTTTCCGTTTCCTTTCACTTCACATGCTTCACATACATGTATAGTATGGCGAATACTGACTTGATCTTGCTGATTTATTCTAGGCCAGCTACGACGCTATACGTGGGTAGGGAGAACACAAAAGAACCAGAGCTGCTTCAAACAATGCAATTTCAGCTGTCAGTTAACCTCCCTCTACTCGCTTTTGTTTGGGCATTGTATACGGGTAAAATCGAGCCTATGGGATACCTCGGTTTCCGATAAAGTAAATGGAGCAAGAAACGTGAAGGCAATGAACTAGAATCGAGGCAAGGAGCCCCTCGATCCGGGGTTCGAGTAAAATACGTGCCCTCGGGAATATCGGGGCCATGGCCCCAGGTCCAGTTCGAACCCCAAGGGCCTCAGAAAGGATTACCAAACAGTCGAGTACGACCAACAGAACCGGACGAATATCACGTCGTGAATCTCAGCGCATATCAGCAGAGTATCGATGATTAGTTAAACATGAGATTTTTACCTTTATGGGATTATATATAGAGTAAAACTCCCCTACTATATAAATGGGAGTTCGGTTATTCGCTAAACACATTGTAACACAAATATCAAAGCAATATACTATTATTTTCTCTGTTATTCAAAGTTTTCATTTTTGTTCATCAGTCCTTCGTTATTGTAAGTTCGCAATCGAGGGCAAATACTTTGTAAAAGCTGTTATTGAGTCCGAAACCACCCCTTAAGCAGTTTGACAATTTACTCAATCTCTTGTCTGTTCAATCTAACGCAATTTATTGTTTGTATTGAATTAATCCATAAATTCTTAAAACCACTAACAAATTTAATTATTATCCGTTTTTAGGATAAACAGTTTAGCGTCCACAGTGGGATTAAGGATTCTAGTGGCTATTTGATACAAATTTTCGCAACAAAATATGCTTTACTTTTGTTCTTTGAGATCGTTTTTTAGGAAAACTTAAAGATGTCAAATTCTCAATTTGCTTACCTAAATGTTGATGCTGAATTCGCCAATCATGGCAAGAACAACAATATAGTGC